>JAPDOI010000742.1:227500-289797 GCA_029168955.1 Aplectana chamaeleonis
AAAGCAAAACAGTTAGATAATCTAGTGAGTGCTTCGCGCTCACCACAATTTGATATGATTTTGTTTTCAAACAACTAAATATATTTTTATATCCCAGTTGAGAGGAAAAAATGCTCCGTTCCCGGTAAGGGTTCCAAAAAGTTCAGATAAATGTTTCGAATTATTCCAAAAAATAATTTGGCGTCAAATGAATCGATGTAAAGAATTATTTTGGAAGTGTAGTTAAATAGCTGAATATACGATTTGGCGTATGTAGACCAATTATAGAGGAGTGTAATGAACAAAGAGGGTTCGCAGTTTACAAGCTTTTCTGTAGAACTCATCAAAGCAAAATCATCCGCGATATGCAAAGCAGCAACGTTTTTTTTAGGAGCAGTTATACGGCAGTCAGAACATGTCAAGTCAGGTAAAAGCCACTCTCAAGTCTATATCGCTGGTGATTTTGCTTTGATGAGTTCTACGGAAAAGCTTGTGGACTGCGAGTCCTCTCTGTTCACTACACTTATCAGCAGCTGGTCTATGCTCGACCGCCAAATCGTATTTTCAGCTGTTTCACTACATTTCCCAAATATTTCTTTACATCGAGTCATTTGACGCCAAATCATTTCTTGTAATATTTCAAAACATTTTTCAACTTTTCGAAAACCTTACTGGACACGTGGTATTTTTCCTCTCAACTGGGATATGAAAATATATTTAGTTGTTTGAAAAAATAACTATGCCGAACCATTAATTTTGCCAGGAAGCTAAACTCTTAGGATTGCTCATATCGTTGAATCTTTAGTGGGTCATCGAATCCGAAAGAGCACCAGACCTGTAAACGAACTCGCTCACCTTTTTACTAACAGATTTGATATTGATTCCTAATGATGACCGGGGGAAAAACACCATTGTATTTTTGAAATAGTCGCAGCGCTGTGATGATGTAATATCGGCAGGTATTGATGGATCGGACTTGAGCACCTGTACAGAAGTGATTACGCGCTCGATGGAGAATTTAATCTGGAAAATGAATGCTATGATTTCGAGATACTTTAGAAGGGAATTCAATCAGATCTTCACCATCTGCTGCTGCTTCTTTTTGGACAGTTCCTTGATAATTTGGTAGAAGTGAATTTTGTCTTCCAATTTCTCTTCGTTTATACAGGTTACATAATCACCAAATTCCAGTGGTGGATTCATAAAAGCAGGAACTGCTACGAGTAGAAGACCAGTTGTAACTTTGAACTGTTTCGCATCAGGCTAAAATATGTGCTCTTGTGTATTGTGTTCCTGAACCAAAGATGGGCAAAAGAGAGTCGGCTTAGGCATCTTTCATAGTCTTCACCGCAAGCGCGGCACGCGTGTGACGCGCGGGACGAGCGGTGGACCACAAAACTTTTCTCCGCGCGGCACGCGCGATAGGAGCGAGAAACCACTGTGAAATCTCCGGAGGTACCGCCACGGCGGTGCGGATAAAAGTCGGGCCTCAATGGTGACATGCACAGAAATTCCTGGTTTGCATTCGCGTATGCGGTGGCGCAGGATAGCTCCAGAATTATTTATGTTGGAGTGGACTCAAATCGACAAGCATGTATTGATTGAAACGGTAGAACCGCCACGGCGGTTTGGGCGGCGCCGCTATGGCGGTGCTGGTGGACTATGAAAGTTCTTACCGCGCGTGCCGCGCTTGCGTTAAGGACTATGAAAGATGTCTTAGAGCAGTTTGAGTCAGGCCTCCGTCATAGTCGGCCGATAAGCTGTACCCACCCCGGTCGATACGTATGTAATGCATTGCGTACGCAGCTCGAAAAAACTGCCCGATGCGTCCGGACTGAACACGCCCGCTGCGTCCTGTCCTGGTCGATACGTATGCAATACATTGGTCAAGATCCCGCCGACACGTCCGTCGTGTGCCGTCCGTAGTGCGCTCGAGTGCGCCGGCCTAATCGATACTCATACAGCCGACACTAGGGACGGGGGATTACAGCGCTGGATCACTAAGGACGGGGGAGGACAGCGCTGGTCCACTAGGGACGCCGTAGGATCACTTGGAGCGGGAGAGGACGACGCAGTCCGGCTTTCGGCCGACTATGACGGGGGCCTCACAGTTCGCTTCTAAAGCAACTGGGAGCCAGAATCACCGTTCTCTGCAACTCGCAAAAAACACTCTGTAGAGAAGCTATCGCGAAGTGTTTTTCAAGAACGAGTGTTAATTCTCCTTCCAGCACATTACAACGAGGTCATTGCAGAAGTACACAGCCGTTTGCAGGATTAGGTCAGATGGCGTGCATAAGCGGGTTCTCACGTCTTGAGCACCCTTTTTAACCCATTCACGACCACGTGTCCCACTGTTGGGACACGCTTTTCAAGAACCGATTCCTCCGCCACAAGAACGGTTAAAAAACCTTCTTGTGACGAATGTATTAACCTAGCCTAGACTCGACTACAGATTTCGTGGTCCGTCTGTAGCTCCACTATAGCACAGTATTCGAAGTTTTATGAAATTAACCCGAACTCAAATAGAAGAAAATGGCGGCAAAAACAATTGTCCTAGCATACTATGAATTCTTTTTTTTACGTTGTGACCATATATGATCCATCACCGGTCGAGAGATCGCCGCGTCGAACACATGTGGCACGCACGCAAGCGAGGAGGTAATGATAGGGTCATTACCTCCTCGCTTGCGTGCGTGGCACATGTGTTCGACGATACATGAGTGATGATCATTGGAACAATGGTGGCGAAATAATATTCCCTCTTGACAATGCTGTGATTTCAAGTGGCCTCTCCTCATAGAACAAAGAGTTTTATGTCAGGGGAAATTTTGATACAATGTTTACCTCAGCGATAGCTACGCGATGGACATAAGAAACAAGAATCGATTATCTAACTGGTTTGCTTCGCTACGAGAGGTTTATGATTTGGCATAATAATATTTGCGAGAAACTCGTTAAAAGAAGTGAAATACTTGGTGGAATTGATTTGTCATGAGATTTACCACTGAAGAAACACTAAAAGCTAGATGAAATGACGTACCACTGATTTGGATGCGCTTTTTGTTACTAAAAATCGAAAACGGAGTGTGGTTCTGAAAGGCCAAATCACGCGCTTCCTGAGAAGAATTGATTGCTCACAGTCAAAGTTTGCAAGTCCGAGCTCCTTGAAAAATTATGTTGTGGCTCCCACCCTAATCTTCATTTTTTGACAAATTCATGTACGTATGTCTGGGCTCAGTAAAACGCGCTTGATTTGGCCTTTCAAAACCACACTCAGTTTTCGATTTTTGGTAACAAAACGCACATCCAAATCAATGGTACATCATTTCATCTAGCTTTTAGTGTATCTTCAGTGGTAAATCTCATGACAAATCAATTCCACCAGGTATTTGACTTATTTTAATGAGTTTCTCGCAAATATTATTATGCCAAATCATAAACCTCTCGTAGCGAAGCAAAACAATTAGATAATTTCATTTCATTTTAGCGAAGGTTTCCTTCAAAGGAAGGAAGAATGAAACATGGTGTTTATGGCCTTTCTGCCCATCTGCTCGGCACTGTAGGACACACTTTACTTTTCCCGGCGCCCTGCGCTCTCCGAGTTGGGTCCCGCACATTTTTCCCGTTGCTCTATGCATTTTCTGTCAAGTCCCGACCACTTTTTCCGGCGCTCTGTGCACTCCGACTTGGGTCCCGACTACTTTTTTCCTGCGCTCTGCGCACTCCCACTTGGGCCCCGATCACTTTATCCGGCGCTCTGTACACTCCCACTTGGGTCCCGACCACTTTTCCCGGCGCTCTGTGCACTCCCACTTGGGTCCCGACCACTTTTCCCGGTGCGCTGTAATTTCCTAGTTGGATTCCGATCACTTTTTCCGGCGCGCTGTAAGCTCCTAGTTGGATTCCGGCAACTTGCTGTGGCGCTCTGTGCACTCCCAGTTGGGCCCGTCCACTTTTTTCCGGCGTTCTGTGCACTCCCACTTGGGTCTCGACTGCCTTTCCCGGCGCTCTGTTCACTCCCGCTCGGATCCCAACCACTTTTTCCGGCGCTCTGTGCACTCCCACTTGGGTCTCGTCAACTTTTTCCGGCGCGCTGTAAACTCCTAGTTGGATTCAGGCCACTTGCTGTGGCGCTGTGTGCACTTCCAGTCGGGTCCCTCCCACTTATGTCGGCGCGCTGTGCACTCCCTCATCAAACCCGCCCACTCTTCCCGGCGCGCTGTGCACTCCCACTTGGGTCCCGTCCACATTTAACAGAGCTCTGTGCACTACAGCTTGAGTCCCGACCACATTTGCCGGCGCGCTGTGCACTCCGCTTGGGTCCCGACCACTTTTCCCGGCGTTCTGTGCACTCTCAGTTGGGACCCGCTAACTTTTACCGGCACGCTGAGCATTCCCGCTTGGGTCCCGTCCACTTAAGCCGGCGCGCTGTCCGCTCCCGCTTGATCCAGTTCTTTTTTCCGACGCTCTATGCACACCCACTTGAGTCATGTCCACTTTTTACGGCGCTCTACGCACTCCCAGTTGGGTCTCGCCCACTTTATACAGCGCTTGGCGCACTTCAATTTGTGTTCAGCACACGAGGTATATGGTCCCTGATGGACCTGAGGCACGACGTCTCTCGAGCTCTATTAAGTCTTATCGCGTTATCACTCCACTTTTCTAGATGCCGACCGAACTGTTTATCACTAAATTCCTTAAAGGCAGTGTTCACGATGATTCTCGTTTCCAAGTTTTCCACTCAAAACAATGCGTTGGCAACCAAGTGTTACCAAAATCACGCAAAAACGGCGAGAAACGCACTAATTCGTCTTATTTCAGTGACATTATTATATAACATGGACTAGTTGTCATGTTGGATGAACATGTTCACGGTGGTTGTCACCGGTAGAAAATGGGACTAATCGAAAATGGAAGAATATTTTGGGCAGAACAGTATTAGTTACGGCCCGAAGGAAAGAACGGAGCAACACAGAATTGAGATTTGCAAAAGACGGGTCCACAAAAGATTTCATTGTCGCAACGAACAGTTCCATTGATACTTAAGAGGCGGGCTGATACTTGAGGATATCGTGCCCTTCTGGTGCGTTTTTCTCGGTTTCTTCGTCATTTCAGTTCTACTCGGAGGCCAAACAATCGATTTAGCGATTAATCTCAAAATCGAAGATTATCGGGAACACTGCCTTTAAGACACACAGACACACACACACACATTTTAAAATTCGCAATTTTTTTGATATCTCGGGACCCACTTTACGGATTTTCCTTAAATCTGGGCTATGCTCAGAACCCTTACTGCTCTACCTTTTGGGAAAGTTCCTTGTTTCAAGATGTCTCCCGAACCAAGATTTGGGAATGAGGGGTGTGCGCAGAGGCAATCCCTCTCCAAATCAGGTGCGCGCTTCACGCGCACCACAATTTTTGGTGGCGTTCCTTACGAGCAAATGTGTCCCACCGGTGGGACACGGTATACTGTAACGCAATATTGCACGCGGTCCGAACGTGCAGTCACACAAGATTAGGCGTGGTCGTGAGTGTGTCAAAAACCTCCTGCAAAATCAACACTCTTCTGATTTGTAAAGACATTTCAGCTGCAGTCGAGGGGGGGGGGCTAGCTAGCAACATAATGCCCTCTAGGGTTTAGATTAGAGACTGGAACACAAAGGTTTGAAATGATTTTCAGCGGCAGTATTCATGAAACTAACTACAGGAGCCTTTCAGGAGGGTCCAAAGTCCGCTGACCGCATAGACCATTCTCAGATACTCGCGGCTTAGTAAGGCAGCACGAGGGGATTACTAGCGCAGTTACTCGTCGAGGTGTTAGCCTCTTCCGTTCCCCCAACTGCTGCCCAGGGCAGCACGTTGTGTCCTCCTGCTCCGCTCACTGTCGCAACTGCTGCTCGTATAGTGACCCCACGCGCTGCTGCAGTCGATCAACTGCTCCAGTCGTCTCCCCAACTGCTCCAGTCGTCTCCCCAACTGCTCCAGTCGTCTCCCCAACTGCTGCTAATCATTGTGGCCACAACTGCTGCTTCTCATTTTGGCCCCAACTGCCGCTGTTCTTTCCCCAATTGCTGCTCTTCATTTATGATCTTTCCTTTCTTTCTCATAACCCTTCTCCCGCAGGGGAAATGTCGAGCTCAGCAGCAGCTCTGGGTCGGCCTATCAAAAATAGAGACCTCACTGAGGCTCGACCCCCTACAACGGTTGATTCATCCTTGATTTTATCGATTGATATTTGCCACAGTCGAAGGAAATGATGCTGGCACTACGGGCTGTCTCATGCCCACCCTAGGCGGCCTCCTATCTGGCACGAGTTTGCGAGGGCCGTTCAACACAGGCCTCGGTCAGTAGTGAATTTGAGTCTCCAAAAACATTTCTTGACACAGAATTTTTCTATACCTTGAGCAAGAATTGATTTTCACTCGATTTCGTGACTGTAGAGATGTGAATTAGACGTGATGATCTGCTTCTCTGGTTTCGAAAGAGGAATTATAACTTTCTTTGTACATAAAGTTATATCCACATATTCCAAGAATAAAGTTCTCCTCAAAATATTCTTAAAGGCAGTGTTCACGATGAATATCGTACTCGAGTTCGACCCAAAAATGGGATCTCAGGCACCAGTTCGATTCGACCGATGGCCGAACCGCTTTTTTCTTCCACGTCGGGGCGAACGAGAGACGTTTCGGAAAGCTCCGCCTTCCCGCTTTCCACGAGAGAAACGGGAGACGTCAGGGGTTGGCGCCGTACTAATCAATCGGCTCGATTGGACCGACAGCGAAACGGAACATTGCGAAATTCGGGAATGGTAGCCAACACATTTTAAACAGATGCAGCTGTCATTGGCTTCTCTTGTCTACGATACGGAATGTACTCAAATCCTTCGAGAAAGGATTATTCACTGTTTTCTTTCTCTACCGTTAGTCAGCCAGCCTCATTAAATCGGCCGATATTTATCTTCTTTTGATTTTTCGCTAAAAGTTAGAAAAAATGAATCCGTTTGGTGAATATACAAACGTCTTGAAACATATTCGTCAACTTCTGTTGCTCCTCGATGTAAGAAATCGTGGAATAAGCGGAAATTAATCGAACACCAGGGTGCAGGTCTACGAGATGTGAAACATGGCAATTTCGCTCGGACTCCCCACCAGGGGTGTGCACTTACCGTTTACCGAATTACCCGGTTTGGGAGTTTCCGGTAAATTTTGATTTCCCGATTTACCGACTTAATCTCGAAATTTACTGAAATTTTAACCGATCAAACATAAGCAACTTTTTTCGCTCAATGGATCCATTTCTCGCCTTAATTGCATGAATAAAGCCTATTTTGACCTGCATAAAACCACCTTTTTTTAGCATTCTCACGCTACTGATTGCCGTGTCTTTTTTCATGGAACTTTTCATGTTTCCTTTTGGTGTCTTAGCGTTTGGCTTGTCAAAATTAGATATTGATGCCTTCAATAGCGCTAAGTCATGCTCTTCTATGAGGACGGTTAAGAGTATGAATCGAGTCAAATCCATTCCAGCCAAAAAGTCTACTCAAATTTTTTTTCTAGATTTCATACCTACCTTGGAGAGAGCCACTCTCTGATTACAATGGTATCTCTGAAATCGTCCGAAACCCTACGAACGTAGATATGGCTCCTTTTCAATGCCTGCATTCTGAGGGCAAAAATTTGGTGGACGAGTTGTCTCAGGCCTGTATTTCTCTTCATTCGCCATCGCTGCACGAAAGAAAAACAGGATGAGGAGATAGACAGGCAATAGACTGAAAAACAACTACTTGTTGAGAATTCATCCATTCATATAGTCGCTATCGAGTTAAGCGACCACCACAGGCCCGACCTCCTTCGCTCACAACCACGGGCAAGGGATGTGGCCCGTGGTGGTCAGCTGAGCGAAGGAGGTCGGGCCTGTGATGGTCCCTTCTATCTCGTTTGTTTGGAGAAATTGAGCTCTTGCATTTGGCACGTATTATACAGGAGGGTTCTTCTACACATTTACAAAAAAATCGCAAAATTATTATCAGAGGGTGTACTGTGCCTTCAACGCAGGACCGCGATAAAAAAATCCTGTTTTTTTCCGAAGGAAGATTTAGGTCTGATCCTTAATGTAACGAAAATTTGGAGAGGATTGCTGCAAAAGCGTGAAAACATATCAGAACGTCCTGTTAATTCTGGCAGTTCACCTTTCTAAACTGTAAGTCCACCAACAAATGGCAAGTTTTCGTGAGTTCCACTTGCGCTTCAGATGGTAGGTATGGGGTAGAAAAGAGAGACCGTGTTTTAAATAGCTGTAAGCTTTTTTCGCTGTAAGCTTTTTTTTTAGCTCTTTTTTTCGCAAAAACGGCGTTTTGCGACGTTTTTTGAGCTCAGAAAGCGCCGCATTGCCATAACTCACTTGAAATTTGACGAAATTAGATTTCCAGGGAGTTTTCGTGTTCCTCTCGGTCAGACAAATGCAGCGATATGTGTATAAAGTCTTTTGGACTCCGGTATTTTGTTGAAAAATGCGTTTTTCTTTCTAAAATTCACGTTGACCACAGGTCAAAACATGACAGATGTCTGCAATCATCACCGTGTGATCAGTTTATAGTGATATATTTTGTAGTGCAATTATGTGATATTCTATGAACTTCTGGAGTTGAATCTTCCATTTTGTAACACTATCGTGTAGCACTCAACGACAGCAATTCAGAAATGACTTCCAATTTTAAATCGGACTACTTTGAAGCTAGTTATGGCGATGTGGCGCTTAGTGAGCGCAAAAAATGCCGCAAAACGTCTGTTGCAAAACGTTTGCGCGGTATTGTATCACTATGATCCATGCCGACTGTTGATATGTGATACTACGCTCGTCCTTGCATGGTGGTTCTTTGAAGATACTTTTGGTTGCATGGAATATGTAGAGGAACTTGGATCTAGGAACTTCAACGAATTTACCGTTCTAACCGAAAAAAAATTGGAAAATGTTGACCATCGGAAAACTAGTGTTGATTTTTGGCAGATTATGGTAGATCATGTATGGGTGTACGGTAGTTCGGTCAAAGTCTCAGATTTGACTCAAAATTTGTATACGAGGGTTATTCGGGGTGGTGGATGCGGATTTAGTGTCCATTTTGTCGATTTTCAAAACAGTAAGATAGATTTGGCAGCCTAAATGGTGTGGTACCTACCGTAACCTACAATAAGCTTCAAAATTTTGACAAGCGGACTCCAGATTCGTGTTCAGCACCCTAGACTACCCCTGTATATAAGTTTTGAGCCGAATCCGATTTTCTTAGAACACCATAAAAATTTCGTGGGGCCGTCCCCTACCTTGCCGCCAGGCCTTGAAGAATGCGTGAATACGATTCACCTTTCTTCCAGCACGAATATCGTGTTGCATGATGCAAGAAAGGTAATCCGCAATTGCAGAGCGGAATTTAGCTCCGAAAACGACAGTATGACAACAAAAACAGGGCAAGAATGAACGAAATCTCTGAACTATAAATCAGTGTAAACCAATCACTAGAAAACTGATTGTTGAGTATTGATAAATTCAAGTATTTGTTGAGGCGTGGGATTTTAACGGTCAAAACTTGGATGATGACGTCAGCATCTTGTCAGCATCGATTCTACGCCCTACACCCTGCATTGCGGTCACCGCGACGACGTCATCCTTGATTTTTCGAGCATGGTGGCAAAGCCATATAATCACATGCTCCGAAAATCAAGGATGACGTCATCGCGATATCAGCTATGAAGGGTAAGTGCGTAGGATCGATGGTAACAAGATGATGACGTCATCATGTTATTAGCATCCCGGCTATGACAGGTGGACCGAGACACGATCCACGGTGTAGTTACGAAATCATCGAGACTGCAATCCCGGCTTTGAGAGGTGGGCCGATGTCATTCCCGAAACGAACGAGCCACCTTTCGGGTTGACCCCGCCCCTTTTTTCGTTTCGAGCCAGAGCGGTTCAACGGTCCAACCTCGTTCTGACGGCGCTCGAATCGAACCGGTGCCTGAGATTGTTTGGTCGTGAGGTAACTAATACAGTGCGTTGCAAAATTATGCGACATACCCCAATTTCCGCAGTTCCAAGCTTCGCATCAATTAAGGAGAAAAACGGTAAACGCCAATCGATGCAGCACCCTCGAAAACCCTTGGGTTCGAATCCTCATGAAATTAGAGTTACTAGCAGGGAACTTGCGACGGAAATTGTCAAAAATGGCCGTTGCAAAATTATACGACATAGCTGACGTTCTCTCAGAAATTTCTATTCTACGCCATCTGTATCAGTTCGTTCATGGTAAGAACCACTAGAAACATCGAGTTATTAGTCTTCAGAAATGTCTTGGCGCTGAACCACTTCGAAAACTCTGTTTGGTATGTTTCAACCCAGCTTTTTGTGAATGCCCCATTCAATCTGCGCCCATTCGCTTATAACGGCTAGTTTCAGCGGAGCCACACGCTCTTATTGTCTGCTCTGGATGTAGATTCAACGCCCAAGAATAACTCGCACGTTTTTCACTGGATTGAGATCTTGCGAACCGGTCGGCCATTGTAAAAAATTGGCATGATCATCCTGAAACCAAGACTGCGTTTTCCTACTGACAAGAAGTGAAGGCGGAAATGGACTAGAAAGAACTGGGAATTATTTTCCGGCGCATTCTGATAATCTGTGGAGTTCATAGGTCATGTCGCAAAAAGCTGTTCCAGCTTAAAACCCTACCTGGATGTCAATGCACTATTCTTTCTCCTCCAAAGTTCCTACTCAAGGATAAGTTCGGGTCCTTGTGTGGATCCTTCGAAATCTTTTTTTATCGCTCGAAAGCAAGTGCAATCCAAACGAGCTTGACCAATTCTATTACATTTATTTATTTCTAAAAGTTTAGCTTCCTGGCAAAAGTAATGATTTGGCAATGTTATAATTTCAAGAAATCAAGAAGCTGAAAAAAATAAAAATAAAATCTTGAAATATCTTTAAAAATGATTTGGCGCAAAATAACCACAAGTAATGAAAAAATGGGAAATGTAGTGAAATGATTAAAATCGGATTTGGCGGTCAGTCGAAGGCCAACTTTTTATAAGTAGTGAGAGACGAGGTATAGGATTTAACAAGCTCCTCCGTTAAACTTATCAAAGCTAAATCGAGCGCGCAACGGATTTGAGCGTTACGTTTACATAGCTTAACCACCGTGATTTCCGTATTACAGCTTCAATGAAATGTTTTACGGTTTCCGTTGCGCGCTTGATTTAGCTTTGATAAGTTTAACGGAGAAGCTTGTAAAATCCTATACCTCGTCTCTCACTACTTATAAAAGGTTGGCCTTTGACTGACCGCCAAATCCGATTTTAATCATTTCACTACATTTCCCAGTTTTTTCATTACTTGCGGTTAATTTGCGCCAAATCATTTTTAAAGATATTTCAAGACGTTTTTTAATTTTTTTTTCAACTCTTTGATTTCTTGAAATTATAACATTGCCAAATCATTACTTTTGCCAGGAAGCTAAACTTTTAGAAATTTCATATATTTTTTTCCAGAGGTTCCCTTTTTGACCTGATTTTTGTTTAGCAATTCCCATTTTGGAGAGGCGAAACCTCTTATGACAGCTTCTGCCTTCCGTAAATAATGAAATCGGAACCAATCGGTGTTGTCTGAGAACCATATATTCTACAGCAATGGAAGTAAGCTCGGTGAGGTTGCGGACTCGTCCAAACATACGCTGGTTCGTTAGTGGTATTACCCATTTTTCCGAAATAGCGGTGGTAGATCGGTGAGTCTGTGTTTTCACTGATATGACTACATCTGTGGAAGCAATGAAAACAGAAGAAAGCGTGAGAAAGGAAACAAAAACTCACCGACCAATCTCACTTATTTCGAAAAAATGAGTGATAGCACAATCAGACTACAGTATGTTACGAAGAGTCCGCAATCTCACCAGGTCCTACATCTCAGAGAAACTCACGGCCCGTCCGCGGCGCTTTCGCAGGGTCGTCCGCGGCCGACGACTGGACGATCCTCCACCGAAGCCGGTAAAGCACCAGTAATACGCCGCGGGCCACCCTGCTAGCGCCGTGGGTCGTCCTGCAGGCGCCGCGGATGGTCCTGCAGACGCCGCGGATGGTCCAGAGAGCCGCCGCGGACCGTCCTGACAGCAGCCGCAGACCGTCCTCCCCGACACAGTCATGACCAGTCCGCCTCTTCTCGAGAGGTGTCCAGGGCAGAGAAAGCCCCGCCTCGGTCCGGACAAGGGCGTAGCCTCCGCCGAAGTCTGCGGTGAGGAGCCACCTTCCCCGCGGACCGCCCCCTCCCCCAGCTGTAAGGATCCCCTATCCCATCAGCGACCAAAAATATGCTGGCCTCCGGAGAGTGACTCGAAGTCACCTCCCAGGGCCGGGACCAGAGTGCCGAATGAGGACTCGAGTGAGATGAGGCACCTTTTATACCGGCTGTGCATAAGATAAGCATATTAGGACGTGATCATTCGCTTTTTCATGTTTTTTTTTCATGTCTGCCACTGCAGCCGTGCCTGCAGTCAAGTGAGGCCCCGGTCAGACTTTGTCGAAAAACCTGCTGAGTCCGACTGAGTCCGGATGAGTGCGGGGTGGAAAAACCTGCTGAGTCCCACTGAGTCCGGTTGCCCCCAGCACCAACCAGCTCCTCTGCGAAACACGTAATTGATAGTGACGATTATCACCTCAGTTGTGAATCGGAACGTGTTTGGTGGCTGATTTTTCTTGTTTTCAACACGTCTGAATCTGATTTCCGTATCAGCAGCAGGTGGGGCAGAGCGCAGACGACGAGAGTCGAGATACGGCGGGACTCGGCAGGTCGCAGTCGGCCGAAAAAAATGCACCCAAATCACGTGAGAAACACCTATATCGACCGGGTGGGACTCAGTGGGACTCAGTGGGACTCAGTCGGACTCAGTCGGTGCATTGGCCCCGCCCTTGTACCCATGAGAAATATCAGTATCGACCGGGGGGATTGCGGTGGGCATCAGACGGTCGCAGTCGGACTCAGTGGGTTGATTTTTTTCCACCCATTTCCCACGAATTCGGTGCGCATCGACCGGGTGAGACTCAGTAGATCCACCGACTATGACGGGGGCCTGAGATGTGAGTGAGTGAGATGAGGAGGTGGAAGTCGTTCAACTGCCGGTGCACTGCGGAATCACCCCCATCGAAAACAACCAGCGCCGCGGAGGGGCCGTTAGACCAACCCGCTATCAACCGTGCCGCGGATCAGCCGTCAAGCGCCGCGGACCGTCCGGAGAGCTCATCTGCTGCCGCGGACGGGCCGTGAGTTTCCCTGAGATTCATTGCTGTAGACTATAACTCCTAAAAATTGTGAACCTTAACCAAAAAAAAAACGACCCTCGCTTTCCTACTTAGACCCCGTACACGTTTTGCAGCTTCGTGCGCACTTCCAGTGGGGTGTCGCACACTTTCTACGGCGTCCTGCGCATTCCCACTGGGGGCCCGCACACTTTCTGCGGCGTCCTGCGCACTCTCACAGGGGTCCCGTAGATTTTCTACGGCGTCCTGCGCACTCCCACTATGGTCATACAAACTTTCTACGGCGTCCTGCACACTCCCACTGGGGTCCCGTACATTTTCTACGGCGTCCTGCGCACCCCACTGGGTTACCGCACACCTTTTACGGCGTCCTGCGCACTCCCACTGGGGTCCCGTAGATTTTCTACGGCGTCCTGCGCACTCCCACTATGGTCATACAAACTTTCTACGGCGTCCTGCACACTTCCACTGGGGTCCCGTACATTTTCTACGGCGTCCTGCGCACCCCACTGGGTTACCGCACACCTTTTACGGCGTCCTGCGCACTCCCACTGGGGTCCCGTACATTTTCTACGGCGTCCTGCGCACTCCCACTATGGTCATACAAACTTTCTACGGCGTCCTGCACACTCCCACTGGGGTCCCGTACATTTTCTACGGCGTCCTGCGCACTTTCACTGGGGTCCCGTACATTTTCTACGGCGTCCTGCGCACTCCCACTGGATTACGGCACACCTTCTCCGGCGTCCCGCGCATTCCCACTGGGGTCCCGCACACTTCCTAAGACAACCTACGCTTTCCCACTGGGTCCCGTACATTTTCTACGGCGTCCTGCGCACTCCCACTATAGTCATACAAACTTTCTACGGCGTCCTGCACACTCCCACTGGGGTCCCGTACATTTTCTGCGGCGTCCTGCGCACTTTCACTGGATTACGGCACACCTTCTACGGCGTCCCGCGCACTCCCACTGCTACCGCACGACCTACGGCGTGCAACGCAAGCGCATCTACACTGGGTCCTGCGCACACTTTCCAACCTACGCTTTCCCACTATTGTCCCGTACATTTTCTACGGCGTCCTACACACTCCCAATATGGTCACAAAAACTTTCTACAGCGTCCTGCACACTCCCACTGGGGTCCCGTACATTTTCTATGGCGTCCTGCACACTCCCACTGGGGTCCCGTACATTTTCTACGGCGTCCTGCGCACTTCCACTATGGTCATACAAACTTTCTACGGCGTCCTGCACACTCCCACTGGGGTCCCGTACATTTTCTACGGCGTCCTGCGCACCCCACTGGGTTACCGCACACCTTCTACGGCGTCCTGCGCACTCCCACTGGGGTCCCATACATTTTCTACGGCGTCCCGCGCATTCCCATTGGGAGCCCGCACGCTTTCTACGGCGTCCTGCGCACTCCCACTGGGTTACCGCACACCTACGGCGTAACGCGCATTCCCACTGGGGTCCCGCACACTTCCTACGACAACCTACGCTTTCCCACTATTGTCCCGTACATTTTCTACGGCGTCCTACGCACTCCCACTATGGTCATACAAACTTTCTACAGCGTCCTGCACACTCCCACTGGGGTCCCGTACATTTTCTACGGCGTCCTGCGCACTCCCACTGGGGTCCCGTACATTTTCTACGGCGTCCTGCGCACTCCCACTATGGTCATACAAACTTTCTACGGCGTCCTGCACACTCCCACTGGGGTCCCGTACATTTTCTACAGCGTCCCGCACACTCCCACTGGGGTCCCGTACATTTTCTATGGCGTCCTGCGCACTCCCACTGGGTTACCGCACACCTACGGCGTTACGCGCATTCCCACTGGGGTCCCGCACACTTCCTACGACAACCTACGCTTTCCCACTATTGTCCCGTACATTTTCTACGGCGTCCTACACACTCCCAATGTGGTCACACAAACTTTCTACAGCGTCCTGCACACTCCCACTGGGGTCCCGTACATTTTCTACGGCGTCCCGCGCATTCCCATTGGGAGCCCGCACGCTTTCTACGGCGTCCTGCGCACTCCCACTGGGTTACCGCACACCTTCTACGGCGTCCTGCGCACTCCCACTATGGTCATACAAACTTTCTACGGCGTCCTGCACACTCCCACTGGGGTCCCGTACATTTTCTACGGCGTCCCGCGCATTCCCATTGGGAGCCCGCACGCTTTCTACGGCGTCCTGCGCACTCCCACTGGGTTACCGCACACCTTCTACGGCGTCCTGCGCACTCCCACTATGGTCATACAAACTTTCTACGGCGTCCTGCACACTCCCACTGGGGTCCCGTACATTTCCTACGGCGTCCCGCGCATTCCCATTGGGAGCCCGCACGCTTTCTACGGCGTCCTGCGCACTCCCACTGGGTTACCGCACACCTTCTACGGCGTCCAGCGCACTCCCACTATGGTCATACAAACTTTCTACGGCGTCCTGCACACTCCCACTGGGGTCCCGTACATTTTCTACGGCGTCCCGCGCATTCCCATTGGGAGCCCGCACGCTTTCTACGGCGTCCTGCGCACTCCCACTGGGTTACCGCACACCTTCTACGACAACCTACGCTTTCCCACTATTGTCCCGCACACTTTCTACGACGTCCTGCGTATTCCCTCTGGGGGACCGAACACTTTCTGCGGCGTCCTGCGAACTTCTCAAATCCAATTTACACCAACCGTCTCAAAGAGAGAACAATCTTGGCCGGAAGCCTATCATTAGCTGTGTTGATTTTCATTAGTTCATTTTCAAAGCTCAGTGAACGTCGGATGGTTTACAATAACATGTTTACATGTTTTTGCCCGTCTTGACCCTCAATTTTGAGGGTCCGCCGAAATTGAGCTTTCAACTCCAAATTTGAATAGGAGCTAGCTGCATCCATTTCCAGCGTCCTGCCAAAAAATTAGCTTCCTAACTCAATTTTAACTGGTAGCACAAGATCGTGAACGCCGTCTGAAAAAAAAGGAGATTAACAGTTTTTTGACCAAAATCACGTGGTTTTCTCCATTTTTCTCGAGTGCCAAGAAACCATTCCAAACCATCTTTGGGTGTATACCCCATCTTTTTACGCTCTTTCCAATGGAGGAAAAACCGCATTTTCACAGTCACTCCGAACGCCGATTTCGTAATCGCGGAGTTGCGCATGGGCGAGTTAAAGCCAAATCTGGTGCGCGCTTCGCGCGCACCACAGTTTTTGACTAAGCATTCAAGCATTCGGGAGATCTCGAAAAGGACCCGAATATATCCTTGAGTAGGAATTTTGAAGGAGAAAGAATAATGCATTGACCCGGATCCAGATGGGGTTTTACCGGCTGGACTGGTTTTTGCGACATGACATGTGAACTCCGCAGATTATCAGAATGTGCCGGAAAATAATTCCCAGTTCTTTCTAGTCAATTTCCGCCTTCACTTCTTGTCAGTAGGGCAACGCATTTTGGTTTTAGGCCGATCATGCCAATTTTCTACAATGGCCGGCCGGTTCGCAAGACCTCAATCCAGTGAAAAACGTCTGAGGTTTTCTTGGGAGTTGAATTCACATCCAGAACAGACAATACGAGCGTTTGGCTCCGCTGAAACTAGCCGTTATAAGCGAATGGGCGCAGATTGAAAGAGGCGTTCACCTTGGTCATGCCATTCTATTTCCGTAGTTATCTCAATCACGTTTACGAGCGTGTATGCTGCCTTTAACGTACATGATAATGCGTGGATACAAGGGGTGATGAAACAAACACTTGATTTTACTTCACTTAATACGTGAAGATCGCGGCATTCCAGCTCCCGAACGAGCTTTTGCTGCTTGCCTTATCACGCGTGATTTTGCTTTGATATGTTCTACGGATAAGCTCATACAATGCGATCTCTCGTTTCGCACAACTCTTGTAAATAGTTGGTTCAAACTCGACTGCCAAATCATACTTTCAACTATTTCATTACATTTCCTAAAAATCAAATTATTCTACGCCAAATCGTTCTCAGGAATATTTCAAAACTTTTTCCATTTTTCTTCACCTTCCCCTTTTAACTGAGTATATTTCTAAAATTTCGAAAAAACGGCCATGCCAAATCTTTACTTTTGCCAGGAACCTAAACTTTCAGGAATTTCATTTATTTTTCCTGAAGGTTTCCTTTCTAACATGGTTTATGCCTGGTGGTGTTAATTCAAAGCAAACCCACTGATGCCCTGCCCTCAACCCTTCTATGACGTCCTGCACGCTCGCACTGATGTCCTGCACACGTTCTACGGCGCTCTGCGCACACCCATTTGGGTCACAAGCACGCTCATGCCGATCATTTTTTCCGCAGGGGCTACCGTAAACCTCCTTCGGAAGTTTTCCAAGTGTCAGCCTGGATATGAGCACATCGTTATAGCCAACCATCATCTTTGCACAATTTCGACCTCCTCAGCCACTTCCCAGTGGCTTCTCGAAGAGAGCGGTGTGTGAATGACTGCATACCGCTCCTCTCCCCTTTTATATCCCGCATGTTATGAGCGTGTGTTATCGTTCGTTATCATGTTTTGTTCAAGAATGATTACGGTAGCCCTGCGGAAAAAATTATCGGCATGGGCGTGCTTGTATTTGGATCCCGCAAACTTTCTACGGCGTCTTGCTCACTTCCACTTGGTCACCTCACAGTTTTTATGGCGTCCAACGTACTTTCATTTGGGTCGCGTACACTTTCTACGGCGTACTGCGCACACCCATTTGGGTCCTGCACACTTTCTACGGCGTCCGACGCACTGTTATTTGGGTCCCACACACTTTCTACGGCGTCCGACGCACTCTCATTTGGGTCCCACACACTTTCTACGGCGTCCGACGCACTATTATTTGGGTCCCACACATTTTCTACGGCGTCCGACGCACTCTCATTTGGGTCCCACACACTTTCTACGGCGTACGACGCACTCTTATTTGGGTCCCACCCGTTTTCTACGGCGTCCGACGCACTCTCATTTGGGTCCCACACACTTTTTACGGCGTCCGACGCACTCTCATTTGGGTCCCACACACTTTCTACGGCGCCCGACGCACTGTTATTTGGGTCCCACACGTTTTCTACGGCGCCCGACGCACTCTCATTTGGGTCCCACACACTTTTTACGGCGTCCGACGCACTCTCATTTGGGTCCCACACACTTTCTACGGCGTCCGACGCACTCTGATTTGGGTCCCACACATTTTCTACGGCGTCCTACGCACTCTCATTTGGGTCCCGCTCACTTTCTACAGCGTCCGACGCACTCTCATTTGGGTCCCACACACTTTCTACGGCGTCCGACGCACTGTTATTTGGGTCCCACACACTTTCTACGGCGTCCGATGCTTTGTTATTTGGGTCCCACACATTTTCTACGGCGTCCTACGCACTGTTATTTGGGTCCCACACATTTTCTACGGCGTCCGAAGCACTGTTATTTGGGTCCCACTTACTTTCTACGGCGTTCTGCGCACTCCTACTGGGGTCCCGCACACTTTCTACAGCGTCTTGCGCACACCCATTTGGGTCACAAGCACGCTCATGCCGATCATTTTTTCCGCAGGGCTACCGTAAACCTCCTTCGGAAGTTTTCCAAGTGTCAGCCTGGATATGAGCACATCGTTATAGCCAACCATCATCTTTGCACAATTTCGACCTCCTCAGCCACTTCCCAGTGGCTTCTCGAAGAGAGCGGTGTGTGAATGACTGCATACCGCTCCTCTCCCCTTTTATATCCCGCATGTTATGAGCTTGTATTATGGTTCGTTATCATGTTTTGTTCAAGAATGATTACGGTAGCCCTGCGGAAAAAATTATCGGCATTGGCGTGCTTGTATTTGGATCCCGCAAACTTTCTACGGCGTCTTGCTCACTTCCACTTGGTCACCTCACAGTTTTTATGGCGTCCAACGTACTTTCATTTGGGTCGCGTACACTTTCTACGGCGTACTGCGCACACCCATTTGGGTCCCGCACACTTTCTACGGCGTCCGACGCACTGTTATTTGGGTCCCACACATTTTCTACGGCGTCCGACGCACTCTCATTTGGGTCTCACACACTTTCTACGGCGTCCGACGCACTTTATTTGGGTCCCACACGTTTTCTACGGCGTCCTACGCACTCTCATTTGGGTCCCACACACTTTCTACGGCGTCCGACGCTTTGTTATTTGGGTCCCACACACTTTCTAGGGCGCCCGACGCACTGTTATTTGGGTCCCACACATTTTCTACGGCGTCCTACGCACTCTCGTTTGGGTCCCACAAATTTTCTACGGCGTCCTACGCACTCTCATTTGGGTCCCGCACACTTTCTACGGCGTCCGACGCACTCTCATTTGGGTCCCACACGTTTTCTACGGCGTCCTACGCACTCTCATTTGGGTCCCACACACTTTCTACGGCGTCCGACGCTTTGTTATTTGGGTCCCACACATTTTCTACGGCGTCCGACGCACTCTCATTTGGGTCCCACACACTTTTTACGGCGTCCGACGCACTCTCATTTGGGTCCCACACACTTTCTAGGGCGCCCGACGCACTGTTATTTGGGTCCCACACATTTTCTACGGCGTCCTACGCACTCTCATTTGGGTCCCACACATTTTCTACGGCGTCCTACGCACTCTCATTTGGGTCCCGCACACTTTCTACGGCGTCCGACGCACTCTCATTTGGGTCCCACACACTTTCTACGGCGTCCGACGCTTTGTTATTTGGGTCCCACACATTTTCTACGGCGTCCTACGCACTGTTATTTGGGTCCCACACATTTTCTACGGCGTCCGACGCACTCTCATTTGGGTCCCACACACTTTCTACGGCGCCCGACGCACTGTTATTTGGGTCCCACACATTTTCTACGGCGTCCGAAGCACTGTTATTTGGGTCCCACACACTTTCTACGGCGTTCTGCGCACTCCTACTGGGGTCCCGCACACTTTCTACAGCGTCTTGCGCACCCCTACTGGGGTTCCGCACACTATCTAAGGCGTTCTGTGGATTTCTTCTGATTCACACCGTGCGGCGTTCTAAAAAATACATCCAAGATCCCGCCGTATTGATTGAAGCGTTCAATCCTA
Organism: Aplectana chamaeleonis; assembly: GCA_029168955.1. Taxonomy (NCBI): domain Eukaryota; kingdom Metazoa; phylum Nematoda; class Chromadorea; order Rhabditida; family Cosmocercidae; genus Aplectana; species Aplectana chamaeleonis. Next base: position 247,862 of record JAPDOI010000742.1, read on the forward strand.
AACAAATGCCTATCAGTGACGGTGTTTATTTCATTAGATCATTTTTACGAATGAGTAAACGTCGGATGGTTTATAATAACACCCCGGCCAAAGCGCCGCTTCGCGGCGCTTTGTCCGGGAACCATAAGCCGGGGGGTTCGCGCCGCTTCGCGGCGCTCTGTCCGGAAACTGTGTGGCTTTTTGAACGAATTAAATCCCTCACGGTCAGGAAAACCCCGGCCAAAGCGCCGCTTCGCGGCGCTTTGTCCGGGAACCATAAGCCGGGGGGTTCGCGCCGCTTCGCGGCGCTCTGTCCGGAAACTGTGTGGCTTTTTGAACGAATTAAATCCCTCACGGTCAGAAAAACCCGGCAAAGCGCCGCTTCGCGGCGCTTTGTCCGGGAACCATAAGCCAGGGGGAGTTCGCGCCGCTTCGCGGCGCTCTGTCCGAAACTGTGTGGCTTTTTGAACGAATTAAATCCGTCACGGTCCAGGATAACCCCGGCCAAAGCGCCGCTTCGCGGCGCTTTGTCCGGGAACCATAAGGGGGTTCGCGCCGCTTCGCGGCGCTCTGTCCGGAAACTGTGTGGCTTTTTGAACGAATTAAATCCTCACGGTCAGGAAAACCCCGGCCAAAGCGCCGCTTCGCGGCGCTTTGTCCGGGAACCATAAGCCGGGAGTTCGCGCCGCGTCGCGGCGGCGCTCTGTCCGGAAACTGTGTGGCTTTGAACGAATTAAATCCCTCACGGTCAGGAAAACCCCGGCCAAAGCGCCGCTTCGCGGCGCTTTGTCCGGGAACCATAAGCCGGGGGGTTCGCGCCGCTTCGCGGCGCTCTATCCGGAAACTGTGGCTTTTTGAACGAATTAAATCCCTCACGGTCAGGAAAACCCCGGCCAAAGCGCCGCTTCTCGGCGCTTTGTCCGGGAACCATAAGCCGGGGGGTTTCCGCCGCTTCGCGGCGCTCTGTCCGGAAACTGTGTGGCTTTTTGAACGAATTAAATCCCTCACGGTCAGGAAAACCCCGGCCAAAGCGCCGCTTCGCGGCGCTTTGTCCGGGAACCATAAGCCGGGGGGTTTGTGCCGCTTCGCGGCGCTCTGTCCGGAAACTGTGTGGCTTTTTGAACGAATTAAATCCCTCACGGTCAGGAAAACCCCGGCCAAAGCGCCGCTTCGCGGCGCTTAGTCCGGGAACCATAAGCCGGGGGGTTCGCGCCGCTTCGCGGCGCTCTGTCCGGAAACTGTGTGGCTTTTTGAACGAATTAAATCCCTCACGGTCAGGAAAACCCCGGCCAAAGCGCCGCTTCGCGGCGCTTTGTCCGGGAACCATAAGCCGGGGGGTTCGCGCCGCTTCGCGGCGCTCTGTCCGGAAACTGTGTGGCTTTTTGAACGAATTAAATCCCTCACGGTCAGGAAAACTACCGGCCAAAGCGCCGGTTCACGGCGCTTAGTCCGGGAACCATAAGCCGGGGTTCGCGCCGCTTCGCGGCGCTCTGTCCGGAAACTGTGTGGCTTTTTGAACGAATTAAATCCCCTCACGGTCAGGAAAACCCGGCCAAAGCGCCGCTTCGCGGCGCTTAGTCCGGAACCATAAGCCGGGGTTCGCGCCGCTTCGCGGCGCTCTGTCCGGAAACTGTGTGGCTTTTGAACGAATTAAATCCCTCACGGTCAGGAAAACCCCGGCCAAAGCGCCGCTTCGCGGCGCTTTGTCCGGGAACCATAAGCCGGGGGGTTCGCGCCGCTTCGCGGCGCTCTGTCCGGAAACTGTGTGGCTTTTTGAACGAATTAAATCCCTCACGGTCAGGAAAACCCCGGCCAAAGCGCCGCTTCGCGGCGCTTAGTCCGGGAACCATAAGCCGGGGGGTTCGCGCCGCTTCGCGGCGCTCTGTCCGGAAACTGTGTGGCTTTTTGAACGAATTAAATCCCTCACGGTCAGGAAAACCCCGGCCAAAGCGCCAACTTTCTGTTTCAAAGTAACTATAAAACACCTGAAACGGGGGATGGCGGTGGGTATTAAATTCCCGGGAGCCCTATAATCACGATGTCCTGCTCCTACGATTTGTAGAATTGCAGTTACCGTTTCTTTTCGAGAAAATCCCTATTGACTGAAGCGTGCACTATCTCTACACGAATTATGTCAATGGTCCGCCACAACTCTGCCACTTACAAAGAGGTCCAGTAGTGTGTGAAAACACTACACTTTCCTATCCTCAGATTTCCATTAATGATTTATATTTCACTTAATGACTTTTTGAAACTGCATTTCTCTCAGGAGTGCTTTCACAGAAGAATTAAAAATTTGGCCGTGATCCTTGCACGATTTTGTGTGGCGGGACTGTCTCAAACGCGGCAGTGCGCAGCTCCAGACCGTAATTTCACTCCGATAACGACACTACTTACAGACTGATACGATTTTTCGGAACTCTCCACAGTTTCCCCTTCATCCTTGTGTTTTACGAACGATTCGTTCAAACTTCTTCATAACCAAAATTTAAGATCCACTTTGACGTGTGGATTACCGTTCAAGTCCGAAAAGGCCGTTGTAGGTGAAGCTGAAAATGTGACACCATAGCTAGGGTTCCTAGCTCAATAGAGACCTCTAGTCGGTTAGTAAGATTTTCAAATTTCAGAGTAACAAAACTGTATTCTCCTAATTACAAAAATTTCTAAAAAAACAACTGAGAAAAAAGGAAGACACCGCAGGAGAACTTTGCATCTAAATTTTCCTGTGTAGGGATTAGTGAAGCAGTTTGGTCCTGAATAAACTTCCAGTACCGCATCACACTTCCCTTACTGAACGCTAAGTTTTGCTGCTTCTGCACCTATAATCCGTCCCGGTGGAGAGTCCCAAGAAGCATTGTTATCTCCCCACCAGCGGTTACCCAGTCACGCCTCTTACACAGTTTCTGCCACACCGTAATTCAGAACACCAAATTTATAGTTGTTTCCGCTAACCCTTAATTTTTTTGTATATTGCTCCAGTTTTCATGATTACCGTAGAATGAATACCGCGTAAGTAACGTGATTGCGTACCTGCAGAGTGCTGTAGTAGCGCGCTGGTATGTATGGCAGGGTTCAGAGCAGCTAAGAGCGGTGACTCGCCATATTTCTTGTTTTTTTTTCCGGAACTGCGATTCGGAAAACAGTGAGGAGGGGACTGGCCAACGAAACGACGTTGATCAAAATCCAGCCTTAAAGCCACAGTCCAAGCTCAGAATTGATTTTTCGTATTCTAGCCTATCTTGTAGAAAATTTCACGCTGATCACAATGGTGTTTTCAGAATCGCTTAGAACTCACTACAAACTGAGTTACGGCTCCTCAAAAATTTTGAATTTGAACTATTAGAAGTTCGCGGACGAGTTGTCTCGAGCCTGTATTTTCTCGTTATTTGCAGCCATCATTCTGAATAAGGTCACAATATAAAGCCAGACCGAAAACAAAACGAAGAACATAGATTTTGAACAAAATCATTCGCGCGTCTCTTCCCAATTGAGATCGGAAACCTGCCAGTGGGCGTTGCCCATTTTTTCTTTCAAGGTGGCGTGGCCGACTTTTTCCTAGCTTTTTCTCGCTTATTTGAGCGAACTAAGATTTCGCGCTTGGCAGGGTTGCTAAAGACTGCAACCGGACCAAAATATCAAAAATTACCTCTGAGGTTGGACTGTGCCTTTAAGCGACTGCCTTAAACATAGTGTGAGCTCACTACACACTTATGTTTAAGGCAGTCGCAGGCAGAGTTTGAGGCAATAGGGCGTTGTGCCTTGTCGCGATAGATCAGTGGCAGGAATGAGCGGATTTCCGATTTCCGATGGTTTTTGGCCTTCAGATTTCTGATTTCCGAAAAAAATGCCCCAAAACGCGGAAAGAATCGGAAATGAGTAGAAGATTACAATTTCAGGAGGTTACGCATTGTTTTCTGCAAGACATTTAGGGTGTTCTTTAAGGGCTTAACCTGAACCGGAGGTTTGTTTTGATGTTAAAAAAGAGCAAGGAATAAGGTTCCATATGTCAATAGGAACTATATTTTCTTGAAATGAACCAAAAACTCACTGTGATTGGGCTCTTTTCCTCAAATTCATGTTGAACCATTCTCAAACTGGGCTCTTTTTCAGAGATATTCGGATTTGTCCATGCTTTTATTGAATCTAATACGGTCCTGCGGTGTTTACGTTTATGTGGAGACAGTAGGAACAGAGTGAACGTATGATATCTTCTCAGAATGTGTGGTGTAAAAAATGGACGGGGCTGCGAAGGGCAGACGCGCGATCGAAACTCTGTTTGCCGGGGTGTTGCAAACTCCGCACTGCTCTCCGCAATGAGCGCGCCTCGCCCATCCGCTAGACAATGTTTAGAAAGTGGCCATTATCTACTATAGTATTTTTGTTCAAATGTACTTGTTGTGATTCTAATGGTATACATAGCTATATACATAGCTCTTGTTATAGAATGGTTACACTCACTATTTAAGTTACATTACACAAAATGATAACTTATTGGGCTACAGTGAATTAGTGAGTGTTGTCTCGAAGTATCTAAAGTGTGCTACCTGAAAAGAATTAATTGAAGCGAAATTTGAGCAGATTTGTCTGGATTCTCGGTTTTGGTCGTGTAAGCGAATTTCGTGAAAAATGAGAAAAAATATTAAGAATCATTAAGTGTTTTTATTGGGAGGAGATCTCCTCCCAGCTAGAGATTAAGAACAGTTTTGAAAGCTCATTATATTAGAAGTACGGTAGGTACACACAGCCACCATGAGTGGTTGGAATCCATCCAGGTGAACTTATTTCCGATTACCCGATTTTAAGATTTCTGATGGTTTTTTGCCTTCCGATTTCCGAATTACGATTCCCGAAATTCAAATGGTCGTTCCGATTTCCGAATTCCAAAGTTTCAAAAAAGATTTTCGCTCATCCCTGATCAGTAGCCTCTCTAGGCTTTTATGAATTACCGCGCATTTGGAGTGGAACAGTAACTGAACAAAGACTATTGTTCAATGTCGTTTTGTCGTCCGTCCGCACCCTCCCCATAACTTCCAGAGCCCCATATAAAAAAACAAAAGCCGTCTTTGCAGGGACTTAGCCTGACTGCCACTCCTTTCACCTTTCAACTTATCAAAATCGCCCATGAAAACCACTTTGTTTTCGACAGTGGTAAAGCCCATACACATGAATTGAATTCTCTTAAAATTTTGTGTTTCAGCCTTCAATGATAATTGAGTTCCTTCCATACCGGGTTTGGGGCGGGGTATAAAGTCCGGGAGGTGGTTTTAAGTCACGTCAATGATCCTGTCGTGTCACCAACGCACGAAGGTCGTGACCCCAGGTGATGCCGAGAATTGAATCTCCCCCACGCAATGAGGGTGAAGTCGTTTGGCTGAAGAAAGGAAAAGAACTTGAAGTTCTCGCTGATTTTTTGGCTATTTCGATGACAGAATGTTGAGAACAGAAAAACGTAATCCCCAACCTACCCTAAATGAGTGCACAATCGTGTGAGCCTAACTATACTTTGAAGGTTTTGGTGGACTGAAATGCACCTACAGCTCAATACTGTTTTGGAGTGGTTAGAGATGTGACGAAATAGTGCTATAGTGATGGAGGCCCAGGTGGTCGTACTTTGTGCTCCGATTCTTTTATTATATGGAAGGATAAGCCTGATGATTTTTCAGGCCAAAAAATTTTCTCCTTTCCTGATGCAGTAAACGACGCGAAATTGGTGTCGAATGGGTATTTGACGCGCTGATCACGAATTTGCTATCAATTTTGCATTTTAAAGTCTCGTTAATGAGTTATGGAGTGAGATTGGGTTGGGGAGGTTGTGTAGTATCAGAATTTGAAGCGTTATCCGACTGGTGGTTAAAGAATAGTCCTTGATTACTTTTGTAGAATCAATCCGTGAAGTTGTCGTCGTTGAAGAAGGTTTTTAAGCTACATAGAAATCCTCGAATGGATCTTAAAGCTGCTTGAAAAGATTTTGATAACTATTCATCGGGGTTTGGGGCGGGGTATAAAGTCCGGGAGGTGGTTTTAAGTCACGTCAATGATCCTGTCGTGTCACCAACGCACGAAGGTCGTGACCCCAGGTGATGCCGAGAATTGAATCTCCCCACGCAATGAGGGTGAAGTCGTTTGGCTGAAGAAAGGAAAAGAACTTGAAGTTCTCGCTGATTTTTGGCTATTTCGATGACAGAATGTTGAGAACAGAAAAACGTAATCCCCAACCTACCCCTAAATGAGTGCACAATCGTGTGAGCCTAACTATACTTTGAAGGTTTTGGTGGACTGAAATGCACCTACAGCTCAATACTGTTTTGGAGTGGTTAGAGATGTGACGAAATAGTGCTATAGTGATGGAGGCCCAGGTGGTCGTACTTTGTGCTCCGATTCTTTTATCATATGGAAGGATAAGCCTGATGATTTTTCAGGCCAAAAAAATTTTCTCCTTTCCTGATGCAGTAAACGACGCGAAATTGGTGTCGAATGGGTATTTGACGCGCTGATCACGAATTTGCTATCAATTTTGCATTTTAAAGTCTCGTTAATGAGTTATGGAGTGAGATTGGGTTGGGGAGGTTGTGTAGTATCAGAATTTGAAGCGTTATCCGACTGGTGGTTAAAGAATAGTCCTTGATTACTTTTGTAGAATCAATCCGTGAAGTTGTCGTCGTTGAAGAAGGTTTTAAGCTACATAGAAATCCTCGAATGGATCTTAAAGCTGCTTGAAAAGATTTTGATAACTATTCATCGGGGTTTGGGGCGGGGTATAAAGTCCGGGAGGTGGTTTTAAGTCACGTCAATGATCCTGTCGTGTCACCAACGCACGAAGGTCGTGACCCCAGGTGATGCCGAGAATTGAATCTCCCCCACGCAATGAGGGTGAAGTCGTTTGGCTGAAGAAAGGAAAAGAACTTGAAGTTCTCGCTGATTTTTTGGCTATTTCGATGACAGAATGTTGAGAACAGAAAAACGTAATCCCCCAACCTACCCCTAAATGAGTGCACAATCGTGTGAGCCTAACTATACTTTGAAGGTTTTGGTGGACTGAAATGCACCTACAGCTCAATACTGTTTTGGAGTGGTTAGAGATGTGACGAAATAGTGCTATAGTGATGGAGGCCCAGGTGGTCGTACTTTGTGCTCCGATTCTTTTATTATATGGAAGGATAAGCCTGATGATTTTTCAGGCCAAAAAATTTTCTCCTTTCCTGATGCAGTAAACGACGCGAAATTGGTGTCGAATGGGTATTTGACGCGCTGATCACGAATTTGCTATCAATTTTGCATTTTAAAGTCTCGTTAATGAGTTATGGAGTGAGATTGGGTTGGGGAGGTTGTGTAGTATCAGAATTTGAAGCGTTATCCGACTGGTGGTTAAAGAATAGTCCTTGATTACTTTTGTAGAATCAATCCGTGAAGTTGTCGTCGTTGAAGAAGGTTTTAAGCTACATAGAAATCCTCGAATGGATCTTAAAGCTGCTTGAAAGATTTTTGATAACTATTCATCGGGGTTTGGGGCGGGGTATAAAGTCCGGGAGGTGGTTTTAAGTCACGTCAATGATCCTGTCGTGTCACCAACGCACGAAGGTCGTGACCCCAGGTGATGCCGAGAATTGAATCTCCCCACGCAATGAGGGTGAAGTCGTTTGGCTGAAGAAAGGAAAGAACTTGAAGTTCTCGCTGATTTTTGGCTATTTCGATGACAGAATGTTGAGAACAGAAAAACGTAATCCCCCAACCTACCCCTAAATGAGTGCACAATCGTGTGAGCCTAACTATACTTTGAAGGTTTTGGTGGACTGAAATGCACCTACAGCTCAATACTGTTTTGGAGTGGTTAGAGATGTGACGAAATAGTGCTATAGTGATGGAGGCCCAGGTGGTCGTACTTTGTGCTCCGATTCTTTTATTATATGGAAGGATAAGCCTGATGATTTTTCAGGCCAAAAAATTTTTCTCCTTTCCTGATGCAGTAAACGACGCGAAATTGGTGTCGAATGGGTATTTGACGCGCTGATCACGAATTTGCTATCAATTTTGCATTTTAAAGTCTCGTTAATGAGTTATGGAGTGAGATTGGGTTGGGGAGGTTGTGTAGTATCAGAATTTGAAGCGTTATCCGACTGGTGGTTAAAGAATAGTCCTTGATTACTTTTGTAGAATCAATCCGTGAAGTTGTCGTCGTTGAAGAAGGTTTTAAGCTACATAGAAATCCTCGAATGGATCTTAAAGCTGCTTGAAAGATTTTGATAACTATTCATCGGGGTTTGGGGCGGGTATAAAGTCCGGGAGGTGGTTTTAAGTCACGTCAATGATCCTGTCGTGTCACCAACGCACGAAGGTCGTGACCCCAGGTGATGCCGAGAATTGAATCTCCCCACGCAATGAGGGTGAAGTCGTTTGGCTGAAGAAAGGAAAAGAACTTGAAGTTCTCGCTGATTTTTGGCTATTTCGATGACAGAATGTTGAGAACAGAAAAACGTAATCCCCAACCTACCCCTAAATGAGTGCACAATCGTGTGAGCCTAACTATACTTTGAAGGTTTTGGTGGACTGAAATGCACCTACAGCTCAATACTGTTTTGGAGTGGTTAGAGATGTGACGAAATAGTGCTATAGTGATGGAGGCCCAGGTGGTCGTACTTTGTGCTCCGATTCTTTTATTATATGGAAGGATAAGCCTGATGATTTTTCAGGCCAAAAAAATTTTCTCCTTTCCTGATGCAGTAAACGACGCGAAATTGGTGTCGAATGGGTATTTGACGCGCTGATCACGAATTTGCTATCAATTTTGCATTTTAAAGTCTCGTTAATGAGTTATGGAGTGAGATTGGGTTGGGGAGGTTGTGTAGTATCAGAATTTGAAGCGTTATCCGACTGGTGGTTAAAGAATAGTCCTTGATTACTTTTGTAGAATCAATCCGTGAAGTTGTCGTCGTTGAAGAAGGTTTTAAGCTACATAGAAATCCTCGAATGGATCTTAAAGCTGCTTGAAAGATTTTGATAACTATTCATCGGGGTTTGGGGCGGGTATAAAGTCCGGGAGGTGGTTTTAAGTCACGTCAATGATCCTGTCGTGTCACCAACGCACGAAGGTCGTGACCCCAGGTGATGCCGAGAATTGAATCTCCCCACGCAATGAGGGTGAAGTCGTTTGGCTGAAGAAAGGAAAAGAACTTGAAGTTCTCGCTGATTTTTGGCTATTTCGATGACAGAATGTTGAGAACAGAAAAACGTAATCCCCCAACCTACCCCTAAATGAGTGCACAATCGTGTGAGCCTAACTATACTTTGAAGGTTTTGGTGGACTGAAATGCACCTACAGCTCAATACTGTTTTGGAGTGGTTAGAGATGTGACGAAATAGTGCTATAGTGATGGAGGCCCAGGTGGTCGTACTTTGTGCTCCGATTCTTTTATTATATGGAAGGATAAGCCTGATGATTTTTCAGGCCAAAAAAATTTTCTCCTTTCCTGATGCAGTAAACGACGCGAAATTGGTGTCGAATGGGTATTTGACGCGCTGATCACGAATTTGCTATCAATTTTGCATTTTAAAGTCTCGTTAATGAGTTATGGAGTGAGATTGGGTTGGGGAGGTTGTGTAGTATCAGAATTTGAAGCGTTATCCGACTGGTGGTTAAAGAATAGTCCTTGATTACTTTTGTAGAATCAATCCGTGAAGTTGTCGTCGTTGAAGAAGGTTTTAAGCTACATAGAAATCCTCGAATGGATCTTAAAGCTGCTTGAATAGATTTTGTTAACTATTCATCGGGGTTTGGGGCGGGAGTATAAAGTCCGGGAGGTGGTTTTAAGTCACGTCAATGATCCTGTCGTGTCACCAACGCACGAAGGTCGTGACCCCAGGTGATGCCGAGAATTGAATCTCCCCCACGCAATGAGGGTGAAGTCGTTTGGCTGAAGAAAGGAAAAGAACTTGAAGTTCTCGCTGATTTTTGGCTATTTCGATGACAGAATGTTGAGAACAGAAAAACGTAATCCCCCAACCTACCCCTAAATGAGTGCACAATCGTGTGAGCCTAACTATACTTTGAAGGTTTTGGTGGACTGAAATGCACCTACAGCTCAATACTGTTTTGGAGTGGTTAGAGATGTGACGAAATAGTGCTATAGTGATGGAGGCCCAGGTGGTCGTACTTTGTGCTCCGATTCTTTTATTATATGGAAGGATAAGCCTGATGATTTTTCAGGCCAAAAAAATTTTCTCCTTTCCTGATGCAGTAAACGACGCGAAATTGGTGTCGAATGGGTATTTGACGCGCTGATCACGAATTTGCTATCAATTTTGCATTTTAAAGTCTCGTTAATGAGTTATGGAGTGAGATTGGGTTGGGGAGGTTGTGTAGTATCAGAATTTGAAGCGTTATCCGACTGGTGGTTAAAGAATAGTCCTTGATTACTTTTGTAGAATCAATCCGTGAAGTTGTCGTCGTTGAAGAAGGTTTTAAGCTACATAGAAATCCTCGAATGGATCTTAAAGCTGCTTGAAAAGATTTTGATAACTATTCATCGGGGTTTGGGGCGGGGTATAAAGTCCGGGAGGTGGTTTTAAGTCACGTCAATGATCCTGTCGTGTCACCAACGCACGAAGGTCGTGACCCCAGGTGATGCCGAGAATTGAATCTCCCCACGCAATGAGGGTGAAGTCGTTTGGCTGAAGAAAGGAAAGAACTTGAAGTTCTCGCTGATTTTTTGGCTATTTCGATGACAGAATGTTGAGAACAGAAAAACGTAATCCCCCAACCTACCCCTAAATGAGTGCACAATCGTGTGAGCCTAACTATACTTTGAAGGTTTTGGTGGACTGAAATGCACCTACAGCTCAATACTGTTTTGGAGTGGTTAGAGATGTGACGAAATAGTGCTATAGTGATGGAGGCCCAGGTGGTCGTACTTTGTGCTCCGATTCTTTTATTATATGGAAGGATAAGCCTGATGATTTTTCAGGCCAAAAAAATTTTTCTCCTTTCCTGATGCAGTAAACGACGCGAAATTGGTGTCGAATGGGTATTTGACGCGCTGATCACGAATTTGCTATCAATTTTGCATTTTAAAGTCTCGTTAATGAGTTATGGAGTGAGATTGGGTTGGGGAGGTTGTGTAGTATCAGAATTTGAAGCGTTATCCGACTGGTGGTTAAAGAATAGTCCTTGATTACTTTTGTAGAATCAATCCGTGAAGTTGTCGTCGTTGAAGAAGGTTTTTAAGCTACATAGAAATCCTCGAATGGATCTTAAAGCTGCTTGAAAGATTTTGATAACTATTCATCGGGGTTTGGGGCGGGAGTATAAAGTCCGGGAGGTGGTTTTAAGTCACGTCAATGATCCTGTCGTGTCACCAACGCACGAAGGTCGTGACCCCAGGTGATGCCGAGAATTGAATCTCCCCACGCAATGAGGGTGAAGTCGTTTGGCTGAAGAAAGGAAAAGAACTTGAAGTTCTCGCTGATTTTTGGCTATTTCGATGACAGAATGTTGAGAACAGAAAAACGTAATCCCCCAACCTACCCCTAAATGAGTGCACAATCGTGTGAGCCTAACTATACTTTGAAGGTTTTGGTGGACTGAAATGCACCTACAGCTCAATACTGTTTTGGAGTGGTTAGAGATGTGACGAAATAGTGCTATAGTGATGGAGGCCCAGGTGGTCGTACTTTGTGCTACGATTTTTTTATTATATGGGAGGATAAGCCTGATGATATTTCAGGCTAAAAAAAATTCTCTTTTCCTGATGCAGTAAACGACGCGAAATTGGTGACGAATGGGTATTTGACGCGCTGATCACGAATTTGCTATCAATTTTGCATTTTAAAGTCTCGTTAATGAGTTATGGAGTGAGATTGGGTTGGGGAGGTTGTGTAGTATCAGAATTTGAAGCGTTATCCGACTGGTGGTTAAAGAATAGTCCTTGATTACTTTTGTAGAATCAATCCGTGAAGTTGTCGTCGTTGAAGAAGGTTTTAAGCTACATAGAAATCCTCGAATGGATCTTAAAGCTGCTTGAAAAGATTTTGATAACTATTCATCGGGGTTTGGGGCGGGGTATAAAGTCCGGGAGGTGGTTTTAAGTCACGTCAATGATCCTGTCGTGTCACCAACGCACGAAGGTCGTGACCCCAGGTGATGCCGAGAATTGAATCTCCCCACGCAATGAGGGTGAAGTCGTTTGGCTGAAGAAAGGAAAGAACTTGAAGTTCTCGCTGATTTTTGGCTATTTCGATGACAGAATGTTGAGAACAGAAAAACGTAATCCCCAACCTACCCTTAAATGACTCCACAATAGTGTGAGCTTAACTATACTTTGAAGGTTTTGGTGGACTGAAATGCACCTACAGCTCAATACTGTTTTGGAGTGGTTAGAGATGTGACGAAATAGTGCTATAGTGATGGAGGCCCAGGTGGTCGTACTTTGTGCTCCGATTCTTTTATTATATGGAAGGATAAGCCTGATGATTTTTCAGGCCAAAAAATTTTCTCCTTTCCTGATGCAGTAAACGACGCGAAATTGGTGTCTAATGGGTATTTGACGCGCTGATCACGAATTTGCTATCAATTTTGCATTTTAAAGTCTCGTTAATGAGTTATGGAGTGAGATTGGGTTGGGGAGGTTGTGTAGTATCAGAATTTGAAGCGTTATCCGACTGGTGGTTAAAGAATAGTCCTTGATTACTTTTGTAGAATCAATCCGTGAAGTTGTCGTCGTTGAAGAAGGTTTTAAGCTACATAGAAATCCTCGAATGGATCTTAAAGCTGCTTGAAAAGATTTTGATAACTATTCATCGGGGTTTGGGGCGGGGTATAAAGTCCGGGAGGTGGTTTTAAGTCACGTCAATGATCCTGTCGTGTCACCAACGCACGAAGGTCGTGACCCCAGGTGATGCCGAGAATTGAATCTCCCCCACGCAATGAGGGTGAAGTCGTTTGGCTGAAGAAAGGAAAAGAACTTGAAGTTCTCGCTGATTTTTTGGCTATTTCGATGACAGAATGTTGAGAACAGAAAAACGTAATCCCCCAACCTACCCCTAAATGAGTGCACAATCGTGTGAGCCTAACTATACTTTGAAGGTTTTGGTGGACTGAAATGCACCTACAGCTCAATACTGTTTTGGAGTGGTTAGAGATGTGACGAAATAGTGCTATAGTGATGGAGGCCCAGGTGGTCGTACTTTGTGCTCCGATTCTTTTATTATATGGAAGGATAAGCCTGATGATTTTTCAGGCCAAAAAAATTTTTCTCCTTTCCTGATGCAGTAAACGACGCGAAATTGGTGTCGAATGGGTATTTGACGCGCTGATCACGAATTTGCTATCAATTTTGCATTTTAAAGTCTCGTTAATGAGTTATGGAGTGAGATTGGGTTGGGGAGGTTGTGTAGTATCAGAATTTGAAGCGTTATCCGACTGGTGGTTAAAGAATAGTCCTTGATTACTTTTGTAGAATCAATCCGTGAAGTTGTCGTCGTTGAAGAAGGTTTTAAGCTACATAGAAATCCTCGAATGGATCTTAAAGCTGCTTGAAAAGATTTTGATAACTATTCATCGGGGTTTGGGGCGGGGTATAAAGTCCGGGAGGTGGTTTTAAGTCACGTCAATGATCCTGTCGTGTCACCAACGCACGAAGGTCGTGACCCCAGGTGATGCCCAGAATCGAATCTCCCCACGCAATGAGGGTGAAGTCGTTTGGCTGAAGAAAGGAAAAGAACTTGAAGTTCTCGCTGATTTTTGGCTATTTCGATGACAGAATGTTGAGAACAGAAAAACGTAATCCCCAACCTACCCCTAAATGAGTGCACAATCGTGTGAGCCTAACTATACTTTGAAGGTTTTGGTGGACTGAAATGCACCTACAGCTCAATACTGTTTTGGAGTGGTTAGAGATGTGACGAAATAGTGCTATAGTGATGGAGGCCCAGGTGGTCGTACTTTGTGCTCCGATTCTTTTATTATATGGAAGGATAAGCCTGATGATTTTTCAGGCCAAAAAAATTTTTCTCCTTTCCTGATGCAGTAAACGACGCGAAATTGGTGTCGAATGGGTATTTGACGCGCTGATCACGAATTTGCTATCAATTTTGCATTTTAAAGTCTCGTTAATGAGTTATGGAGTGAGATTGGGTTGGGGAGGTTGTGTAGTATCAGAATTTGAAGCGTTATCCGACTGGTGGTTAAAGAATAGTCCTTGATTACTTTTGTAGAATCAATCCGTGAAGTTGTCGTCGTTGAAGAAGGTTTTAAGCTACATAGAAATCCTCGAATGGATCTTAAAGCTGCTTGAAAAGATTTTGATAACTATTCATCGGGGTTTGGGGCGGGGTATAAAGTCCGGGAGGTGGTTTTAAGTCACGTCAATGATCCTGTCGTGTCACCAACGCACGAAGGTCGTGACCCCAGGTGATGCCGAGAATTGAATCTCCCCCACGCAATGAGGGTGAAGTCGTTTGGCTGAAGAAAGGAAAAAGAACTTGAAGTTCTCGCTGATTTTTGGCTATTTCGATGACAGAATGTTGAGAACAGAAAAACGTAATCTCCCAACCTACCCCTAAATGAGTGCACAATCGTGTGAGCCTAACTATACTTTGAAGGTTTTGGTGGACTGAAATGCACCTACAGCTCAATACTGTTTTGGAGTGGTTAGAGATGTGACGAAATAGTGCTATAGTGATGGAGGCCCAGGTGGTCGTACTTTGTGCTCCGATTCTTTTATTATATGGAAGGATAAGCCTGATGATTTTTCAGGCCAAAAAATTTTCTCCTTTCCTGATGCAGTAAACGACGCGAAATTGGTGTCGAATGGGTATTTGACGCGCTGATCACGAATTTGCTATCAATTTTGCATTTAAAGTCTCGTTAATGAGTTATGGAGTGAGATTGGGTTGGGGAGGTTGTGTAGTATCAGAATTTGAAGCGTTATCCGACTGGTGGTTAAAGAATAGTCCTTGATTACTTTTTGTAGAATCAATCCGTGAAGTTGTCGTCGTTGAAGAAGGTTTTAAGCTACATAGAAATCCTCGAATGGATCTTAAAGCTGCTTGAAAAGATTTTGATAACTATTCATCGGGGTTTGGGGCGGGGTATAAAGTCCGGGAGGTGGTTTTAAGTCACGTCAATGATCCTGTCGTGTCACCAACGCACGAAGGTCGTGACCCCAGGTGATGCCGAGAATTGAATCTCCCCACGCAATGAGGGTGAAGTCGTTTGGCTGAAGAAAGGAAAAGAACTTGAAGTTCTCGCTGATTTTTTGGCTATTTCGATGACAGAATGTTGAGAACAGAAAAACGTAATCCCCCAACCTACCCCTAAATGAGTGCACAATCGTGTGAGCCTAACTATACTTTGAAGGTTTTGGTGGACTGAAATGCACCTACAGCTCAATACTGTTTTGGAGTGGTTAGAGATGTGACGAAATAGTGCTATAGTGATGGAGGCCCAGGTGGTCGTACTTTGTGCTCCGATTCTTTTATTATATGGAAGGATAAGCCTGATGATTTTTCAGGCCAAAAAAATTTTTCTCCTTTCCTGATGCAGTAAACGACGCGAAATTGGTGTCGAATGGGTATTTGACGCGCTGATCACGAATTTGCTATCAATTTTGCATTTTAAAGTCTCGTTAATGAGTTATGGAGTGAGATTGGGTTGGGGAGGTTGTGTAGTATCAGAATTTGAAGCGTTATCCGACTGGTGGTTAAAGAATAGTCCTTGATTACTTTTGTAGAATCAATCCGTGAAGTTGTCGTCGTTGAAGAAGGTTTTAAGCTACATAGAAATCCTCGAATGGATCTTAAAGCTGCTTGAAAAGATTTTGATAACTATTCATCGGGGTTTGGGGCGGGGTATAAAGTCCGGGAGGTGGTTTTAAGTCACGTCAATGATCCTGTCGTGTCACCAACGCACTTTGAAGGTCGTGACCCCAGGTGATGCCGAGAATTGAATCTCCCCACGCAATGAGGGTGAAGTCGTTTGGCTGAAGAAAGGAAAAGAACTTGAAGTTCTCGCTGATTTTTTGGCTATTTCGATGACAGAATGTTGAGAACAGAAAAACGTAATCCCCAACCTACCCCTAAATGAGTGCACAATTGTGTGAGCCTAACTATACTTTGAAGGTTTTGGTGGACTGAAATGCACCTACAGCTCAATACTGTTTTGGAGGGGCTAGAGATGTGACGAAATAGTGCTATAGTGATGGAGGGCCAGGTGGTCGTACTTTGTGCTCCGGTTCTTTTAGTATATGGTAGGATAAGCCTGATGATTTTTCAGGCCAAAAAAATTTTCTCCTTTCCTGATGCAGTAAACGACGCGAAATTGGTGTCGAATGGGTATTTGACGCGCTGATCACGAATTTGCTATCAATTTTGCATTTTAAAGTCTCGTTAATGAGTTATGGAGTGAGATTGGGTTGGGGAGGTTGTGTAGTATCAGAATTTGAAGCGTTATCCGACTGGTGGTTAAAGAATAGTCCTTGATTACTTTTGTAGAATCAATCCGTGAAGTTGTCGTCGTTGAAGAAGGTTTTAAGCTACATAGAAATCCTCGAATGGATCTTAAAGCTGCTTGAAAAGATTTTGATAACTATTCATCGGGGTTTGGGGCGGGGTATAAAGTCCGGGAGGTGGTTTTAAGTCACGTCAATGATCCTGTCGTGTCACCAACGCACGAAGGTCGTGACCCCAGGTGATGCCGAGAATTGAATCTCCCCACGCAATGAGGGTGAAGTCGTTTGGCTGAAGAAAGGAAAAGAACTTGAAGTTCTCGCTGATTTTTGGCTATTTCGATGACAGAATGTTGAGAACAGAAAAACGTAATCCCCCAACCTACCCTAAATGAGTGCACAATCGTGTGAGCCTAACTATACTTTGAAGGTTTTGGTGGACTGAAATGCACCTACACTTCAATACTGCTTTGGAGTGGTTAGAGATGTGACGAAATAGTGCTATAGTGATGGAGGCCCAGGTGGGCGTACTTTGTGCTCCGAGTCTTGTATTATATGGAAGGATAAGCCTGATGATTTTTCAGGCCAAAAATTTTCTCCTTTCCTGATGCAGTAAACGACGCGAAATTGGTGTCGAATGGGTATTTGACGCGCTGATCACGAATTTGCTATCAATTTTGCATTTTAAAGTCTCGTTAATGAGTTATGGAGTGAGATTGGGTTGGGGAGGTTGTGTAGTATCAGAATTTGAAGCGTTATCCGACTGGTGGTTAAAGAATAGTCCTTGATTACTTTTGTAGAATCAATCCGTGAAGTTGTCGTCGTTGAAGAAGGTTTTAAGCTACATAGAAATCCTCGAATGGATCTTAAAGCTGCTTGAAAAGATTTTGATAACTATTCATCGGGGTTTGGGGCGGGAGTATAAAGTCCGGGAGGTGGTTTTAAGTCACGTCAATGATCCTGTCGTGTCACCAACGCACGAAGGTCGTGACCCCAGGTGATGCCGAGAATTGAATCTCCCCACGCAATGAGGGTGAAGTCGTTTGGCTGAAGAAAGGAAAAGAACTTGAAGTTCTCGCTGATTTTTGGCTATTTCGATGACAGAATGTTGAGAACAGAAAAACGTAATCCCCAACCTACCCTAAATGAGTGCACAATCGTGTGAGCCTAACTATACTTTGAAGGTTTTGGTGGACTGAAATGCACCTACAGCTCAATACTGTTTTGGAGTGGTTAGAGATGTGACGAAATAGTGCTATAGTGATGGAGGCCCAGGTGGTCGTACTTTGTGCTCCGATTCTTTTATTATATGGAAGGATAAGCCTGATGATTTTTCAGGCCAAAAAAATTTTCTCCTTTCCTGATGCAGTAAACGACGCGAAATTGGTGTCTCGAATGGGTATTTGACGCGCTGATCACGAATTTGCTATCAATTTTGCATTTTAAAGTCTCGTTAATGAGTTATGGAGTGAGATTGGGTTGGGGAGGTTGTGTAGTATCAGAATTTGAAGCGTTATCCGACTGGTGGTTAAAGAATAGTCCTTGATTACTTTTGTAGAATCAATCCGTGAAGTTGTCGTCGTTGAAGAAGGTTTTAGGCTACATAGAAATCCTCGAATGGATCTTAAAGCTGCTTGAAAAGATTTTGATAACTATTCATCGGGGTTTGGGGCGGGAGTATAAAGTCCGGGAGGTGGTTTTAAGTCACGTCAATGATCCTGTCGTGTCACCAACGCACGAAGGTCGTGACCCCAGGTGATGCCGAGAATTGAATCTCCCCCCACGCAATGAGGGTGAAGTCGTTTGGCTGAAGAAAGGAAAAGAACTTGAAGTTCTCGCTGATTTTTGGCTATTTCGATGACAGAATGTTGAGAACAGAAAAACGTAATCCCCCAACCTACCCTAAATGAGTGCACAATCGTGTGAGCCTAACTATACTTTGAAGGTTTTGGTGGACTGAAATGCACCTACAGCTCAATACTGTTTTGGAGTGGTTAGAGATGTGACGAAATAGTGCTATAGTGATGGAGGCCCAGGTGGTCGTACTTTGTGCTCCGATTCTTTTATTATATGGAAGGATAAGCCTGATGATTTTTCAGGCCAAAAAAATTTTTCTCCTTTCCTGATGCAGTAAACGACGCGAAATTGGTGTCGAATGGGTATTTGACGCGCTGATCACGAATTTGCTATCAATTTTGCATTTTAAAGTCTCGTTAATGAGTTATGGAGTGAGATTGGGTTGGGGAGGTTGTGTAGTATCAGAATTTGAAGCGTTATCCGACTGGTGGTTAAAGAATAGTCCTTGATTACTTTTGTAGAATCAATCCGTGAAGTTGTCGTCGTTGAAGAAGGTTTTAAGCTACATAGAAATCCTCGAATGGATCTTAAAGCTGCTTGAAAAGATTTTGATAACTATTCATCGGGGTTTGGGGCGGGGTATAAAGTCCGGGAGGTGGTTTTAAGTCACGTCAATGATCCTGTCGTGTCACCAACGCACGAAGGTCGTGACCCCAGGTGATGCCGAGAATTGAATCTCCCCCACGCAATGAGGGTGAAGTCGTTTGGCTGAAGAAAGGAAAAGAACTTGAAGTTCTCGCTGATTTTTTGGCTATTTCGATGACAGAATGTTGAGAACAGAAAAACGTAATCCCCCAACCTACCCCTAAATGAGTGCACAATCGTGTGAGCCTAACTATACTTTGAAGGTTTTGGTGGACTGAAATGCACCTACAGCTCAATACTGTTTTGGAGTGGTTAGAGATGTGACGAAATAGTGCTATAGTGATGGAGGCCCAGGTGGTCGTACTTTGTGCTCCGATTCTTTTATTATATGGAAGGATAAGCCTGATGATTTTTCAGGCCAAAAAAATTTTTCTCCTTTCCTGATGCAGTAAACGACGCGAAATTGGTGTCGAATGGGTATTTGACGCGCTGATCACGAATTTGCTATCAATTTTGCATTTTAAAGTCTCGTTAATGAGTTATGGAGTGAGATTGGGTTGGGGAGGTTGTGTAGTATCAGAATTTGAAGCGTTATCCGACTGGTGGTTAAAGAATAGTCCTTGATTACTTTTGTAGAATCAATCCGTGAAGTTGTCGTCGTTGAAGAAGGTTTTAAGCTACATAGAAATCCTCGAATGGATCTTAAAGCTGCTTGAAAAGATTTTGATAACTATTCATCGGGGTTTGGGGCGGGGTATAAAGTCCGGGAGGTGGTTTTAGTCACGTCAATGATCCTGTCGTGTCACCAACGCACGAAGGTCGTGACCCCAGGTGATGCCGAGAATTGAATCTCCCCCACGCAATGAGGGTGAAGTCGTTTGGCTGAAGAAAGGAAAAAGAACTTGAAGTTCTCGCTGATTTTTGGCTATTTCGATGACAGAATGTTGAGAACAGAAAAACGTAATCCCCAACCTACCCCTAAATGAGTGCACAATCGTGTGAGCCTAACTATACTTTGAAGGTTTTGGTGGACTGAAATGCACCTACAGCTCAATACTGTTTTGGAGTGGTTAGAGATGTGACGAAATAGTGCTATAGTGATGGAGGCCCAGGTGGTCGTACTTTGTGCTCCGATTCTTTTATTATATGGAAGGATAAGCCTGATGATTTTTCAGGCCAAAAAATTTTTCTCCTTTCCTGATGCAGTAAACGACGCGAAATTGGTGTCTAATGGGTATTTGACGCTGATCACGAATTTCCTATCAATTTTGCATTTTAAAGTCTCGTTAATGAGTTATGGAGTGAGATTGGGTTGGGGAGGTTGTGTAGTATCAGAATTTGAAGCGTTATCCGACTGGTGGTTAAAGAATAGACCTTGATTACTTTTGTAGAATCAATCCGTGAAGTTGTCGTCGTTGAAGAAGGTTTTAAGCTACATAGAAATCCTCGAATGGATCTTAAAGCTGCTTGAAAAAGATTTTGATAACTATTCATCGGGGTTTGGGGCGGGGTATAAAGTCCGGGAGGTGGTTTTAAGTCACGTCAATGATCCTGTCGTGTCACCAACGCACGAAGGTCGTGACCCCAGGTGATGCCGAGAATTGAATCTCCCCACGCAATGAGGGTGAAGTCGTTTGGCTGAAGAAAGGAAAAGAACTTGAAGTTCTCGCTGATTTTTTGGCTATTTCGATGACAGAATGTTGAGAACAGAAAAACGTAATCCCCCAACCTACCCCTAAATGAGTGCACAATCGTGTGAGCCTAACTATACTTTGAAGGTTTGGTGGACTGAAATGCACCTACAGCTCAATACTGTTTTGGAGTGGTTAGAGATGTGACGAAATAGTGCTATAGTGATGGAGGCCCAGGTGGTCGTACTTTGTGCTCCGATTCTTTTATTATATGGAAGGATAAGCCTGATGATTTTTCAGGCCAAAAAAATTTTTCTCCTTTCCTGATGCAGTAAACGACGCGAAATTGGTGTCGAATGGGTATTTGACGCGCTGATCACGAATTTGCTATCAATTTTGCATTTTAAAGTCTCGTTAATGAGTTATGGAGTGAGATTGGGTTGGGGAGGTTGTGTAGTATCAGAATTTGAAGCGTTATCCGACTGGTGGTTAAAGAATAGTCCTTGATTACTTTTGTGTAGAATCAATCCGTGAAGTTGTCGTCGTTGAAGAAGGTTTTAAGCTACATAGAAATCCTCGAATGGATCTTAAAGCTGCTTGAAAAAGATTTTGATAACTATTCATCGGGGTTTGGGGCGGGGT
Organism: Aplectana chamaeleonis; assembly: GCA_029168955.1. NCBI lineage: Eukaryota > Metazoa > Nematoda > Chromadorea > Rhabditida > Cosmocercidae > Aplectana > Aplectana chamaeleonis. The sequence continues at coordinate 268,992 of JAPDOI010000742.1, forward strand.
ATAAAGTCCGGGAGGTGGTTTTAAGTCACGTCAATGATCCTGTCGTGTCACCAACGCACGAAGGTCGTGACCCCAGGTGATGCCGAGAATTGAATCTCCCCACGCAATGAGGGTGAAGTCGTTTGGCTGAAGAAGAGGAAAGAACTTGAAGTTCTCGCTGATTTTTGGCTATTTCGATGACAGAATGTTGAGAACAGAAAAACGTAATCCCCAACCTACCCCTAAATGAGTGCACAATCGTGTGAGCCTAACTATACTTTGAAGGTTTTGGTGGACTGAAATGCACCTACAGCTCAATACTGTTTTTGGAGTGGTTAGAGATGTGACGAAATAGTGCTATAGTGATGGAGGCCCAGGTGGTCGTACTTTGTGCTCCGATTCTTTTATTATATGGAAGGATAAGCCTGATGATTTTTCAGGCCAAAAAATTTTCTCCTTTCCTGATGCAGTAAACGACGCGAAATTGGTGTCTAATGGGTATTTGACGCGCTGATCACGAATTTGCTATCAATTTTGCATTTTAAAGTCTCGTTAATGAGTTATGGAGTGAGATTGGGTTGGGGAGGTTGTGTAGTATCAGAATTTGAAGCGTTATCCGACTGGTGGTTAAAGAATAGTCCTTGATTACTTTTTGTAGAATCAATCCGTGAAGTTGTCGTCGTTGAAGAAGGTTTTAAGCTACATAGAAATCCTCGAATGGATCTTAAAGCTGCTTGAAAAGATTTTGATAACTATTCATCGGGGTTTGGGGCGGGAGTATAAAGTCCGGGAGGTGGTTTTAAGTCACGTCAATGATCCTGTCGTGTCACCAACGCACGAAGGTCGTGACCCCAGGTGATGCCGAGATTGAATCTCCCCACGCAATGAGGGTGAAGTCGTTTGGCTGAAGAAAGGAAAAGAACTTGAAGTTCTCGCTGATTTTTGGCTATTTCGATGACAGAATGTTGAGAACAGAAAAACGTAATCCCCCAACCTACCCCTAAATGAGTGCACAATCGTGTGAGCCTAACTATACTTTGAAGGTTTTGGTGGACTGAAATGCACCTACAGCTCAATACTGTTTTGGAGTGGTTAGAGATGTGACGAAATAGTGCTATAGTGATGGAGGCCCAGGTGGTCGTACTTTGTGCTCCGATTCTTTTATTATATGGAAGGATAAGCCTGATGATTTTCAGGCCAAAAAACTTTTCTCCTTTCCTGATGCAGTAAACGACGCGAAATTGGTGTCTAATGGGTATTTGACGCGCTGATCACGAATTTGCTATCAATTTTGCATTTTAAAGTCTCGTTAATGAGTTATGGAGTGAGATTGGGTTGGGGAGGTTGTGTAGTATCAGAATTTGAAGCGTTATCCGACTGGTGGTTAAAGAATAGTCCTTGATTACTTTTGTAGAATCAATCCGTGAAGTTGTCGTCGTTGAAGAAGGTTTTAAGCTACATAGAAATCCTCGAATGGATCTTAAAGCTGCTTGAAAAGATTTTGATAACTATTCATCGGGGTTTGGGGCGGGGTATAAAGTCCGGGAGGTGGTTTTAAGTCACGTCAATGATCCTGTCGTGTCACCAACGCACGAAGGTCGTGACCCCAGGTGATGCCGAGAATTGAATCTCCCCCCACGCAATGAGGGTGAAGTCGTTTGGCTGAAGAAAGGAAAGAACTTGAAGTTCTCGCTGATTTTTGGCTATTTCGATGACAGAATGTTGAGAACAGAAAAACGTAATCCCCCAACCTACCCTAAATGAGTGCACAATCGTGTGAGCCTAACTATACTTTGAAGGTTTTGGTGGACTGAAATGCACCTACAGCTCAATACTGTTTTGGAGTGGTTAGAGATGTGACGAAATAGTGCTATAGTGATGGAGGCCCAGGTGGTCGTACTTTGTGCTCCGATTCTTTTATTATATGGAAGGATAAGCCTGATGATTTTTCAGGCCAAAAAAATTTTTCTCCTTTCCTGATGCAGTAAACGACGCGAAATTGGTGTCTAATGGGTATTTGACGCGCTGATCACGAATTTGCTATCAATTTTGCATTTTAAAGTCTCGTTAATGAGTTATGGAGTGAGATTGGGTTGGGGAGGTTGTGTAGTATCAGAATTTGAAGCGTTATCCGACTGGTGGTTAAAGAATAGTCCTTGATTACTTTTGTAGAATCAATCCGTGAAGTTGTCGTCGTTGAAGAAGGTTTTTAAGCTACATAGAAATCCTCGAATGGATCTTAAAGCTGCTTGAAAAGATTTTGATAACTATTCATCGGGGTTTGGGGCGGGGTATAAAGTCCGGGAGGTGGTTTTAAGTCACGTCAATGATCCTGTCGTGTCACCAACGCACGAAGGTCGTGACCCCAGGTGATGCCGAGAATTGAATCTCCCCACGCAATGAGGGTGAAGTCGTTTGGCTGAAGAAAGGAAAAAGAACTTGAAGTTCTCGCTGATTTTTTTGGCTATTTCGATGACAGAATGTTGAGAACAGAAAAACGTAATCCCCCAACCTACCCTAAATGAGTGCACAATCGTGTGAGCCTAACGCTATACTTTGAAGGTTTTGGTGGACTGAAATGCACCTACAGCTCAATACTGTTTTGGAGTGGTTAGAGATGTGACGAAATAGTGCTATAGTGATGGAGGCCCAGGTGGTCGTACTTTGTGCTCCGATTCTTTTATTATATGGAAGGATAAGCCTGATGATTTTTCAGGCCAAAAAAAATTTTCTCCTTTCCTGATGCAGTAAACGACGCGAAATTGGTGTCTAATGGGTATTTGACGCGCTGATCACGAATTTGCTATCAATTTTGCATTTTAAAGTCTCGTTAATGAGTTATGGAGTGAGATTGGGTTGGGGAGGTTGTGTAGTATCAGAATTTGAAGCGTTATCCGACTGGTGGTTAAAGAATAGTCCTTGATTACTTTTGTAGAATCAATCCGTGAAGTTGTCGTCGTTGAAGAAGGTTTTAAGCTACATAGAAATCCTCGAATGGATCTTAAAGCTGCTTGAAAAGATTTTGATAACTATTCATCGGGGTTTGGGGCGGGTATAAAGTCCGGGAGGTGGTTTTAAGTCACGTCAATGATCCTGTCGTGTCACCAACGCACGAAGGTCGTGACCCCAGGTGATGCCGAGAATTGAATCTCCCCACGCAATGAGGGGTGAAGTCGTTTGGCTGAAGAAAGGAAAAGAACTTGAAGTTCTCGCTGATTTTTGGCTATTTCGATGACAGAGATGTTGAGAACAGAAAACGTAATCCCCAACCTACCCCTAAATGAGTGCACAATCGTGTGAGCCTAACTATACTTTGAAGGTTTTGGTGGACTGAAATGCACCGACAGCTCAATACAGTTTAGGAGTGGATAGAGATGGGACGAAACAGTGCAATAGTGATGGAGGCCCAGGTGGTCGTACTTTGTGCTCCGATTCTTTCATTATATGGAAGGATAAGCCTGATGATTTTGCAGGCCAAAAAATTTTCTCCTTTCCTGAAGCAGTAAACGACGCGAAATTGGAGTCTAATGAGTATTTGACGCACTGATCACGAATTTGCTATCAATTTTGCATTTTAAAGTCTCGTTAATGAGTTATGGAGTGAGTTTGGGTTGGGGAGGTTGTGTAGTATCAGAATTTGAAGCGTTATCCGACTGGTGGTTAAAGAATAGTCCTTGATTACTTTTGTAGAATCAATCCGTGAAGTTGTCGTCGTTGAAGAAGGTTTTTAAGCTGCATAGAAATCCTCGAATGGATCTTAAAGCTGCTTGAAAAGATTTTGATAACTATTCATCGGGGTTTGGGGCGGGGTATAAAGTCCGGGAGGTGGTTTTAAGTCACGTCAATGATCCTGTCGTGTCACCAACGCACGAAGGTCGTGACCCCAGGTGATGCCGAGAATTGAATCTCCCCACGCAATGAGGGTGAAGTCGTTTGGCTGAAGAAAGGAAAAAGAACTCGAAGTTCTCGCTGATTTTTTTGGCTATTTCGATGACAGAATGTTGAGAACAGAAAAACGTAATCCCCCAACCTACCCTAAATGAGTGCACAATCGTATGAGCCTAACTATACTTTGAAGGTTTTGGTGGACTGAAATGCACCTACAGCTCAATACTGTTTTGGAGTGGTTAGAGATGTGACGAAATAGTGCTATAGTGATGGAGGCCCAGGTGGTCGTACTTTGTGCTCCGATTCTTTTATTATATGGAAGGATAAGCCTGATGATTTTTCAGGCCAAAAATTTTTCTCCTTTCCTGATGCAGTAAACGACGCGAAATTGGTGTCTAATGGGTATTTGACGCGCTGATCACGAATTTGCTATCAATTTTGCATTTTAAAGTCTCGTTAATGAGTTATGGAGTGAGCTTTGGGTTGGGGAGGTTGTGTAGTATCAGAATTTGAAGCGTTATCCGACTGGTGGTTAAGAATAGTCCTTGATTACTTTTGTAGAATCAATCCGTGAAGTTGTCGTCGTTGAAGAAGGTTTTTAAGCTACATAGAAATCCTCGAATGGATCTTAAAGCTGCTTGAAAAGATTTTGATAACTATTCATCGGGGTTTGGGGCGAGGTATAAAGTCCGGGAGGTGGTTTTAAGTCACGTCAATGATCCTGTCGTGTCACCAACGCACGAAGGTCGTGACCCCAGGTGATGCCGAGAATTGAATCTCCCCACGCAATGAGGTGAAGTCGTTTGGCTGAAGAAAGGAAAGAACTTGAAGTTCTCGCTGATTTTTGGCTATTTCGATGACAGAATGTTGAGAACAGAAAAACGTAATCCCCAACCTATCCCTAAATGAGTGCACAATCGTGTGAGCCTAGCTATACTTTGAAGGTTTTGGTGGACTGAAATGCACCTACAGCTCAATACTGTTTTGGAGTGGTTAGAGATGTGACGAAATAGTGCTATAGTGATGGAGGCCCAGGTGGTCGTACTTTGTGCTCCGATTCTTTTATTATATGGAAGGATAAGCCTGATGATTTTTCAGGCCAAAAAAAAAATTTTTCTCCTTTCCTGATGCAGTAAACGACGCGAAATTGGTGTCTATTGGGTATTTGACGCGCTGATCACGAATTTGCTATCAATTTTGCATTTAAAAGTCTCGTTAATGAGTTATGGAGTGAGATTGGGTTGGGGAGGTTGTGTAGTATCAGAATTTGAAGCGTTATCCGACTGGTGGTTAAAGAATAGTCCTTGATTACTTTTGTAGAATCAATCCGTGAAGTTGTCGTCGTTGAAGAAGGTTTTTAAGCTACATAGAAATCCTCGAGTGGATCTTGAAGCTGCTTGAAAAGATTTTGATCACTATTCATCGGGGTTTGGGGCGGGGTATAAAGTCCGGGAGGTGGTTTTAAGTCACGTCAATGATCCTGTCGTGTCACCAACGCACGAAGGTCGTGACCCCAGGTGATGCCGAGAATTGAATCTCCCCCACGCAATGAGGGTGAAGTCGTTTGGCTGAAGAAAGGAAAAGAACTTGAAGTTCTCGCTGATTTTTTGGCTATTTCGATGACAGAATGTTGAGAACAGAAAAACGTAATCCCCCAACCTACCCCTAAATGAGTGCACAATCGTATGAGCCTAACTATACTTTGAAGGTTTTGGTGGACTGAAATGCACCTACAGCTCAATACTGTTTTGGAGTGGTTAGAGATGTGACGAAACAGTGCTATAGTGATGGAGGCCCAGGTGGTCGTACTTTGTGCTCCGATTCTTTTATTATATGGAAGGATAAGCCTGATGATTTTTCAGGCCAAAAAAATTTTTCTCCTTTCCTGATGCAGTAAACGACGCGAAATTGGTGTCTAGTGGGTATTTGACGCGCTGATCACGAATTTGCTATCAATTTTGCATTTAAAAGTCTCGTTAATGAGTTATGGAGTGAGTTTGGGTTGGGGAGGTTGTGTAGTATCAGAATTTGAAGCGTTATCCGACTGGTGGTTAAAGAATAGTCCTTGATTACTTTTGTAGAATCAATCCGTGAAGTTGTCGTCGTTGAAGAAGGTTTTTAAGCTACATAGAAATCCTCGAATGGATCTTAAAGCTGCTTGAAAAGATTTTGATAACTATTCATCGGGGTTTGGGGCGGGGTATAAAGTCCGGGAGGTGGTTTAAGTCACGTCAATGATCCTGTCGTGTCACCAACGCACGAAGGTCGTGACCCCAGCTGATGCCGAGAATTGAATCTCCCCACGCAATGAGGGTGAAGTCGTTTGGCTGAAGAAAGGAAAAGAACTCAGAAGTTCTCGCTGATTTTTGGCTATTTCGATGACAGAATGTTGAGAACAGAAAAACGTAATCCCCCAACCTACCCCTAAATGAGTGCACAATCGTATGAGCCTAACTATACTTTGAAGGTTTTGGTGGACTGAAATGCACCTACAGCTCAATACTGTTTTTGGAGTGGTTAGAGATGTGACGAAACAGTGCTATAGTGATGGAGACTTAGGTGGTCGTTCTTTGTGCTCCGATTCTTTTTTTATATGGAAGGATAAGCCTGATGATTTTTCAGGCCAAAAAATTTTTCTCCTTTCCTGATGCAGTAAACGACGCGAAATTGGTGTCTTATGGGTATTTGACGCTGATCACGAATTTGCTATCAATTTTGCATTTAAAGTCTCGTTAATGAGTTATGGAGTGAGTTTGGGTTGGGGAGGTTGTGTAGTATCAGAATTTGAAGCGTTATCCGACTGGTGGTTAAAGAATAGTCCTGATTACTTTTGTAGAATCAATCCGTGAAGTTGTCGTCGTTGAAGAAGGCTTTAAGCTACATAGAAATCCTCGAATGGATCTTAAAGCTGCTTGAAAAGATTTTGATAACTATTCATCGGGGTTTGGGGCGGGGTATAAAGTCCGGGAGGTGGTTTTAAGTCACGTCAATGATCCTGTCGGGTTCACCAACGCACGAAGGTCGTGACCCCAGCTGATGCCGAGAATTGAATCTCCCCACGCAAATGAGGGTGAAGTCGTTTGGCTGAAGAAAGGAAAAGAACTCAAAGTTCTCGCTGATTTTTGGCTATTTCGATGACAGAATGTTGAGAACAGAAAAACGTAATCCCCAACCTACCCCTAAATGAGTGCACAATCGTATGAGCCTAACTATACTTTGAAGGTTTTGGTGGACTGAAATGCACCTACAGCTCAATACTGTTTGGAGTGGTTAGAGATGTGACGAAACAGTGCTATAGTGATGGAGGCCCAGGTGGTCGTACTTTGTGCTCCGATTCTTTATTATATGGAAGGATAAGCCTGATGATTTTTCAGGCCAAAAAATTTTCTCCTTTCCTGATGCAGTAAACGACGCGAAATTGGTGTCTAATGGGTATTTGATGCGCTGATCACGAATTTGCTATCAATTTTGCATTTAAAAGTCTCGTTAATGAGTTATGGAGTGAGTTTGGGTTGGGGAGGTTGTGTAGTATCAGAATTTGAAGCGTTATCCGACTGGTGGTTAAAGAATAGTCCTTGATTACTTTTGTAGAATCAATCCGTGAAGTTGTCGTCGTTGAAGAAGGTTTTTAAGCTACATAGAAATCCTCGAATGGATCTTAAAGCTGCTTGAAAAGATTTTGATAACTATTCATCGGGGTTTGGGGCGGGGTATAAAGTCCGGGAGGTGGTTTTAAGTCACGTCAATGATCCTGTCGTCACCAACGCACGAAGGTCGTGACCCCAGCTGATGCCGAGAATTGAATCTCCCCACGCAATGAGGGTGAAGTCGTTTGGCTGAAGAAAGGAAAAGAACTCGAAGTTCTCGCTGATTTTTTGGCTATTTCGATGACAGAATGTTGAGAATAGAAAACGTAATCCCCAACCTACCCCTAAATGAGTGCACAATCGTATGAGCCTAACTATACTTTGAAGGTTTTGGTGGACTGAAATGCACCTACAGCTCAATACTGTTTTGGAGTGGTTAGAGATGTGACGAAACAGTGCTATAGTGATGGGAGGCCCAGGTGGTCGTACTTTGTGCTCTGATTCTTTATTATATGGAAGGATAAGCCTGATGATTTTTCAGGCCAAAAAAATTTTCTCCTTTCCTGATGCAGTAAACGACGCGAAATTGGTGTCTAATGGGTATTTGACGCGCTGATCACGAATTTGCTATCAATTTTGCATTTAAAAGTCTCGTTAATGAGTTATGGAGTGAGTTTGGGTTGGGGAGGTTGTGTAGTATCAGAATTTGAAGCGTTATCCGACTGGTGGTTAAAGAATAGTTCTTGATTACTTTTGTAGAATCAATCCGTGAAGTTGTCGTCGTTGAAGAAGGGTTTTAAACTACATAGAAATCCTCGAATGGATCTCAAACCTGCTTGAAAAGAATTTGAGAACTACTCATCGGGGTTTGGGGCGGGGTATAAAGTCCGGGAGGTGGGTTTTTAAGTCACGTCAATGATCCTGTCGTGTCACCAACGCACGAAGGTCGTGACCCCAGCTGATGCCGAATTGAATCTCCCCACGCAATGAGGGTGAAGTCGTTTGGCTGAAGAAAGGAAAAGAACTCGGAAGTTCTCGCTGATTTTTGGCTATTTCGATGACAGAATGTTGAGAACAGAAAACGTAATCCCCAACCTACCCCTAAATGAGTGCACAATCGGATGAGCCTAAGTGTACTTTGAAGGTTTTGGTGGACTGAAATGCACCTACAGCTCAATACTGTTTTGGAGTGGTTAGAGATGTGACGAAATAGTGCTATAGTGATGGAGGCCCAGGTGGTCGTACTTTGTGCTCCGATTCTTTTATTATATGAAAGGAGAAGCCTGATGATTTTTCAGGCCAAAAAATTTTTCTCCTTTCTTGATGCAGTAAACGACGCGAAATTGGTGTCTAATGGGTATTTGACGCGCTGATCACGAATTTGCTATCAATTTTGCATTTAAAAGTCTCGTTAATGAGTTATGGAGTGAGTTTGGGTTGGGGAGGTTGTGTAGTATCAGAATTTGAAGCGTTATCCGACTGGTGGTTAAAGAATAGTCCTTGATTACTTTTGTAGAATCAATCCGTGAAGTTGTCGTCGTTGAAGAAGGTTTTAAGCTACATAGAAATCCTCGAAATGGATCTTAAAGCTGCTTGAAAAGATTTTGATAACTATTCATCGGGGTTTGGGGCGGGGTATAAAGTCCGGGAGGTGGTTTTTGGTCACGTCAATGATCCTGTCGTGTCACCAACGCACGAAGGTCGTGACCCCAGCTGATGCCGAGAATTGAATCTCCCCACGCAATGAGGGTGAAGTCGTCATGGCTGAAGAAAGGAAAGAACTCGAAGTTCTCGCTGATTTTGGCTATTTCGATGACAGAATGTTGAGAACAGAAAACGTAATCCCCCAACCTACCCCTAAATGAGTGCAAGCAATCGTATGAGCCTAACTATACTTTGAAGGTTTTGGTGGACTGAAATGTGCACCTACAGCTCAATACTGTTTTGGAGTGGTTAGAGATGCGGACGAAACAGTGCTATAGTGATGGAGGCCCAGGTGGTCGTACTTTGTGCTCCGATTCTTTTATTATATGGAAGGATAAGCCTGATGATTTTTCAGGCCAAAAAATTCTTTCTCCTTTCCTGATGCAGTAAACGACGCGAAATTGGTGTCTTATGGGTATTTGACGCGCTGATCACGAATTTGCTATCAATTTTGCATTTAAAAGTCTCGTTAATGAGTTATGGAGTGAGTTTGGGTTGGGGAGGTTGTGTAGTATCAGAATTTGAAGCGTTATCCGACTGGTGGTTAAAGAATAGTCCTTGATTACTTTTGTAGAATCAATCCGTGAAGTTGTCGTCGTTGAAGAAGGTTTTTAAGCTACATAGAAATCCTCGAATGGATCTTAAAGCTGCTTGAAAAGATTTTGATAACTATTCATCGGGGTTTGGGGCGGGGTATAAAGTCCGGGAGGTGGTTTTAAGTCACGTCAATGATCCTGTCGTGTCACCAACGCACGAAGGTCGTGACCCCAGCTGATGCCGAGAATTGAATCTCCCCCACGCAATGAGGGTGAAGTCGTTTGGCTGAAGAAAGGAAAAGAACTCGAAGTTCTCGCTGATTTTTGGCTATTTCGATGACAGAATGTTGAGAACAGAAAAACGTAATCCCCAACCTACCCCTAAATGAGTGCACAATCGTATGAGCCTAACTATACTTTGAAGGTTTTGGTGGACTGAAATGCACCTACAGCTCAATACTGTTTTGGAGTGGTTAGAGATGTGACGAAACAGTGCTATAGTGATGGAGGCCCAGGTGGTCGTACTTTGTGCTCCGATTCTTTATTATATGGAAGGATAAGCCTGATGATTTTTCAGGCCAAAAAATTTTTCTCCTTTCCTGATGCAGTAAACGACGCGAAATTGGTGTCTAATGGGTATTTGACGCGCTGATCACGAATTTGCTATCAATTTTGCATTTAAAAGTCTCGTTAATGAGTTATGGAGTGAGTTTGGGTTGGGGAGGTTGTGTAGTATCAGAATTTGAAGCGTTATCCGACTGGTGGTTAAAGAATAGTCCTTGATTACTTTTGTAGAATCAATCCGTGAAGTTGTCGTCGTTGAAGAAGGTTTTTAAGCTACATAGAAATCCTCGAATGGATCTTAAAGCTGCTTGAAAAGATTTTGATAACTATTCATCGGGGTTTGGGGCGGGGTATAAAGTCCGGGAGGTGGTTTTAAGTCACGTCAATGATCCTGTCGTGTCACCAACGCACGAAGGTCGTGACCCCAGCTGATGCCGAGAATTGAATCTCCCCCACGCAATGAGGGTGAAGTCGTTTGGCTGAAGAAAGGAAAAGAACTCGAAGTTCTCGCTGATTTTTTGGCTATTTCGATGACAGAATGTTGAGAACAGAAAAACGTAATCCCCCAACCTACCCCTAAATGAGTGCACACAATCGTATGAGCCTAACTATACTTTGAAGGTTTTGGTGGACTGAAATGCACCTACAGCTCAATACTGTTTTGGAGTGGTTAGAGATGTGACGAAACAGTGCTATAGTGATGGAGGCCCAGGTGGTCGTACTTTGTGCTCCGATTCTTTTATTATATGGAAGGATAAGCCTGATGATTTTTCAGGCCAAAAAATTTTTCTCCTTTCCTGATGCAGTAAGCGACGCGAAATTGCGTGTCTAATCGGGTATTTGACGCGCTGATCACGAATTTGCTATCAATTTTGCATTTAAAAGTCTCGTTAATGAGTTATGGAGTGAGTTTGGGTCGCGGAGGTTGTGTAGTATCAGAATTTGAAGCGTTATCCGACTGGTGGTTAAAGAATAGTCCTTGATTACTTTTGTAGAATCAATCCGTGAAGTTGTCGTCGTTGAAGAAGGTTTTTAAGCTACATAGAAATCCTCGAATGGATCTTAAAGCTGCTTGAAAAGATTTTGATAACTATTCATCGGGGTTTGGGGCGGGGTATAAAGTCCGGGAGGTGGTTTTAAGTCACGTCAATGATCCTGTCGTGTCACCAACGCACGAAGGTCGTGACCCCAGCTGATGCCGAGAATTGAATCTCCCCCACGCAATGAGGGTGAAGTCGTTTGGCTGAAGAAAGGAAAAGAACTCGAAGTTCTCGCTGATTTTTGGCTATTTCGATGACAGAATGTTGAGAACAGAAAAACGTAATCCCCCAACCTACCCCTAAATGAGTGCACAATCGTATGAGCCTAACTATACTTTGAAGGTTTTGGTGGACTGAAATGCACCTACAGCTCAATACTGTTTTGGAGTGGTTAGAGATGTGACGAAACAGTGCTATAGTGATGGAGGCCCAGGTGGTCGTACTTTGTGCTCCGATTCTTTATTATATGGAAGGATTTTGGGGCAAATGTTGAATGGTCCTCGTGGGTCTGAAACTATCTGGAGTTCTTCACCTTGAGGACGTTCTACATACTAGAGGTCAGGGGTTCAAACCAGCTTCTCTCAGCATCGAACCCGCTTTAAGGCATATGAAATTTTTTCTACAATTCGTGGGGATTGGGAATATCTGCGCTTCAGTAAAAGGCTGCCTCGGTGCTCTAGTTCATTCAGGCTGCAGATAGATGTCGTACGTTCACGCCGTGGCAGTGCGGAGGAAAGAAGATCACCCTTATGCATAACCGACGTCACCCCCTCCGCGAAGAGGGGTTTTTGTCATGGGAGAGGTGCTGGCCGGCCGCAGCCTCTCCTTCGGATTCTTCCTACAAAGGCGCCGGCGTGGAGAGGAATTCCTGACCCGCTCAGAAGTACTGCTATGCGCGCCACGTGCGGCAAGGATGTTACCAGGAGACATACCAGCGTCCAGTGCTTCGGGATGCCAAAGGTGGGTGCATCTCTCCTGTCTCGTCTCAGTTCTGGTGAAGCATTATAACCTCTGCTTTTCGCTGTGTTTTAAGTGCTCTTCACCCTGCAACCAACTCTGATTCCTCTTCCTCAAATCGCCTCTTCTCCATTGTACATATCAATCTCAAGGCAACGGCCTTCAGTACTAAACTTCTCTTGAGCCTCCCTCTCTCTTCGCACGTACTACTACCATCCAGACGTGATCATGGTTCAAGAAACCAAGCCTCTCTCCATCCCCTACCTATCCTCAATCCTAATATCCCGGGCTACACTGGCCTTCCATGCCTCCAAGGTCAACTCTTGGCGGAGGAGTTTCTAACCTTGTTTATCCTATCCCTCTCTCTCCCTCCCCACCTCATACCAAACACTCCTCACGGATGGTACTCTCGAGTACCTTCCAATCCATCTCCCTCTTTAAAACACCCCCTTTCTTTTCTAAACATATATTATTCCCCCAACCACCTCTACATGCCCCTCCTCCCATAATCCCATTCCTCTTCTCAAACAACTCAAAACGATTATTCTTCCTCTCATCATCAGTTGTTTTCGCGGGCGACCTTTAATGCCCACACCTTCTGCTCGTCCCTTGGTTCTGACATGCTAGAGGAGAAGAAGGTCGAAGAATGGGCTGAGGAGTGCGACCTGGTCATCTTAAACGATGATCAGCCCACTCCGTCTCCTCTGCCAACGGCCGATCTTCTTAGCCCAGACATAAAGATAACTCTTATTCTCGTCCAACCTTTCCAACGCTTGCTCATGCGTCTACCTCAACAACATACTGTCTAGTGATCATGTTCCCTGTCTTTTGTGCACATTCGATCTCTAATTCTCGTTGCCCTTATTTCCTGGTGTTCGTCAACGTTCTTATTCCTCAATTTAGGCCAAGCGTAGATCTGGTGCCTGTTCAGTGAGTGTTGCAGCTACGCCCAGCGGCTGATTACCCGTGGAATGGCAATGTGCACCAGAAGGAGCATCACTTATCTGATGCAAATTCTGCAGGGCCAAGAAGGCGGCTATCCCTGTTGGCCGAGTTAAGACGTTCTATCCTGCAAACGTCACCAGAGAAATTCTTCAGAAAATCAGTGACTAGAGATGCTGACAGAAGAGCAGTTAACCATCTAGACCTTCCTGTCGTCGCTCGAAGCTGGATGGTGAGAGATCAGAAAAGATCTCGACCAGCACAAGAAAGAACAAAGGTAATGCAAACAGTGGGAAAATTCAACAGGACAGTTGAATTTCTGAAGACATGGACAGTGGAGCTACTTGGAAGGTGCCTTCGAAACTATTTCGGGAAAAAGTAGCTCGCCAGCCACCATCTCCACTATTGTTTAGTTCGGTAATAACAAGTTTTTCAAGTCAGGAAAGGAAGCCGCCTACTTCCTCCTCCGGTAAAAGTTTCCTTTTGTCACGAGCACAAGGGTGCGAGGTCCGCAAAATAGAGTGACAGTGAGAGAGCTGTGCCGCGCCTCCTGCTCATATGAGCACGGCCGATGCGTTCATCACTCGTGGCGCAAGTAGAGAAGATTATAGCGACATGCGGAACTCCAAAGCTGTCGGTCCGTGAGCGGCATTTTGTCCCAGGCTGTACTGGAAGAAACTCCCTGACTGAGATCCTTCCGCTCATCGTTGATATGATTAACACTCTCGTTTAGCTCTTTGCACTATTCCGCAAAACTGGAAGACAGCCAACGTCATCCTGTCGTTGCCCAAGCCTGGCAAACCTCTAGTCACTTCAGTAAAGGGATATCGTCCGGCATTAGGCTTGATGGGCTCATTTCTCTGCTTCGCCAAGGTGGGCCGAATAAGCTTCTCTCATTGCTCAAGGGATTCTAGCGGAGCACAAACGAGAAGCAGTTGTTTTTCAACATGGGTTCAGGAGGCTGACATTCCAATAAACTACGGCAAGTTGCTAGAAATTACCAGCTATGCTATCGACGGGTTCTAAACTTTAATGCAAGCCATTGAGAACTGTAGCTGTTGCGTTGGATCTCACGCAAGGCATTTGGATACGGTTAACTCTTGGAGTCCTGTCGCACAGCAACATTCTGGAGTCGTCAATACCATCTTTGGCAGAAGCGCTGGATATCGGCCTTTATTAAAGGTCGGCGGGCAAGAGTCATGTTTCATGAACCATGTCTCCAACAGTATTCCTATGGCAGGCTGGGAGTCCCTCAGGGCGGAGTCTCCTTATCGCCAGCCCTTCTTCCAATCTGTACCTGCCGAAGATATGCCCTGAGCCTCCACAGGACATCAAGGTCGTCGCGTATGCCGATGACATAACAATCATGTGTCGAGATCGGGACTTAGCAGGTGGCCACCATTAAGATCAACGAGTACCCGATCACACTGGAAGAGCTTTTTCGGACCTGCAAGATGCTAAGTATCTCTGCAGCCAAGTCGTCAGTGTCCGTTCTCACGACGGACCCATCCGAGCACAGCGCTTCCATCCGGATGTCGTGGGATGGAGACCGTTTGCCTGCTGCTCGCTTCCCAAAAAGCTGCCCCTGGTCTATTGTGCCCTGATCCATGTTCACTCAAGTTTCATAAGAATACCAGGAGCAGAAGCAGGCAAAGTCGTTAAAGCTTAAGCCTTTCCAACGTTCTCAGGGCCCTGGGTGGTACTTCCCCGTGGGGTAGCAGCAAGGAGACTTATACTCACAACGTATATAGGCAACTTCTGCAGCGCCCGCCTCTGGAGCACGCCGCACTGGTTTGGGCAGCATCTCGTCCTCTAGAATCCTCCCTGAGACAAAGATGCAACGAGTACAAAAATGCTGCCTCTCTCGTGTCGCCACCGGATGTGCAAGGAGTTCCTGACCAATCGAGCACCTGCATGCTGAGACCCGTTCTATTACCAGTGAAGGAGCACCGTCAGCTCCAGGCCCAGCAATTCCACATTAACATTATAAGCAAACCAAATCACCCGTCGTGGAGAGTGTTAAACCTCTCTCTCCGTGAGAGAGAGAGAAGTATAAGAAAGCCATTCGCCGATGTCTCCAAACAAAGTCGTCAATTTGCAAAGATGGCACGACTTTACAGCAAGAACGACTCCTGTCTTTTTGCGCGAGGAGCACACCAAGTTCCTGTACGGTGTCATCTCTGTGAAGGGGTGGCCATAAATCCCATACTTCAGGAGATATACCGCAGTTCCCTGTCTTGCACCTCTGGAGTCTCAACTCGGAAGAAGGGCGCAGATAATGCACGCTCGCATCATTACGCTGTGCCGGTGGGAAGCCGCCGCCGGTCACTCTACATCATGCTAATGTCTTATGTCAGCAAGATTGACAGCAGCAAATCTGATGTGTGCCCGGACTGCAGGTATAAAACGTCGCGCCATCGATACCGCACATTATCATTCAACTGTCCGGAGAGACCTCACCAGCCGCTGACACGACCAATGGACCTATGGACGAATCCACTACTGGTCGCCCAGTTCCCTCCGTTCGCCCATGGACAATAAACTCTCTGTAAAATGTGGCTGCAAAGAAGAAGAAGAAGTTCATTCAGTATTTTTAAAAGACAGGTTGACCGGTATTTGCAACAGGAACCGTTTATTGGCTCTAGTAGGACCTAGTTTTCTTATTGTTTGCTGTTGGTTATGTTTTATGTTTTTCCATTCGCTTTTTTTGTTTTGTTATGCACATGTGCTGACGCGCATGTAATAAATGTAAAAATGTTGCTTTGGCTTTGTTCTGTCTCGAGTTTGAATCCTATACGACTGTAAATATTTGCCATCGAATGATTTCAGCTCTTCTAGAATTTAATTTGCTTTTTCTTCATGCAGATGGAGCATATGCGCTCTTGGGATATGGGTCACTTATCGGTTTTCACTGCCGAATCACCAGCCAACAAGCCGTCCCCATCAACGACCAGCCACCACCACGAATACGACGACGCTGCACTTCACCTAACCTTATCCTGCTGTATTCTAATAAACCAATTGTTTCTGATCCGTGTCCGCCACAGACATAACATAACAGCAAACGAATAGACACAGAATATAGATCTACATCTTCAACTGTCGCTACAGAGGACCAATGTCTATCTTCTTACAACACATTCTACTCAAGCGAGATACGTGCCGAAAGTGTTCATAAATTGGACGCAAATCACGCACGAAAGAAATCCGACGATTCTCGCCTCTATCATTCTCTGATAACTATGGATGACTTACATGGCGGAAGCTGTCGGTTGTAAGAAGACGGCTTAAAGAGCGAACCTCCTGAAAGCAAGTTGGCAGGGAAGGGAAATCTGGGGACAAAGCAAAGAGCTGCTTGGTACATTGACTTGAAGCGTGCCATCGGACAATCCGTGATGGTTGCATACGCTGCTCCAGCCTCCGGAGCCCGCTCATTGCATCGTCTCACCTGGGACCAAAGTTACAAAGCGTGTTACAAATGCAGCCTTCCGGAGGACCGCGATGGGAGGCCTGGCGGGATGTCGAGCACCACCCACCGGAGTAACGAGACGGGAATCATGCCAGTCCAAGCTCATAATGAGATGCTGACTCTTCCAATATCGAACGGTCAGTGACAATCGACCCAGAACACCCAGAACATCGTGTGCACGACATGCATGAAGAAGCCGGAACCTCTCAGAAGGAAGGACCAGTGAAGCGCATGTCAGGAACTGCTTTCGGTCAATGTCGGTAAGACCTGGAACTGCAGAGAGCATTCGGAAAGAAGTTCACAAGGAGTTTGTAAAAGAGTTCTTGGGTACTATGAACTCTCCCCTGCTAAGTGGATCGCTGCCGAAGAATGCGAAGGAGGAGACTTTGCCAAGATCAAATCGGGCAGCGCTATCCCATAGAGTGAGGAGCGAATATTCGAGTTCGAATAAATATTCGAATTTTTCGAACGAATTTTTATTCGAACATTCAAATATTCGAAAAGTGTGAATATTCGAACATTATTCGAGTTCGACTATTCGCAAAAGGTGAATATTCGAACATTATTCGAATTCCGACTTATTCGCAAAGGTGAATATTTCGAATATTATTCTGAATTTGACTATTTCATTAAGGTGAATATTCTGAATATTATCTGAATTTCGAACCTATTCGGAAAAAGGGGTCAATATTCTGAAAATAATATTCCGAATCTCCGACTTTATTCCTGCAAAAAAGGGTGAATATTCGAATATTATCTCCGAATTCCTGACTATTCGGAAAAGGTCAATATTCTGAAATAATATATCTGAATTCGACTATTCGCAAGAGGTGAATATTCGAACGTTATTCGAATTCGAATACTCGAGATGGTTCAACAAAAATTACGAAAATTGAAGCTCTAATATATAAAGGAATCGACATACTTTTCTGGGCATGTAAGACTGAATTTTTCCCTCTTCTCCACTGTTCTATGGCACTTTCTTTCCAAATGCAGGAGCTATTTTTTTGCCCAGCCTCTAAGCGTCTGAGGAGGCTACTTAGGACGATTCCTGACAGGGGATGTCATCATGATGGTAACACCGCATTCTTGGCCACGCCCATTTTTTCCATACCGCAGCGCAAATTGATAACACCCAACCCGGGTTATCCCTCTCCCCCTTCCCGCCATCGTTGCGGCGCGCGGAAAATTAGGTGGCTAAGTGGCCGTGATAGCAACCTTTGGGGGTGCTAAACATGCCAGATTTGATATCCGCTTTCGGTGTTACGGAAGGTTGCGGCACAGAGCCGTGGTTTGTCGACGGTCGTTTCTGTTATGCCATGTTATCTCGGGCAGGGTCGGGGTCATTTATTGGCTGGCATTGCATATGGCCACGCCCATTTATCCGCTCCGGCAACGATTTTGGATGTGGGAGGAAACACCGATTTGTTGGTGATTTGGCGCGGCGGCACGGAAAATGCCGGTGTGGTCCTAGTGAAATGTAAGGCAATTGGTACTCCCACCTTCTTGGTGGAGGATAGCAACCTGACTTGGCTAAAACTCTACCAAGAGGCTTTTTTGAGCGCTTGGGTGTATCAAAAAATCTCTCATCCTTTTTCGCTGATTCTCTTGAAGCTGATTAATGAGGATTAGGGCTGTAGGTTCTTTGCCATTCGGCTACGACAACCCACTTTAATCTTTTCTCAGAAAGCGGACAACGGGTTTGATGGATAAGCATACCAGAAGCATACAGTGAACCGTTTAGGCGAAAGGAATTTCTTTTCAGTTATTTTCTAAGCTTTTGACGACATCGCTAAGCTGTTTTGCTGAAGCGAGGTTGCTCAAGCAGTTAGTGTTACGTGGTCCACAGAGTTTCTACAGAAAGCAAAATAATTGGAACGGATTTTTTTTCACTCGGCATTTCCCTATTGCATATCGTGTGATCCTTCGCGGTTGCTTAGTACATATTATCATGTAATTTTGTTTTCTTTTTCTTTTTTTTCTTCACGACGTCTCATATGTCGTAATAAATCTAATCTAATAATAAATAACCCTATCCTTACTGCAATCTTTCGAAGCACCGGGAAAGTGGACTTCCTTATTTTCGTGTTCAGCATCTCGATTAGCCCCCAGTTAGGTTAGGCTAAAGTTGATTTTGTAGCCTTTTTGAGTTGAAGCCCATCCAGATTTAGGTTGAGTCGTGCCTTATTAATTTCTATTTGTTAGTGGTAATGAAGCTTCAGAAGAAGAAATAAACTTTTTATTGCCGCTCATTACATAGTTGCGTGATACATATTGCTATGAATGCTTAGATTATTTGTCATTCGAATATTCGTCATCGAAGATCGAAATTCGGAATATTTGATTCACGTTCGTTCGAATATTGAAACAATGAAAACGAATTTATTCGGAAATTCGTTCGTTCGAAATGCTTTCAAAAATCGAAACGAATTTATTCGATATTCGTTCGTTCGAAGATACAAATGAACGAATTTATTCGAAATTCGTTCGTTCGAAATAGAAAAATGAAACGAATTTATCTCGAAATCTCGTTCGTCTCGAGGGGAATAAAATTTGAACGAATTTATTCGATATTCGTTCGTCCGCAAAATAGAAAAACATGAACGAATTTATTCGAAATTCCGTTCCTGTTCGAATAAAGAAATGAAACGAAATTTATTCGAAATCTGCCTGTGTCTGAAATAAAAAATGGAACGAATCTTATCTCGAAATTCGCCTTCGTTCGAAATAAAAAAATGAAACGAATTTATTCGAAATTCGTTTGTTCGAAATAGAAAATGAAACGAAATTTATTCAAAATTCTGTTCGTTCGAAATAAAATTTGAAAACGAATTTATTCCGATATCTGCTCGTTCGTTCAAATAAAAACATGAACGAATTTATTCGAAATTCGTTCGTTCAGAATGAAGAAATGGAACGAATTTATTCGAAATTCTGTTCGTTCGAAATAAAAATGAACTGAATTTATTCGAAATTCGTTCGTTCGAAGTTGATACAAAAATGAAACGAATTTATTCCGAAATTCGTTTGTCTCGGTCCTCTCTCTTTTTTTTTTTCAAAAAGTCCTCACTCTACTAACCCAGCCCCCGGAGTGGTTTCCTATCTCGAAGTCGTGCCAGGGCATCTGCATGAAGGATAGGAGCAGCCGCCTGATACCCACTTGGTGCCCTGACCGCGGGCTCCAAACGAGGAACACACATTACTCCACTTCACATAGTTCTCGTGCTCTGGAAAGCCAAACGCACCTTAAGAATCTTCGGAGGATCTCTGGCTCAAACCAGTGGAAGTCGTCAATTTTCTGGCTACTTTTTGGATAATTCATTGACTGGTCACTTTGATCATATAAGTATGAAAAAAGCCATAAAAACAAAAATAAATAAAAAAGAATATAAAAAAGAGGGTTGAATAACTCCCCATCCCGGGATCCTCCAAAGAAGAAGATCCCAGCCATCTGCTTCGATTATGTCGTCTACGTGCCGAAGTTGGATCCAGGATCAGTGTATATGGTGGAAGATGGGCAACAACAACAATAGGTCGGCTGACAGAGTTCTAGGGATACCTGTCTTCGTCCTCGGCCTCTCCTTCAGTAGTATAGCAGCCAGCTTCACCAGCAGTGCGGCGGGATCTGCAAACGATTATAATGATTTGTTCAAAAAGAAACAATAGGGTCAAAGAAAAAAAACCAGACACAGATAATAGAAGCGTCTTTAGAAAGGCTATTCGGTGAAACAGACGCGGCACCGCCTCATGTGAGTGGAAGGGATTCTCTTGATTATGGGATCCGCTGTACTGAGACTTAAACTACGTAAAATTCCCGCGCAAAGGCATAGCTAGCGAGAAACTTGTACAGGTCTGAGAAAGGCACAAGATTCAACTATGGTGCGTAGTCCGTAACCACGAGCGATACCCATGAACTGCGTCCAAATATCCAAACTGTGGTTTGAAGACTATGTCAGAGCTCATCCGTGGCACGGTTTTCTAGCTCTCCTATAAGACATCTAACATCGGCCTGGATCCTGAAGAGACTTTCCGTTCCCTATTGGAGATTGGCACAAACACGGTGCACCTATGGTATAGCATATGCCACCGAGTTTGCGCCAACCTTCAACAGTGAACGCGAAGCCTCTTCCGGATCCATGC
>JAPDOI010000743.1:0-289768 GCA_029168955.1 Aplectana chamaeleonis
ATTCTTCATTTTCCGACACAATCCAAAACTTCAGACTCAGTCGGCGGTTCCTCACTGACATCGTAATGTGCTCTGAACATGCGGGAGCTCAGGTACTGATGGCGCTGACGATTCAGTAGTGAACTGAAGTAACCTTTCCATATTGGCAGCGTCGCATCACCAACTGCAATCTCCATTGGTAGTGTTCAAGACAGGAGAACATCTCTTCATCTTCCCGCTATAACTGTCGCAGCAACGTGTAGAGCTTTCCTCGGATTATTCTCCTCCCAAGTCTTCTCGAACTCCTTAGCTCTACACGTCCACTCTCGTTCGCGGTCACTCTGAGGCTGCCGACGCCACTTCCTCCTCAGACGCTTTTCCTCCAGTTCGGAGAGCACATACTCTGTTGTAGGTAGATGTTGTTTCTTCTGAGACGTAGGCGAACTTCTTCTTAGGCAGTACAACCGGGAGTGCCTCTTTCGAAGCGTCCTGGATGCACTTAACAACAGAATCCGCGTCGCAAAGTTTCTTGTTAGTCCGTACTCCGATGTGAATAGAAACGCGTTGTCGAAAATTCCTTCTGCACTCTTCATCTCTGAGACTTGTCATGTCAATCCTCTGGAGAGGCTGAGCCCCACGCTTCCTCTTATGAGTCCTCGCAGTGAAGTTCAACAGAACTGGACGGTGATCCGGAATCGAACAATGCAACATCCCACACAGCTCTAGATCTTCGAATGTCTTGATACACTGGGAATATTCCTCGTCAGGACATAGTCATGCTGTAATTTCAAAGTTGTCATCTTCCGTTTCCGATGCTCTTCTGGAGATAGCTGGGTTGGTCCCTGCCACGTAAAGCTGATGGGCGGCGATGATTCCTCTTGAATGTCGATGCAATAATCAGACCACTGCGTTTCGCAAAAGTCGACAAGGCGGTAGCCATTGTCCGATGTTTGTTCCACTGCGTTAGAACCATTTACCGAGTACTTCGGATTCCTGATCAAAGTCCCATCTTCGCATTTGCGCGTCAATCCCCACGACAACAGCATGTTGACAAGGTATCCTGGCCAGCAAACGTATTGAGTTCCTCATAAAACGCATCCTTCGAATTTCAGTGGGCGCATGCCCAGGCACTCACTATCCACAGATTGAGATCATCTGTGATCCCGGGCAGTCGTACAGATGATGCATTCCCGGCACGACGTTGAACCAAACTCCTTGACCATACCCATTAAAATCCTTCCTTACAGCCATTCCGCACAGCCTCCCACTCTCCTATCGTTAGCGTTACTCGCAGTAAATGGTGTACTCTCCGACGCTGATGACGAGTCTATCCTTGAGGCGGGCTTTCCTGCAAAGCAGCAAACGGTGCACATGGAAATAGCTCAGAAGTCTGGATATCGCAGTTTTTTGGATATCACTCAGACAGCGCGATCCCGACAGTTCAGGGTGGCGAAACTGGGTGGCTTGTGGCCAAAGACTTCGCCATGAACTCCCTAGGTACGGATCCTAAGGTGTTATGGAACCCAGAGGCCTTCAGTGTGCCGGACGGCGACACCTTTATGCAATGTATATGGATACTTTTCGCGATATAGTTGTGCACGCTATATCGCACGAACGTTCCCTGTGTACACCCAAACATCTGCTGGGTTCTAGTAGAAGCAGGGACACCCAACGAGCAGGTACCAACAGACTTGTATACACACCCCCAATCCTATATCTTCGTATCTGTCCTTTATATCTGTCCTTGACAAATATAAAATATAATGTGCTGCAAAGTAGAAGCAAGAACCACCAAAACCATGTATCGAACCGTGATGCAAAGTTCGGAACAGTCCGGGATTTTCTCTTAATCAGAATGTCAGATTCTTCAGCCACAATTCGAAAAAATCCAGACATTATGGATGCGATGGCGACTTCGTCGAAAACCCTGATGAGCAAGTCGAAAACGTACAACATCCACTTCCCGTAGAAAGCGCTATGGCGAACTGTCTCGACCAGATCCAGATACATTACTGAAATCACCGACGAAACCCTTCCGACTAGAAAGCGCGCGGCTGCAAAGCGTCTCGGGACGCAATTGTGGACCGGAATTTGACCAATATTAGGCGGCACAAAAACACCGATCGATAACAAGCACGATCGATGACGAGCCGACCTCGCTGGGGACGCGACCCTCCCTGCCACACACACAGCGCCACGACGATGGTTTAAAATCGATACCGATTCGCACTTATCGACCACGGACCGCGCCTTCGTGCGGATCGGGGGCAAGCCGGGAAATTTTTCATGTATTCTCGAATCGTTGAATACGTTCAAGTCCTTTCTCATAAGAAGGTGAACCGATGAGACAACAAATATACCAGCCTAACAATGGTGGGTGCAAAACAGGCAACATAGTTGCAATACGTAGTATACCCAAGAACATGTCGGAGGCAGCAAGAATCGATAACGAGCACGATCGATGACGAGCCGACCTCGCTGGGGACGCCACCCCTCCCTGCCGCACACACAGCGCCATGACGATGGTTTAAAATCGATACCGATTTGCACTTATCGACCACGGACCGCACAACCCGCCAACGACCGTAGCCCGTATTGGCGAAACGACGCCTGAAATTCGAATCTTTGTATAAGATTGTTGTTTGGGAGTGAAATAGTTGGATCATTGGAAGGGATTTTGTGGCGGGAGTTTGGTGTAAAGGTTTACTCAAAGAACGTAGTGTTGGCAACGCCCAGAAATAATGAACGTTAGGAAACGGGATTTTCCAAAAATGGCAAAAATATTTAGAGCTCCGAAAGTTCTCTGTTGAACTCTAACTTAGAAGATTGGATTTTCAGTCTATTTGCAAGTGCATTAAATTGGTATTCGGGTATATCTTTCAAATGAGTGAATATTTTGAAAATCAAAATTTTTAAGATGCTTCAATTCAATAAATAACTAAAAAAATGGTTTAGAATTTCTAAAATAGGTGAGATTGTTTCGAATAAGGTCTTTTAGAAATATCCGAATCAATGAATAATTTTGGAAAAAGCTCTTCAGAATTGTTCGATTGAATGAAAAAATTCAGAAAAATCTGTTTGATTCCAAAAGTCCACCCGAAAGTCCGAGTAAATAATTAAGTGTTAATTCTATTTATTGACTTACTTTGACTAAATCGGTTGGCTTTCGCCTGACGCGTTCATTCCGCATCTTCACCGGGGTGTGCCGTCCTAGTAGATTTTCTGTAAGGCGTAATTGAGATTTAGGGCTCCTGGTTCCCTTTAGTAACCCTAAAGAGGATGAAATGAAGGCTTGATGTCAGGAATTTCGGGCCTTCATGATTTTTGAAATGCAAACTGGCATTGTATTGATTAGTTTTTGAAATCTGACTATGCTATGATTTTCTTCAAGCCTCATATAAGTGATGTTGAAGGTTGATTACGGAGCGTATACTTCATCAGAACCACGTTCAAGAACTTCTGGCAAATACGAGCTGAAAAGTTGCCTGCTGATCCCATTTAAGAGCGGTAAAACAACACTACTCGTTATTCAGATAAGAAATTCCGAGGAAAAGCCGGTCAAATAGTCGCTAAATGACTCTGAAACTGCGTTTGCCGAACACGCGTCGCAGTCGAGCGGTAGGAGGTCCCACCACGACTACTACCGTCACCCGCTGAAGGCACATTGCCGGAATCCCTGTTAGCCACATTCGAACAACCGCTTGGAGAAGAACAGCACTCACCTATTCGAAAACCACCGCTCTTGTTGTGGGGGCACACAGGGATCAAGTAAAGAATAAATGATACCGCTTGAAGAAATTATATATTTACATGAAGTTTCTTTGGAAACAATGACTGGTAACGCTATCACGCATCTGATATCAGGGGAATTTTCAATTTTATAATGGATAAATCTTGAGTGCTTTCCCCCCAACTTGTTTTACACCAACGATTACCCGCAAATCTAAATTTTGCCAACTATTTGACGGGCTGTCGCGTCACATTCGAATCCTACAATACGCATTTTACACGCAAACTCTCATGTAACACACCCGTCATTAGTCTAATTACACGCAACTTTCGACAGCCTATGTAAGTTACATGTGCACTGAAATATTAAGTTTAAGTTACACGCGAGTATGTTATGTCACATGTTAGTCAACTCATGCCGCGCAACATACGTGCAATACTGAAAGTTACACGTAACTTAAACTTGTGAAAGAAATGTCACAGGTAACATGTTTGGAGTCGTTAACTATGTAGCATGTAACCTTGTCAGAAATTCCTGAGTATGCCATAACGAAAACCTTTACAAGGAAATCGACGCAGTACATCAACGCTTGACACGAGGGAGGTGCCAGCATCTCCTAAAGCCATCTCAAGCAGCAATGGAAAGTCGACTTCGACTGCTCGGGCATATACTAAGAAGAACGCCGGATCGTCTCGTACAACATGCTTTAAGAATGCTTCCAAATCCTGTCTGGAAACGGCCACCTGCTCGTAGGCGAAAGTTCTGGACGGATGTGGTTAAAGAGGATTTGAAGTCACTCGGCATCGAAAGACAGTTCAGGCGCGATCTTTCGTTTCGCAGGAAATGGAATAGTGACAGCTGGATGAAATGTTTTCAAATTGTTGCTGAAGATCGTGAAAAATGGACACGGCTGACTACTAGGACGGCACGCCTCGGTGAAGATGCGGAATGACCGCGTCAGGCGAAAGCCAACCTATTAAGTCAGTCAAAGGACAGAGACAGGTATTAGGTCACTTTAGACCTTCCTATTAAAGTACACTACACCTTAACACCTCATTATCTCCCTTCCACGAATCCTTCCATTGGACGCTGGTGAGTCCGCAGCCCTACATTAGAGCGAGGTGGGACAGTTGTTACCTGGGCTCGATGGAAGTGCTAGGAATGCGGCTGTGGGCAGAGGGAAGGCATAGTGCCGATCCTGGCTGCTATGTAGTTAATAGCAAAGTAGAGCCCTCCACACAGTCCGCCTTTAAAGGCATTGTTCACTATAGAAGTCGTTTTTCTGTTTTTCCGCCTATCATAAAAACGGTCAAATGCTGACTTCAATTATTTCTCTGTAATTGTTCGAGACTCCCTGAAACGGAGCTATGGTCCCTTAAAAATTGAGCTGCGGAAGCATGGTGAACGAGTGGTCCAGAAGTTTGTAACTTCCTTCTTTTGCAGCCGAAGTGTGCGAGCTGGCCTGAGTAAAGAGAGACGTTAGGAATGAAGGAAGACCGGGGCTTTTGATTGGAAACCATCACTCCTCTAACCACAAATTCAGGGCAACTGTTATAGGACGTGGGCGGAGGGCCCAATGGGTTGGCTGGCCCACGAGATTCTCTCCCACTTACCCGGCCTTTTTCGCCGCACTTCCGTTCACAATCTTTTAGGGAGACCCAAAGCTTACGTTTTAGCCAAGAAACGTGCAACCTTTTACTTCGTGAACACTACCTTTAAGCAGGAGAGGAGCGGGCCAGAGTGAAATTTGTGGGGGCGCATAAGTTATTCTTATCATGAACCAGCTACGGTTCATGACACGAACCACATTTTTTGTTACTTTCGACGCGTATATATAATAGATGACACGGAGAGCTAACACAATGATTCTGAAAGGGGAAGTAATAACGCGAAATACGATAAATCACCCATTTTGAAGCTTCGGACCAGATCAAATGGAAATTCTAAAATATTGATAAATGGGCCTCATACCCTTGATTACCACCCAGAACAACCCCTGGAAAAAAGTTTTAAGCCCAATCCAAGACAATTTTTGAACGCCCTGAAAATTGTCATTCGTGTACCCCTTTTTTCTTCACAAAGCTATGAAAATGCCCACTTTCAGAAATCTTCTGTAATTCTCTGAGGCATTTAGGGGATTTGGAAAACGGACTATCAATGACTCAGAAAACCGCTTCATTCAATGCGTGCTAGATATGCATTTAACTCGAGTGATCACACTCATCGAAAGGCTCTATCGCAAGGGCACGTGCTGCAAGTTTTCATAGCAGGAGCATGTGCCGCAAAAAAATAATAGCAGGGGCACGTGCTGCAAGGTAGTCCAGCACAATCGCAGTAGCACACCGACGGGCGACGCAGCCGGCACACCCACGTGCGACGCGGCCAGCTTGCAGAGCACCATCTGGGGCCGTCAGCGGTTGTACGAGCCATGCACCCCAAGCTTGGGTAATCGAGCTGGCAACGCTATCGGCATCTCAGTCCCTCCTCAAGAGTGCGTTGTATGCTTCCCTTTTTTGGAAAATCGTTTGTCATCGAGATGTATGTGTATGATGCATGCACTGAATGTCTTATCTGTTGGAGCACGTGCTGTAATTCGGAAGACAATAGCAGCACGTGCTGTAATTTGAAAGACAATAGCAGCACGTGCTTCCCTAGCAGCACGTTCCCTGACTGTGCTCAAAACCGCATCTTTTTCTAGTTGATAGCGTATTCGACACGCATTAAATGCTGCGATTATCTGAGGATGTGCCCGATACCTACAACTAACAGCACATGGTTTTATTAAAGCCCTCGGGGAATGTAAGGTGAGCCCAAGTGAGTGAGGGCATTGATGCTGGAGCTTGGCCAGGTATTATAATATAAAATCAAAAAAAAACGGAACTTGAACTCTACTATGATAACTACCTAGTATTCCATAAGCATACTTGGGGGGGGGTTGTCCAAGTTGTCTGGTGAAGAAGGTGAAAAAAACCTGTTGGGGAGGCTGCAATGATTTGTAGGAATTCTGGGCCATTCCTCCACTAAGGAACAATACAGGGTGGCCGCAAAGTAATGGCCCTTGAAAAAACCGTTCTAACAAGATAATTCTTGAACAATCTTCTTTCTTCCTCGAGAAGTCGCAAAGTGTAGGAGCTTATCCAAATCGCCTCCTACTGACCGTCACAGAGATTGAAACCATCCCGTTATGGAACCCACAGTGCGCCGTGGGTAGTAGACAACCAAGTTGTCTCAGTTTCTTCCAAGCTAATCTCGTAAGTCAGCCGTAGCCGCATTTTTGGTTCCCTATGTTCTTCTCCAAACAGCTCTGATCGGAAGAACCAACAGATTTGAGTTGTAATGGGCTAATGGCGGGCCACTGAGCTGTTGTAAGTCACATCAAAAATGTGTTTCGAAATGGAAAATTGTCGATATTGCACTGTGAGCAGGCCCTCAATTTTGTTGGTAACCACATTGCTTCAGCTTCAGCCCCAGTATAATCGCTGTTTTTTTCCCAGAAAACTTTTCTGATTGACCGCTGTGCTTAGTTTCCGTTTGGGTGCTGAGGCACCCACCAAGCAATTTTCAGGGTATTCAGAATAGAGGCTCCGCATTGAGCTCAAAACTTCTCCCTGATGGTTATCCGTGACCCTGAACACGTAACTGAGGACCACTTGTCGATTTTTCGGGAATTCCAGAAGTTCAGCACGAAGACACACCGGAGAGAATTTTCGAGGCAAAATGCGACTTCTAGGGTTGTATTCGCCATCAACCCGCCGGGGGGTCGAAGGGAAGATTGGGTGAAAATTCAGTACAAAACGCGCGCTCCAAGGCCACCTCTCGCCTCCCTTGGCTTTCTTCGCGACCGCCGGATTTTTTCGCATCGCTCCGCTGAAAATGGCCGCTTCGCGACAAAATTTTCATCCTTTCGCAGTGTTATCGGTACGTAAAACAGTTTGCATTTCCATCTAACATAACGTGAGGATTGGTTGATCTGTTTTCCTGCCGCGCGCGCTATCATCCCTTCCTATTCCCTTCGACTTCCCTCGGCGGGTTGTTAGCGAATACGACCCCTGATGATTTCCAAAGCGCAGAGATATATTTGCCTCGAAACTTCTCTGTGACAGTTATTTGGAGTCCTCAACTCAAATCTGAGGGCGGGTTATCGATTCTCGATTGATAACGGTAATACGAAGTGGATATACGGTAAATTAGTAAATGTCTCAGATTTGACTCAAAACCTCTCTGCGAGCTTTTTTGGGGTGCTACACACTAATCTGCAGTCTACTTGTCGATTTTCGGAATAACCGAAATAGGCTACGCTAATTAACGCTTAATGGACCGCGTGTCCACACTGCGCACCCACCGCTGTTTTGCCCCTGGGACCTCGTCTTCACACTGCGCACCCACGCCAAAATCTCGATTTTTTCGTTTTGTTTAGAGGCAGCGTTCACAATGATCATCCTCGCTGACTTTCCACAGTGAAGTGATAGGCGGGAAGGAACCTAGGCTCCCAGTGTCGAAAGAACGGTAGAAAACGAGCCAGGAGTGGCAAAATTGTGGTGAGCGCGAAGCGCTCACCAGATTTGGGTTTGATTTGCCATCGCGCAACCCCCTGATCTCAGTATCAGGTTGCAGAGTAAACGTAAAAAGACCGTTCTTTTTGCATTTATTATACTTCAGAAAGCTGAATAACTGTTCAAAAAATGGTCCGGAATGGCTACCTGAGATTCGAGAAAAATTGTCAAAACCACGTGAATTTGGTCGAAAAAAGGGTTCATCTCCTTTGTTTTATTCAGTTGGCGTTCACGATCTTGTTGGAACACTGATCGTCCAGCTCAGAAGCTCATTTTTGGTCAGAAAGTTGGTTATGATTGCACCTAGCTCCTGTCAAATTTTGAAGTTTGTAGCTCAATTTTTGTGGAACCTCAAAATCGAGGGTCAGGAAAGACAAAAACACGTAAACATGTTATTATTAACCACCCGAAGTTTACTCATTCGTAAAAATGAACTAATGAAATAAACACCGTTACTGATAGGCTTTTGCTCAGGATTGAACACTCGCAGCTAACCCTCACGGCGGCTGCGGGGTGTAACTCGTCCAAACGCACGCGCTATCCGTGGATTTCGGACAGGAATTGAAACCTCCGGGTGTGCAAAACCCTTGTATGGAGTGCATACCTACACAGCTACGGAAAAGAATCCGATCCCACTTTGTGTTGCTTTTCAGCGGTGTGAAGAGAGCGAGGTGGACGAGTTGTCCGCCACCCTGACAAGACAAGGAGCGAACAGCTCACTCCTTCAAAACACAATGAAACCGATGTTCTTCAGACAGGGCTCAAGTGAGGCTCCTGTTCTCCTGAATGCGAGCTATTCCCGATTGCAAAACAAGAATTTGTGTGAAAATAAGGACAGCATGCGGTGATTTGACGAATTATCTCCCGCAGCCGCCGTGAGGGTTAGCTTCGAGTGGATTGAACGCTCCCTGAGACGGGGCAACGCTTCAATCAATACGGCGGGATCTCGGAAGTACTTTTTGGAATGCCGCACGGTGTGACTCACAAGTGCGCCACAGAACGCCGTAGATAGTGTGCGGGGCCCAAGTGGGAGTGCGCCGGACGCCGTAGAAAGTACGCGGGACCCCAGTAGGAGTGCGCCGCAGAACGCCGGAGAAAGAGTGTGGGATCCAAATGAGAGTGGTTGGACGCCCTAGAAAGTGTGCGGGACCCAAAGGGGAGTGCGCCGGACACCGTAGAAAGTGTGTAGGACCCAAGTGGATCTGCGCCGGGTCCCGTATAAAATGTGCGGTACCCAAGTGGAAGTGCGTCGGACGCCATAGAATCTGTGCGGGACCCAAGTGGGAGAGCGTCGGACGCTGCAGAAAGTGTGGTGGACCCGAATAAGAGTGGTCGGACGCCATATAAAGTGTGCGGGACCCAAAGGGGAGTGCGCCGGACGCCGGAGAAAGTGTGCGGGACCCAAATACCAGATTGTCCAATAATTCTTGTCCGAAAATTTCACCAATTTTAATTTTTTTCAACTTTATTGAAAAACAAGTCTAATCAACAATATAATCAACACAGTTATCCACAACAGTGGCCCATCAATTGGGCAGGTCGCCGATGCCCTTCGCCCAGAACACCGGGGGCTGCGACTCGAAGAAGTCCGCAATGTCGTATTTGAGGTTGTCGTAGTTGGTGAATTTTCTTCCAGCCAAATGGTGCTTCAGCGGGCGGAACAAGTGGTAGTCGGAGGGGGCGAGGTCTGGGGAATACGGCGAATGGGCAACCGTCTCCAAGCCGAGCATCGCCAACTTCTGCTGGGTCTCCTTCGCCACGTGGGGGCGCGCGTTGTCGTGCAGCAGGTTAACCGAGGCTTGTCGGGGACGCTTTTCTCGGATGGCGGCGGCTAGTTTCTCGAGCAGATCGGCGTAGATGGAGGCTGTGATCGTCCTGCTTTGCGGGAGCAGCTCGAAGTATGTACAGCATGCCCTTGGTGTCCCACCAGCAGCAGAGCATGATTTTCAGCGGGTGCAGGTCGGCTTTCGGCGTCGTCGGCGGCTCTTCTCCGCGCGGGATCCAGACGGCACGGCGGACGATGCTGTCGTAGAGGACCCAGCTCTCATCCCCAGTGACCAGGTCCTCGAGAAACTCCTTGCGATGCGGACGAAGGAGGAGGGACTGGCAGACGGCCACGCGGCGCTG
Source organism: Aplectana chamaeleonis (assembly GCA_029168955.1). Classification (NCBI taxonomy): domain Eukaryota; kingdom Metazoa; phylum Nematoda; class Chromadorea; order Rhabditida; family Cosmocercidae; genus Aplectana; species Aplectana chamaeleonis. The sequence continues at coordinate 10,390 of JAPDOI010000743.1, forward strand.
CTTGTTGGCGTCCGTCAGACGGTGGGGGATCCAACGGGCCAGAACTTTGTGGTAGCCTAGTAAGTTGAGTCGATTGTGGATGGTGGACTTGATGCAGCCGAGCGTCGTCGCCAGTTCACGGGTCGTGGCTTCCGGCTTCTCTTTGATACAGCGACGGACTTCGTCATCATCCACCGTAGAAGGCCTCCCGCTGTCCTCCCTGTCCTCGAGGCTCGTGTCGCCGCTCTCGAAACGATTGAACCAGCGGCTGACTGTGCGTTGGGACACTGCATCCTCCTTGCACGCTCTGCAGATGTTGGCGACCGCGGTGCCTGTGTCGTTGCCCAGCAGTCACTCGTAGTACACGAACGTAAGAATTCGACCTCAGTCCATTTTATCTTGTACTGGTAGCTAGACGCGGCGACTGCGCCTTATATACCCCTAGCGTAGAACTTTGGAGAACCTTCTAGAAGGATCTTACACTTGCCTGATATTATAACACTTCTAAGAAAAATTATAGAATTTTGAAAATTTCGGGCAGGAATTATTGGACGGCCTGGTACAAGCTCGCCCAAGCCGATCGTTTTTTCCGCAGGAATACCGTAACCATTCTTGAACAAAACATGATAACGAACGATAACACACGTTCATAACATTCGGGGTATAAAAGGGCAGAGGAGCGGTATGCATTCATTCCCACACCGTTCTCTTCGAGAAGCCGCTGGGAAGTGGCTGAGGAGTTCGATATTGTACGAAGATGATTGTTGGCTAATACGATGTGCTCATATCTAAGCTGACACATGAAAAATTTTTAAATGAGGGTTACGGTAGCCCTGCGGAAAAAATGATCGGCAGGAGCGCGCTTGTGACCCAAATGGGTGTGCGCAGAACGCCGTAGAAAGTGTGTGGGACCCAAATGAGAGTGCGAAGAACGCCGTAGAAGGTGTGTGGGACCCAAATGAGAGTGCGCAGAACGCCGTAGAAAGTGTGCAGGACATCAGTGGGAGTGTGCAGGATGTCACAGAAAGTGTGCATGACATCAGTGGGAGTGTGCAGGATGTCATAGAAAGTGTGCAGGACATCAGTGGGAGTGTGCAGGACGTCATAGAAGGGGGGGGGGGGCAGGGCATCAGTGGGTTTACTTTGAATTAACACCATCAGGCATAAATAATGTTAAAAAGGGAACCTTTAGGAAAAATAAATGAAATTCCTGAATGTTTAGGTTCCTGGCAAAAGTAAAGATTTGGCATGGCCATTTTTTCGAAAAATTGGAAACATACTCAGTTAGAAGGGGAAGGTGAGTGAAACACATTTTCAACCTAAGCTACATGAAAGGAGAAGTACCGCAAAGATGGAAGCATGCGTTTGTTCCTCCAATATCCAAGAAACCTCCGGTAAATGACCCTAGAAATTACCGACCAATAAGTATAACGTCCATCTTCGCGAGAACTTTTGAGAAAATTTTGAAAAAACACATTGTGAGCCATTTGGAAGAAAATGCTATCATATCAGCAAACCAGTTTGGTTTCCTTAAAGGCAGATCGGTAGAAACAGTTATGTTGACCTCTCTTAACGATTGGACGAAGGCAATGGAAGCCAAAATTCTCACAGATGTTGTCTACTTTGATTTCGCCAAAGCTTTCGACAAAGTTCCAACAAAGAAATTATTGTTCAAAATGGAAATTCTGGGCGTTCATTCACTGATAATTAGATGGGTCAAAGACTTTCTTTCGAATAGAACAGATCAAGTCAGGGTAAATGACCAGTATTCTAAAACTTATTCCGCTTACAGTGGGGTACCGCAAGGGGGAGTTAGTTCTCTCTCCACTGCTGTTTCTGTTCTACACATTTGAGTTACCTGAAAAAATTTCTCAGTTAGGCATGACACGCAAAACGTTCGCTGAAGACATTGAAATATATAAACAAATTGTAAACACCGAAGATGCTGCGGCCATTAGGAGGCGATCCTCTGCATAGGCAAATGGAGGGAAAAATGGGAGATTCAACTAGCGGCCTAGAAAACCAACTATTTGTCGATAGGAGCTGTTTACGGTAATCTTGCCACAAAATACACACTGAGAAATTCGGAACTCACCCCTGTATCCGTGGTTAGAGAATTAGGATTTTTGTTGTCGAACGGTTTGAACTTTGATAACCACTACAAGGCAATGGTCAAAAAAAGTCATAGAACATACAATCTATTCAAAATCTTGAAAACAAAAGACCCACAGGTGTACTTGTGAGCCTACAAGACCTACGTAAGACCGATCATGGAGTCTGGGATCACGGTTTTTAATCCATATAAGAAAAAAGATATTGTGGTGAGCGCGAAGCGCTCACCAGGATTTGGCTTTGATCTCTTCCCGCGCGGATGCCCTACAATGAGATCACCTATTCATACCGTCAACAGAGGTATGAGCTGTACACTATTCGACGCGCTGCAAGAAATTACATATGTGTGCAACTTTTCATCCCAACTGGTCCCCGCTTTCTAAAGTTATGACCTCTCAAAGTACGCAAAAACGTTCTCCACCACCGCCTCCGCCTCCGCCTCCGCCTCCGCCTCCACCTCCGTCCGTCGAAAACCATTTTTTTGGAAGGCGTGGACCAAATCGCTCGAAAATTTGTGACTAGAGGTAATCGGCCACGGAATGACGAAAATAATTGTCAGAACTCACCATAATGACTTCTGGGCCCTAACGGGCGTTTGAAACTCGGAAACCGGCCTCTCAAGAATAGTTTATGAAAATGGTGGGTTTTTCGTTATCAGTCATTGTTTTCTTAGACTCCATATAAACACCTTGCTCTCCAGGGTGGTGTACTTTGAACGTCCGGCTCGGAAGAGGACGCTGTGCGGGTTGATGTACTTGACCGCGGCGCGTATTCGTTCAAAGCGCACCATCGACAAGAAGGCGTCGCAGGATGTGCTGAAGTGTCGGTTGACTATGTGAGACCTCAGTAGGGGTGTGCAGGACGTCGTAGAATGTGGGCAGGGCCTCAGTAGGAGTATGCAGGACATCATCGAACGTGTGCAGGACCTTAGTAGGAGTGTGCAGGACATCATGGAACGTGTGCAGGACCCCAGTAGGGGTGTGCAGGACGTCGTAGAATGTGTGCAGGACCTCAGTAGGAGTGGGCAGGACATCATGGAACGTGTGCAAGACCTCAGTAGGAGTGTGCAGGACATCATGGAACGTGTGCAAGACCTTAGTAGGAGTGTGCAGGACATCATGGGACCTGTGCAGGACCTCAGTAGGAGTGTGCAGGACATCATGGAACGTGCGCAGGACCGTAGTAGGAGTGGACAGGACATCATGGGACGTGTGCAGGACCCCAGTAGGGGTGTGCAGGACGTCGTAGAATGTGTGCAGGACCTCAGAAGGAGTGGGCAGGACATCATGGAACGTGTGCAAGACCTCAGTAGGAGTGTGCAGGACATCATGGAACGTGTGCAAGACCTTAGTAGGAGTGTGCAGGACATCATGGGACCTGTGCAGGACCGTATTAGGAGTGGACAGGACATCATGGGACGTGTGCAGGACATCATGGAACGTGTGCAAGACCTTAGTAGGAGGGTGCAGGGCATCATGGGCCCTGTGCAGGACCTCAGTAGGAGTGTGCAGGACATCATGGAACGTGCGCAGGACCGTAGTAGGAGTGGACAGGACATCATGGGACGTGTGCAGGACCCCAGTAGGGGTGTGCAGGACGTCGTAGAATGTGTGCAGGGCCTCCAGTAGGAAGGTGCAGGACATCATGGAACGTGTGCAAGACCTTAGTAGGAGTGTGCAGGACATCATGGGACCTGTGCAGGACCTCAGTAGGGAGTGTGCAGGACATCATGGAACGTGTGCAAGACCTTAGTAGGAGGTGCAGGACATCATGGGACCTGTGCAGGACCTCAGTAGGAGTGTGCAGGACATCATGGGACCTGTGCAGGACCTCAGTAGGAGTGTGCAGGACATCATGGATCGTGTGCAAGACGTTAGTAGGAGTGTGCAGGACATCATGGGACCTGTGCAGGACCTCAGTAGGAGTGTGTGCAGGACATCATGGAACGTGTGCAGGACCTCAGTAGGAGTGTGCAGGACATCATGGGACCTGTGCAGGACCCCAGTAGGGGTGTGCAGGACGTCGTAGAATGTGTGCAGGATCTCAGTAGGAGTGTGCAGGACATTATGGAACGTGTGCGAAACCTTAGTAGGAGTGTACAGGACATCATGGGACCTGTGTAGGACCCCAGTAGGGGTCTGCAGGACATCATGGAACGTGTGCAGGACCGTAGTAGGAGTGGACAGGACATCATGGGACGTGCAGGACCTCAGAAGTGGTGTGCAGGACATCATGGGACCTGTGCAGGACCTCAGTAGGGTGTGCAGGACATCATGGATCGTGTGCAAGACCTTAGTAGGAGTGTGCAGGACACCATGGGACCTGTGCAGGACCTCAGTAGGGGTGTGCAGGACATCATGGAACGTGTGCAAGACCTTAGTAGGAGTGGGCAGGACATCATGGGACGTATGCAGGACCCAAGAAGGGGTGTGCAGGACATCATGGTACCTGTGCAGGACCTCAGTAGGGGTGTGCAGGACATCATGGATCGTGTGCAAGACCTTAGTAGGAGTGTGCAGGACACCATGGGACCTGTGCAGGACCTCAGTAGGAGAGTGCAGGACATCATTGTACGTGTGCAGGACCGTAGTAGACGTGGGCAGGACATCATGGGACGTGTGCAGGACCCCAGAAGGGGTGTGCAGGACATCATGGAACGTGTGCAAGACCTTAGTAGGAGTGTGCAGGACATTATGGGACCTGTGCAGGACCTCAGTAGGAGTGTTCAGGACATTATGGGACCTGTGCAGGACCACAGAAGGGGTGTGCAGGACGTCGTAGAATGTGTGCAGGATCTCAGTAGGAGAGTGCAGGACATCATGGAACGTGTGCAGGACCTTAGTAGGAGTGTGCAGAACATCAAAGGACGTGCGCAGGACCTCCGTTTAATGTCCAGGACACCGTATGCAAGTCATGCCTCCGAATCAACAAGAGCGATAGGCAATTGCGCCAGAACAAGGCTATTGTAATCTCACTCGAGTTGGGTCTAAAATTTTCTAAGTTCTGACTCCGAATTCACTACATCTTCACTACCGCTGGTGTTGTTTTTCTGCTTGTAGTTCAGGCAGATCCTCAACTGCTGACCTCTGGAGAAGGACGGTGTGTGAATGAAGACACACCGCTCTTCACTTCTTTTATCTTTATCATTGATCAATTGGGTATCATCAAATTTGTTTAAGAGAGCCGAATAACATCATTCCTAAGGTTACGGTAGTCCTCTTCTAGCGCACTTAACTATCGTTCGTGCTGGAAATCAATTTCCATTTTCAGGCTCAATTTTATGATTGAGCCCGGTAGACCACACTGGTAAACTTTGGCGCGTCAAAAATGTTGGACGATGAGGTTGGAAGGCGTCAAAGATTAATATCCGCCACCAATTCTCACCAGTCATCTAGCACTTTTTCCTAGAATGTTGGTGCGACCGTAAGACAACAGGAAAAATAGTTACGGCACGAACTCCACATGCAAAAAACTCTTAAAATGATTTTGGCGCGAAATTCAAATTCGTATTTACAATGTGTTCCGATTTGACTTTTCTTTAATGAAGAAGGAGTTGAAAGAAGAATGAAGGTTTTCATGGGCCCTTCAACATTTTCGTTCATTAGAGGGGCCAAGCTACGCAAAACATGAAAAATAATATACGGTTTTCTGCGCGTACGATGGCAACTACCTGGCCAAAGCGACGCTTCGCGGCGCTCCGTCCGTGAACCATAAGCCGGAGGTTCGCGCCGCTTTGCGGCGCTCTGTCCGGAAACTGTGTGGCTTTTTTGATTAAAATTAAATCCCCCACGGTCAGGAGAACCCCGGCCGGGACCCATAAGCCGGGGGGTTCGCGCCGCTTCGCGGCGCTCTGTCCGGAAACTGTGTGGCTTTTTTGAACAAATTAAATCCCTCACGTTCAGAGAAACCCGCGCCAAAGCGCCGCTCCGCGGCGCTTTGTCCGGGAACCATAAGCCGGTTCAGGCTTCGCGGCGCTCTGTCCGGAAACTGTGTGGCTTTTTGAACAAATTAAATCCCTCACGGTCAGAAACCCGGCCAAAGCGCCGCTTCGCGGCGCTTTGTCCGGGAACCATAAGCCGGTTCGCGCCGCTTCGCGGCGCTCTGTCCGGAAACTGTGTGGCTTTTTGAACAAATTAAATCCCTCACGGTCAGAAAACCCGGCCAAAGCGCCGCTTCGCGGCGCTTTGTCCGGGAACCATAAGCCGGGGTTCGCGCCGCTTCGCGGCGCTCTGTCCGGAAACTGTGTGGCTTTTTGAACAAATTAAATCCCTCACGGTCAGGAAAACCCGGCAAAGCGCGCTTCGCGGCGCTTTGTCCGGGATCCATAAACGGAGGTTCGCGCCGCTTTGCGGCGCTCTGTCCGGAAACTGTGTCGCTCTTTTGATTAAAATAAAATCCCTCACGGTCAGGAAAACCCTGGCCAAAGCGCCGCTTCGCAGCGCTTTATCCGGGACCCATAAGCCAGGTGGGGGGGTTACAGTCGCTTCGCGGCGCTCTGTCCGGAAACTGTGTGAATTTTTTGAACAAATTAAATCCCTCACGGTCAGGAAAACCCCGGCCAAAGCGCCGCTTCGCAGCGCTTTGTCCGGGAACCATAAGCCAAGGTGTTCGCGCCGCATCGCGGCGCTCTGTCCGGAAACTGTGTGGCTTTTTTGAACAAATTAAATCCCTCACGGTCACGAAAACATCGGCCAAAGCGCCGCTGCGCGGCGCTTTATCCGGGACCCATAAGCCTAGGGGTTCGCGCCGCTTCGCGGCGCTCTGTCCGGAAACTGTGTGGCTTTTTAATTAAAATTAAATCCCTCACGGTCAGGAAAACCCTGGCCAAAGTGCCGCTCCGCGGCGCTCTGTCCGGAAACCATGAGCCAAAGGTTCGCGCCGCTTTGCGGCGCTCTGTCTGGAAACTTTGTGGCTTTTTTGAACAAATTAAATGTCTACCGGTCAGAGAGACACCGGCCAAAGCGCCGCTCCGCGGCGCTTTGTCCGGGAACCATAAGCCGGGGTTCGCGCCGCTTCGCGGCGCTCTGTCCGGAAACTGTGTGGCTTTTTGAACAAATTAAATCCCTCACGGTCAGGAAAACCCCGGCCAAAGCGCCGCTTCGCGGCGCTTTGTCCGGGAACCATAAGCCGGTTCGCGCCGCTTCGCGGCGCTCTGTCCGGAAACTGTGTGGCTTTTTGAACAAATTAAATCCTCACGGTCAGGAAAACCCCGGCCAAAGCGCCGCTTCGCGGCGCTTTGTCCGGGAACCATAAGCTGGTTCATCGCTTCGCGGCGCTCTGTCCGGAAACTGTGTGGCTTTTTTGAACAAATTAAATCCCTCACGGTCAGAAAAAAACCTGGCCAAAGCGCCGCTTCGCGGCGCTTTGTCCGGGAACCATAAGCCGGGGGGTTCGCGCCGCTTCGCGGCGCTCTGTCCGGAAACTATGTGGCTTTTGAACAAATTAAATCCCTCACGGTCAGGAAAACCCGGCCAAAGCGCCGCTTCGCGGCGCTTTGTCCGGGAACCATAAGCCGGGGTTCGCGCCGCTTCGCGGCGCTCTGTCCGGAAACTGTGTGGCTTTCTTCAACACATTAACTCCCCCACGGCCAGGAAACCCCCGGCCAAAGCGCCGCTTCGCGGCGCTTTGTCCGGGAACCATAAGCCGGGGCCTCGCGCCGCTTCGCTGCGCTCTGTCCGGAAACTGTGTGGCTTTTTGAACAAATTAAATCCTCACGGTCAGGAAAACCCTGGCCAAAGCGCCGCTTCGCGGCGCTTTGTCCGGGAACCATAAGCCGGGTTCGCGCCGCTTCGCGGCGCTCTGTCCGGAAACTGTGTGGCTTTTTGAACAAATTAAATCCCTCACGGTCAGAAAACCCTGGCCAAAGCGCCGCTTCGCGGCGCTTTGTCCGGGAACCATAAGCCGGGTTCGCGCCGCTTCGCGGCGCTCTGTCCGGAAACTGTGTGGCTTTTTGAACAAATTAAATCCCTCACGGTCAGAAACCTGCCAAAGCGCCGCTTCGCGGCGCTTTGTCCGGGAACCATAAGCCGGGGTTCGCGCCGCTTCGCGGCGCTCTGTCCGGAAACTGTGTGGCTTTTTGATCAAATTAAATCCCTCACGGTCAGGAAAACCCCGCCCAAAGAGAAGCCTCGCGGCGCGTTGCCCGGGAACCATAAGCTGGTTCGCGCCGCTTCGCGGCGCTCTGTCCGGAAACTGTGTGGCTTTTTGAACAAATTAAATCCTCACGGTCAAGAAAACCCTGGCCAAAGCGCCGCTTCGCGGCGCTTTGTCCGGGAACCATAAGCCGGGGAGTTCGCACCGCTCCGCGGCGCTCTGTCCGTAAACTGTGTGGCTTCTTTGAACAAATTAAATCCCTCACGGTCAGGAAAACCCCGGCCAAAGCGGCGCTTCGCGGCGCTTTGTCCGGGAACCATAAGTTGGTTCGCGCCGCTTCGCGGCGCTCTGTCCGGAAACTGTGTGGCTTTTTGAACAAATTAAATCCCTCACGGTCAGGAAAACCCTGGCCAAAGCGCCGCTTCGCGGCGCTTTGTCCGGGAACCATAAGCCGGGGTTCGCGCCGCTTCGCGGCGCTCTGTCCGGAAACTGTGTGGCTTTTTGAACAAATTAAATCCCTCACGGTCAGGAAAACCCCGGCCAAAGCGCCGCTTCGCGGCGCTTTGTCCGGGAACCATAAGCCGGGGTTCGCGCCGCTTCGCGGCGCTCTGTCCGGAAACTGTGTGGCTTTTTGAACAAATTAAATCCCTCACGGTCAGGAAAACCCCGGCCAAAGCGCCGCTTCGCGGCGCTTTGTCCGGGAACCATAAGCCGGGGTTCGCGCCGCTTCGCGGCGCTCTGTCCGGAAACTGTGTGGCTTTTTGAACAAATTAAATCCTCACGGTCAGGAAAACCCCGGCCAAAGCGCCGCTTCGCGGCGCTTTGTCCGGGAACCATAAGCTGGTTCGCGCCGCTTCGCGGCGCTCTGTCCGGAAACTGTGTGGCTTTTTTGAACAAATTAAATCCTCACGGTCAGGAAAACCCTGGCCAAAGCGCCGCTTCGCGGCGCTTTGTCCGGGAACCATAAGTTGGTCTGCGCTTCGCGGCGCTCTGTCCGGAAACTGTGTGGCTTTTTGAACAAATTAAATCCCTCACGGTCAGGAAAACCTGGCCAAAGCGCCGCTTCGCGGCGCTTTGTCCGGGAACCATAAGCCGGGGTTCGCGCCGCTTCGCGGCGCTCTGTCCGGAAACTGTGTGGCTTTTTGAACAAATTAAATCCTCACGGTCAGGAAAACTGGCCAAAGCGCCGCTTCGCGGCGCTTTGTCCGGGAACCATAAGCCGGGTTCGCGCCGCTTCGCGGCGCTCTGTCCGGAAACTGTGTGGCTTTTTTGAACAAATTAAATCCCTCACGGTCAGGAAAACCCGGCCAAAGCGCCGCTTCGCGGCGCTTTGTCCGGGAACCATAAGTTGGTTCGCGCCGCTTCGCGGCGCTCTGTCCGGAAACTGTGTGGTTTTTTCGAACAAATTAAATCCCTCACGGTCAGGAAAACCCTGGCCAAAGCGAAGCTTCGCGGCGCTTTGTCCGGGGACCCTAAGCCGGGGTTCGCGCCGCTTCGCGGCGCTCTGTCCGGAAATTGTGTGGTTTTTTCGAACAAATTAAATCCCTCACGGTCAGGAAACCCCCGGCCAAAGCGCCGCTTCGCGGCGCTTTGTCCGGGAACCATAAGCCGGGGGATTCACGCCGCTTCGCGGCGCTCTGTCCGGAAACTGTGTGGCTTTTTCGAACAAATTAAATCCCTCACGGTGGTCAGAAAAACCCCGGCCAAAGCGCCGCTTCGCGGTGCTTTGTCCGGGAACCATAAGCCGGGGGATTCACGCCGCTTCGCGGCGCTCTGTCCGGAAACTGTGTGGTTTTTTCGAACAAATTAAATCCCTCACGGTCTGGAAAACCCCGGCAAAGCGCCCCCTCGCGGCTCTCAGTCCGGGAACTATAAGCCGGGGGGTTTGCGCCGCTTCGCGGCGCTCTGTCCGGAAACTTTGTGGCTTTTTTAAACAAATTAAACCCCTCACGGTCTGGAGAACCCCGGCCAAAGCGCCGCTTCGCGGCGCTCTGTCCGGGAACCATAAGCCGGGGGGTTCGCGCCGCTTTGCGGCGCTCTGTCCGGAGACTGTGTGGCTCTTTTGAACAAATTAAATCCCTCACGGTCAGAAAACCCCGGCCAAAGCGCCGCTTCGCGGCGCTTTGTCCGGGAACCATAAGCCGGGGTTCGCGCCGCTTCGCGGCGCTCTGTCCGGAAACTGTGTGGCTTTTTGAACAAATTAAATCCCTCACGGTCAGAAAACCCGGCAAAGCGCCGCTTCGCGGCGCTTTGTCCGGGAACCATAAGCCGGGTTCGCGCCGCTTCGCGGCGCTCTGTCCGGAAACTGTGTGGCTTTTTGAACAAATTAAATCCTCACGGTCAGAAAACCCCGGCCAAAGCGCCGCTTCGCGGCGCTTTGTCCGGGAACCATAAGCCGGGGTTCGCGCCGCTTCGCGGCGCTCTGTCCGGAAACTGTGTGGCTTTTTGAACAAATTAAATCCCTCACGGTCAGAAACCTGGCCAAAGCGCCGCTTCGCGGCGCTTTGTCCGGGAACCATAAGCCGGGGTTCGCGCCGCTTCGCGGCGCTCTGTCCGGAAACTGTGTGGCTTTTTGAACAAATTAAATCCCTCACGGTCAGAAAACCCGGCCAAAGCGCCGCTTCGCGGCGCTTTGTCCGGGAACCATAAGCCGGGGTTCGCGCCGCTTCGCGGCGCTCTGTCCGGAAACTGTGTGGCTTTTTGAACAAATTAAATCCCTCACGGTCAGGAAAACCCGGCCAAAGCGCCGCTTCGCGGCGCTTTGTCCGGGAACCATAAGCCGGGGTTCGCGCCGCTTCGCGGCGCTCTGTCCGGAAACTGTGTGGCTTTTTTGAACAAATTAAATCCCTCACGGTCAGAAACCTGGCCAAAGCGCCGCTTCGCGGCGCTTTGTCCGGGAACCATAAGCCGGGGGGTTCGCGCCGCTTCGCGGCGCTCTGTCCGGGAACTGTGTGGCTTTTTTGAACAAATTAAATCCTTCACGGTCAGGAAAACCCCGGCCAAAGCGCCGCTTCGCGGTGCTTTTCCGGGAACCATAAGCCGGTGGGTTCGCGCCGCTTCGCGGCGCTCTGTCCTTGAACTGTGTGGCTTTTTTGAACAAATTAAATCCTTCACGGTCAGGAAAACCCCGGCCAAAGCGCCGCTTCGCGGTGCTTTTCCGGGAACCATAAGCCGGTGGGTTCGCGCCGCTTCGCGGCGCTCTGTCCGGGAACTGTGTGGCTTTTTTGAACAAATTAAATCCTTCACGGTCAGAAGAACCCCGCCCAAAGCGCCGCTTCGCGGCGCTTTATCCGGGAATCATAAGCCGGGGGTTCGCGCCGCTTCGCGGCGCTCTGTCCGGAAACTGTGTGGCTTTTTGAACAAATTAAATCCCTCACGGTCAGAAAACCTGCCAAAGCGCCGCTTCGCGGCGCTTTGTCCGGGAACCATAAGCCGGGGGTTCGCGCCGCTTCGCGGCGCTCTGTCCGGAAACTGTGTGGCTTTTTGAACAAATTAAATCCCTCACGGTCAGAAAACCTGGCCAAAGCGCCGCTCCGCGGCGCTATGTCCGGGAACCATAAGCCGGGGGGTTCGCGCAGCTTCGCGGCGCTCTGTCCGGAAACTGTGTGGCTTTTTTGATTAAAATTAAATCCCCCACGGTCAGGAAAACCCCGGCCAAAGAGCCGCTTCGCGGCGCTCTGTCCGGGAACCATAAGCCGGATGTTCGCGCCGCTTTGCGGCGCTCTGTCCGGAAACTGTGTGGCTTTTTGAACAAATTAAATCCTCACGGTCAGGAAAACCCCGGCCAAAGCGCCGCTTCGCGGCGCTTTGTCCGGGAACCATAAGCCGGAGGTTCGCGCCGCTTTGCGGCGTTCTGTCCGGAAACTGTGTGGCTTTTTTGAACAGATTAAATCCCTCACGGTCAGGAAAACCCTGGCCAAAGCGCCGCTTCGCAGCGCTTTATCCGGGAAACATACGATAGGGGGGGGGGGGTTCGCGCCGCTACGCGGCGCTCTGTCCGGAAACTGTGTGGCTTTTTTGAACAAAATAAATATCTCACGGTCAGGAAAACCCTGGCCAAAGCGCCGCTTCGCAGCGCTTTATCCGGGAACCATACGCCGGGGGGTTCGCGCCGCTTCGCGGCGCTCTGTCCGGAAACTGTGTGGCTTTTTGAACAAATTAAATCCCTCACGGTCAGAAAACCCGGCCAAAGCGCCGCTTCGCGGCGCTTTGTCCGGGAACCATAAGCCGGGGTTCGCGCAGCTTCGCGGTGCTCTGTCCGGAAACTGTGTGGCTTTTTTGAACAAATTAAATCCCTCACGGTCAGGAAAACCCCGGCCAAAGCGACGCTTCGCGGCGCTTTGTCCGGGAACCATAAGCCGGGGTTCGCGCCGCTTCGCGGCGCTCTGTCCGGAAACTGTGTGGCTTTTTGAACAAATTAAATCCCTCACGGTCAGAAACCCGGCCAAAGCGCCGCTTCGCGGCGCTTTGTCCGGGAACCATAAGCCGGGGTTCGCGCCGCTTCGCGGCGCTCTGTCCGGAAACTGTGTGGCTTTTTGAACAAATTAAATCCCTCACGGTCAGGAAAACCCCGGCCAAAGCGCCGCTTCGCGGCGCTTTGTCCGGGAACCATAAGCCGGGGTTCGCGCCGCTTCGCGGCGCTCTGTCCGGAAACTGTGTGGCTTTTTGAACAAATTAAATCCCTCACGGTCAGGAAAACCCGGCCAAAGCGCCGCTTCGCGGCGCTTTGTCCGGGAACCATAAGCCGGGTTCGCGCCGCTTCGCGGCGCTCTGTCCGGAAACTGTGTGGCTTTTTGAACAAATTAAATCCTCACGGTCAGGAAAACTGGCCAAAGCGCCGCTTCGCGGCGCTTTGTCCGGGAACCATAAGCCGGGGTTCGCGCCGCTTCGCGGCGCTCTGTCCGGAAACTGTGTGGCTTTTTGAACAAATTAAATCCCTCACGGTCAGGAAAACCCCGGCCAAAGCGCCGCTTCGCGGCGCTTTGTCCGGGAACCATAAGCCGGGGTTCGCGCCGCTTCGCGGCGCTCTGTCCGGAAACTGTGTGGCTTTTTGAACAAATTAAATCCCTCACGGTCAGAAACCTGGCCAAAGCGCCGCTTCGCGGCGCTTTGTCCGGGAACCATAAGCCGGGTCTGCGCCGCTTCGCGGCGCTCTGTCCGGAAACTGTGTGGCTTTTTGAACAAATTAAATCCCTCACGGTCAGAAAACCCGGCCAAGCGCCGCTTCGCGGCGCTTTGTCCGGGAACCATAAGCCGGGGGTTCGCGCCGCTTCGCGGCGCTCTGTCCGGAAACTGTGTGGCTTTTTGAACAAATTAAATCCTCACGGTCAGGAAAACCCCGGCCAAAGCGCCGCTTCGCGGCGCTTTGTCCGGGAACCATAAGCCGGGGTTCGCGCCGCTTCGCGGCGCTCTGTCCGGAAACTGTGTGGCTTTTTGAACAAATTAAATCCCTCACGGTCAGGAAAAACCGGCCAAAGCGCCGCTTCGCGGCGCTTTGTCCGGGAACCATAAGCCGGGGTTCGCGCCGCTTCGCGGCGCTCTGTCCGGAAACTGTGTGGCTTTTTGAACAAATTAAATCCCTCACGGTCAGGAAAACCCGGCCAAAGCGCCGCTTCGCGGCGCTTTGTCCGGGAACCATAAGCCGGGGTTCGCGCCGCTTCGCGGCGCTCTGTCCGGAAACTGTGTGGCTTTTTTGAACAAATTAAATCCTCACGGTCAGGAAAACCCGGCCAAAGCGCCGCTTCGCGGCGCTTTGTCCGGGAACCATAAGCCGGGGTTCGCGCCGCTTCGCGGCGCTCTGTCCGGAAACTGTGTGGCTTTTTGAACAAATTAAATCCCTCACGGTCAGGAAAACCCGGCCAAAGCGCCGCTTCGCGGCGCTTTGTCCGGGAACCATAAGCCGGGTTCGCGCCGCTTCGCGGCGCTCTGTCCGGAAACTGTGTGGCTTTTTGAACAAATTAAATCCCTCACGGTCAGGAAAACCCCGGCCAAAGCGCCGCTTCGCGGCGCTTTGTCCGGGAACCATAAGTTGGTTCGCGCCGCTTCGCGGCGCTCTGTCCGGAAACTGTGTGGCTTTTTGAACAAATTAAATCCCTCACGGTCAGGAAAACCCCGGCCAAAGCGCCGCTTCGCGGCGCTTTGTCCGGGAACCATAAGCCGGGGTTCGCGCCGCTTCGCGGCGCTCTGTCCGGAAACTGTGTGGCTTTTTGAACAAATTAAATCCTCACGGTCAGGAAAACCCCGGCCAAAGCGCCGCTTCGCGGCGCTTTGTCCGGGAACCATAAGCCGGGGTTCGCGCCGCTTCGCGGCGCTCTGTCCGGAAACTGTGTGGCTTTTTTGAACAAATTAAATCCCTCACGGTCAGAAACCTGGCCAAAGCGCCGCTTCGCGGCGCTTTGTCCGGGAACCATAAGCCGGGGTTCGCGCCGCTTCGCGGCGCTCTGTCCGGAAACTGTGTGGCTTTTTGAACAAATTAAATCCCTCACGGTCAGGAAAACCCCGGCCAAAGCGCCGCTTCGCGGCGCTTTGTCCGGGAACCATAAGCCGGGGTTCGCCGCTTCGCGGCGCTCTGTCCGGAAACTGTGTGGCTTTTTGAACAAATTAAATCCCTCACGGTCAGGAAAACCCGGCCAAAGCGCCGCTTCGCGGCGCTTTGTCCGGGAACCATAAGCCGGGGTTCGCGCCGCTTCGCGGCGCTCTGTCCGGAAACTGTGTGGCTTTTTGAACAAATTAAATCCCTCACGGTCAGGAAAACCCTGGCCAAAGCGCCGCTTCGCGGCGCTTTGTCCGGGAACCATAAGCCGGGGTTCGCGCCGCTTCGCGGCGCTCTGTCCGGAAACTGTGTGGCTTTTTGAACAAATTAAATCCTCACGGTCAGGAAAACCCGGCCAAAGCGCCGCTTCGCGGCGCTTTGTCCGGGAACCATAAGTTGGTCTGCGCCGCTTCGCGGCGCTCTGTCCGGAAACTGTGTGGCTTTTTGAACAAATTAAATCCCTCACGGTCAGAAAACCCGGCCAAAGCGCCGCTTCGCGGCGCTTTGTCCGGGAACCATAAGCCGGGGGTTCGCGCCGCTTCGCGGCGCTCTGTCCGGAAACTGTGTGGCTTTTTGAACAAATTAAATCCCTCACGGTCAGGAAAACCCCGGCCAAAGCGCCGCTTCGCGGCGCTTTGTCCGGGAACCATAAGCCGGGGTTCGCGCCGCTTCGCGGCGCTCTGTCCGGAAACTGTGTGGCTTTTTGAACAAATTAAATCCCTCACGGTCAGAAACCCGGCCAAAGCGCCGCTTCGCGGCGCTTTGTCCGGGAACCATAAGCCGGGGTTCGCGCGCTTCGCGGCGCTCTGTCCGGAAACTGTGTGGCTTTTTGAACAAATTAAATCCCTCACGGTCAGGAAAACCCCGGCCAAAGCGCCGCTTCGCGGCGCTTTGTCCGGGAACCATAAGCCGGGGTTCGCGCCGCTTCGCGGCGCTCTGTCCGGAAACTGTGTGGCTTTTTGAACAAATTAAATCCCTCACGGTCAAGAAAACCCCGGCCAAAGCGCCGCTCCGCGGCGCTTTGTTCGGGAACCATAAGCCGGGGGTTCGCGCCGCTTCGCGGCGCTCTGTCCGGAAACTGTGTGGCTTTTTTGAACAAATTAAATCCCTCACGGTCAGGAAAACCATGGCCAAAGCACCGCTCCGCGCCACTTTGTCCGGGAACCATAAGCCGGGTTCGCGCCGCTTCGCGGCGCTCTGTCCGGAAACTGTGTGGCTTTTTGAACAAATTAAATCCCTCACGGTCAGGAAAACCCGGCCAAAGCGCCGCTTCGCGGCGCTTTGTCCGGGAACCATAAGCCGGGGTTCGCGCCGCTTCGCGGCGCTCTGTCCGGAAACTGTGTGGCTTTTTGAACAAATTAAGTCCCTCACGGTCAGGAAAACCCCGGCCAAAGCGGGGCTTCGCGGCGCTTTGTCCGGGGACCATAAGCCGGGGTTCGCGCCGCTTCGCGGCGCTCTGTCCGGAAACTGTGTGGCTTTTTGAACAAATTAAATCCTCACGGTCAGGAAACCTGGCCAAAGCGCCGCTTCGCGGCGCTTTGTCCGGGAACCATAAGCCGGGGTTCGCGCCGCTTCGCGGCGCTCTGTCCGGAAACTGTGTGGCTTTTTTGAACAAATTAAGTCCCTCACGGTCAGGAAAACCCCGGCCAAAGCGCCGCTTCGCGGTGCTTTGTCCGGGAACCATAAGCCGGGGGTTTCGCGCCGCTTCGCGGCGCTCTGTCCGGAAACTGTGTGGCTTTTTTGAACAAATTAAATCCCTCACGGTCAGAAACCCGGCCAAAGCGCCGCTTCGCGGCGCTTTGTCCGGGAACCATAAGCCGGGGTTCGCGCCGCTTCGCGGCGCTCTGTCCGGAAACTGTGTGGCTTTTTGAACAAATTAAATCCTCACGGTCAGGAAAACCTGGCCAAAGCGCCGCTTCGCGGCGCTTTGTCCGGGAACCATAAGCCGGGGGTTCGCGCCGCTTCGCGGCGCTCTGTCCGGAAACTGTGTGGCTTTTTGAACAAATTAAATCCCTCACGGTCAGAAAACCTGGCCAAAGCGCCGCTTCGCGGCGCTTTGTCCGGGAACCATAAGCCCGGGGGTTCGCGCCGCTTCGCGGCGCTCTGTCCGGAAACTGTGTGGCTTCTTTGAACAAATTAAATCCCTCACGGTCAGGAAAACCCCGGCCAAAGCGCCGCTTCGCGGCGCTTTGTCCGGGAACCATAAGCCGGGGGGGTGGGGGCGCTTCGCGGCGCTCCGTCCGGCAACTGGGGGGGCTTTTTGAACAAATTAAATCCTCACGGTCAGGAAAACCCCGGCCAAAGCGCCGCTTCGCGGCGCTTTGTCCGGGAACCATAAGCCGGGGTTCGCGCCGCTTCGCGGCGCTCTGTCCGGAAACTGTGTGGCTTTTTGAACAAATTAAATCCCTCACGGTCAGGAAAACCCGGCCAAAGCGCCGCTTCGCGGCGCTTTGTCCGGGAACCATAAGCCGGGGTTCGCGCCGCTTCGCGGCGCTCTGTCCGGAAACTGTGTGGCTTTTTGAACAAATTAAATCCCTCACGGTCAGGAAAACCCCGGCCAAAGCGCCGCTTCGCGGCGCTTTGTCCGGGAACCATAAGCCGGGGTTCGCGCCGCTTCGCGGCGCTCTGTCCGGAAACTGTGTGGCTTTTTGAACAAATTAAATCCCTCACGGTCAGAAACCTGGCCAAAGCGCCGCTTCGCGGCGCTTTGTCCGGGAACCATAAGCCGGGGTTCGCGCCGCTTCGCGGCGCTCTGTCCGGAAACTGTGTGGCTTTTTGAGCAAATTAAATCCCTCACGTTCAGGAAAACCCTGGCCAAAGCGCCGCTTCGCAGCGCTTTGTCCAGGAACCATAAGCCGAGGTGTTCGCGCCGCTTCGCGGCGCTCTGTCCGGAAACTGTGTGGCTTTTTTGAACAAATTAAATCCCTCACGGTCAGGAAAACCCTGGCCAAAATGCCGCTCCGCGGCGCTTTGTCCGGGAACCATTCGCGCTTCGCGGCGCTCTGTCCGGAAACTGTGTGGCTTTTTTGAAGAAATTAAATCCTTCACGGTCAGGAAAACCCCGGCCCAAGCGCCGCTTCGCAGCGCTTTGTCCGGGAACCATAAGCCGGGGGTTCTTCGCGGCGCTCTGTCCGGAAACTGTGTGGCTTTTTGAACAAATTAAATCCTCACGGTCAGGAAAACCCCGGCCAAAGCGCCGCTTCGCGGCGCTTTGTCCGGGAACCATAAGCCGGGGTTCGCGCCGCTTCGCGGCGCTCTGTCCGGAAACTGTGTGGCTTTTTCGAACAAATTAAATCCCTCACGGTCAGAAAACCCAGGCCAAAGCGCTGCTTCGCGGCGCTTTGTCCGGGAACCATAAGCCAGAGGTTCGCGCCGCTTTGCGGCGCTCTGTCTGGAAACTGTGTGGCTTTTTTGAACAAATTAAATCACTCACGGTCAGGAAAACCCCGTCCAAAGCGCTGCTTCGCAGCGCTTTATCCGGGAACCATACGCCAAGGGGGTTCACGCCGCTTCGCGGCGCTCTGTCCGGAAACTGTGTGGCTTTTTTGAACAAATTAAATCCCTCACGGTCAGGAAAACCCTGGCCAAAGCGCCGCTTCGCAGCGCTTTATCCGGGAACCATACGCCGGGGGGTTCGCGCCGCTTCGCGGCGCTCTGTCCGGAAACTGTGTGACTTTTTTGAACAAATTAAATCCCTCACGGTCAGGAAAACCCTGGCCAAAGCGCCGCTTCGCAGCGCTTTGTCCGGGAACCATAAGCCGGGGGGTTCGCGCCGCTTCGCGGCGCTCTGTCCGGAAACTGTGTGGCTTTTTTGAACAAATTAAATCCCTCACGGTCAGGAAAACCCTGGCCAAAGCGCCGCTTCGCGGCGCTTTGTCCGTGAACCATAAACGGAGGTTCGCGCCGCTTTGCGGCGCTCTGTCCGGAAACTGTGTGGCTCTTTTGATTAAAATCAAATCCCTCACGGTCAGGAAAGCCACGGCCAAAGCGCCGCTTCGCAGCGCTTGTCCTTGAACCATAAGCCGGGAGGTTCGCGCCGCTTTGCGGCGTTCTGTCCGGAAACTGTGTGGCTTTTTTGAACAGATTAAATCCCTCACGGTCAGGAAAACCCTGGCCAAAGCGCCGCTTCGCGGCGCTTTGTCCGGGAACCATAAGCCGGGGGGTTCGCGCCGCTTCGCGGCGCTCTGTCCGGAAACTGTGTGGCTTTTTTGAACAAATTAAATCCCTCACGGTCAGGAAAACCCCGGCCAAAGCGCCGCTTCGCGGCGCTTTGTCCGGGAACCATAAGCCGGGGTTCGCGCCGCTTCGCGGCGCTCTGTCCGGAAACTGTGTGGCTTTTTGAACAAATTAAATCCCTCACGGTCAGGAAAACCCCGGCCAAAGCGCCGCTTCGCGGCGCTTTGTCCGGGAACCATAAGCCGGGGGTTCGCGCCGCTTCGCGGCGCTCTGTCCGGAAACTGTGTGGCTTTTTTGAACAAATTAAATCCCTCACGGTCAGGAAAACCCCGGCCAAAGCGCCGCTTCGCGGCGCTTTGTCCGGGAACCATAAGCCCCGGGGGTGGCGCCGCTTCGCGGCGCTCTGTCCGGAAACTGTGTAGCTTTTTTGAACAAATTAAATCCCTCACGGTCAGGAAAACTCCGCTTCGCGGCGCTTTGTCCGGGAACCATAAGCCGGGGGGTTCGCGCCGCTTCGCGGCGCTCTATCCGACAACTGTGTGGCTTTTTTTGAACAAATTAAATCCCTCACGGTCAGGAAAACCCCCGCTTTGTCCGGGAACCGTAAGCCGAGAGGTTTGCGCCGCTTCGCGGCGCTCTGTCCGGAAACTGTGTGGCTTTTTTGAACAAATCAAATCCCTCACGGTCAGAAAAAACCCCGGCCAAAGCGCCGCTTCGCGGCGCTTTGTCCGGGAACCATAAGCCGGGGTTCGCGCTTCGCGGCGCTCTGTCCGGAAACTGTGTGGCTTTTTGAACAAATTAAATCCCTCACGGTCAGGAAAACCCGGCCAAAGCGCCGCTTCGCGGCGCTTTGTCCGGGAACCATAAGCCGGTTCGCGCCGCTTCGCGGCGCTCTGTCCGGAAACTGTGTGGCTTTTTGAACAAATTAAATCCCTCACGGTCAGGAAAACCCCGGCCAAAGCGCCGCTTCGCGGCGCTTTGTCCGGGAACCATAAGCCGGGGGTTCGCGCCGCTTCGCGGCGCTCTGTCCGGAAACTGTGTGGCTTTTTGAACAAATTAAATCCCTCACGGTCAGAAAAACCCCGGCCAAAGCGCCGCTTCGCGGCGCTTTGTCCGGGAACCATAAGCCGGGGTTCGCGCCGCTTCGCGGCGCTCTGTCCGGAAACTGTGTGGCTTTTTGAACAAATTAAATCCTCACGGTCAGGAAAACCCCGGCAAAGCGCCGCTTCGCGGCGCTTTGTCCGGGAGCCATAAGCCGGAGGTTCGCGCCGCTTTGCGGCGCTCTGTCCGGAAACTGTGTGGCTTTTTTGAACAAATTGAATCCCTCACCGTCAGGAAACCCGTGGCCAAAGCGCCGCTTCGCAGCGCTTTATCCGGGAACCATACGCCAGGGGAAGGGGGGTTCGCGCCGCTTCGCGGCGCTCTGTCCGGAAACTGTGTGGCTTTTTTGAACAAATTAAATCCCTCACGGTCAGGAAAACCCCGGCCAAAGCGGAGCTTGGCGGCGCTTTGGCCGGGAACAATAAGCCGGAGGTTCGCGCCGCTTTGCGGCGCTCTGTCCGGAAACTGTGTGGC
Organism: Aplectana chamaeleonis; assembly: GCA_029168955.1. Taxonomy (NCBI): domain Eukaryota; kingdom Metazoa; phylum Nematoda; class Chromadorea; order Rhabditida; family Cosmocercidae; genus Aplectana; species Aplectana chamaeleonis. The sequence continues at coordinate 30,857 of JAPDOI010000743.1, forward strand.
TTTTAAATTAAAATTAAATCCCTCACGGTCAGGAAAACCCCCGCCAAAGCGCAGCTTCGCGGCGCTTTGTCCGGGAACCATAAGCCGGGGTTCGCGCCGCTCCGCCGCGCTCTGTCCGGAAACTGTGTGGCTTTTTTGAACAAATTAAATCCCTCACGGTCAGGAAAACCCCCGCCAAAGCGCAGCTTCGCAGCGCTTTGTCCGGGACCCATAAGCCGGGGGGTTCGCGCCGCTTCGCGGCGCTCTGTCCGGAAACTGTGTGGCTTTTTGAACAAATAAAATCCCTTACGGTCAGGAAAACCCCGGCCAAAGCGTCGCTTTGCGGCACTTTGTCCGGGAACCATAAGCCGGGGTTCGCGCCGCTTCGCGGCGCTCTGTCCGGAAACTGTGTGGCTTTTTGAACAAATTAAATCCCTCACGGTCAGAAAACCCTGGCCAAAGCGCAGCTTCGCGGCGCTTTGTCCCTGAACCATAAACGGAGGTTCTCGCCGCTTTGCGGCGCTCTGTCCGGAAACTGTGTGGCTTTTTGAACAAATTAAATCCTCACGGTCAGGAAAACCCGGCTAGCGCCGCTTCGCGGCGCTTTGTCCGGGAACCATAAGCCGGGGTTCGCGCCGCTTCGCGGCGCTCTGTCCGGAAACTGTGTGGCTTTTTGAACAAATTAAATCCTCACGGTCAGGAAAAACCCGGCCAAAGCGCCGCTTCGCAGCGCTTTATCCGGGAACCATACGCCGGGGGGTTCGCGCCGCTTCGCGGCGCTCTGTCCGGAAACTGTGTGGCTTTTTTGAACAAATTAAATCCCTCACGGTCAGGAAAACCCTGGCCAAAGCGCCGCTTCGCAGCGCTTTATCCGGGAACCATACGCCGGGGGGTTCGCGCCGCTTCGCGGCGCTCTGTCCGGAAACTGTGTGGCTTTTTTGAACAATCTGAATCCCTCACCGTCAGGAAAACCGTGGCCAAAGCGCAGCTTCGCGGCGCTTTGTCCGTGAACCATAAACGGAGGTTCGCGCCGCTTTGCGGCGCTCTGTCCGGAAACTGTGTGGCTTTTTTGAACAGATTAAATCCCTCACGGTCAGGAAAACCCTGGCCAAAGCGCCGCTTCGCAGCGCTTTATCCGGGAACCATAAGCCGGGGGGTTCGCGCCGCTTCGCGGCGCTCTGTCCGGAAACTGTGTGGCTTTTTTGAACAAATTGAATCCCTCACCGTCAGGAAACCCGTGGCCAAAGCGCCGCTTCGCAGCGCTTTATCCGGGAACCATACGCCAGGGGATGGGGGTCGCGCCGCTTCGCGGCGCTCTGTCCGGGAACTGTGTGGCTTTTTTGAACAAATTAAATCCCTCACGGTCAGGAAAACCCCCGCCAAAGAGCCGCTTCGCGGCGCTTTGTCCGGGAACCATAAGCCGGGGTTCGCGCCGCTTCGCGGCGCTCTGTCCGGAAACTGTGTGGCTTTTTGAACAAATTAAATCCCTCACGGTCAGAAACCCTGGCCAAAGCGCCGCTTCGCGGCGCTTTGTCCGGGAACCATAAGCCGGGGGGTTCGGGCCGCTTCGCGGCGCTCTGTCCGGAAACTGTGTGGCTTTTTTGAACAAATTAAATCCCTCACGGTCAGGAAAACCCCGGCCAAAGCGCCGCTTCGCGGCGCTCTGTCCGTGAACCATAAGCCAGAGGTTCGCGCCGCTTCGCGGCGCTCTGTCCGGAAACTGTGTGGCTTTTTTGAACAAATTAAATCCCTCACGGTCAGAAAACCCCGGCCAAAGCGCCGCTTCGCGGCGCTTTGTCCGGGAACCATAAGCCGGGGGGTTCGCGCCGCTTCGCGGCGCTCTGGCCGGGAACTGTGGGGGCTTTTTGTACAAATTAAATCCCCCCCGGTCAGGAAACCCGGCCAAAGCGCCGCTTCGCGGCGCTTTGTCCGGGAACCATAAGCCGGGGGTTCGCGCCGCTTCGCGGCGCTCTGTCCGGAAACTGTGTGGCTTTTTGAACAAATTAAATCCCTCACGGTCAGGAAAACCCGGCCAAAGCGCCGCTTCGCGGCGCTTTGTCCGGGAACCATAAGCCGGGGGTTCGCGCCGCTTCGCGGCGCTCTGTCCGGAAACTGTGTGGCTTTTTGAACAAATTAAATCCCTCACGGTCAGGAAAACCCGGCCAAAGCGCCGCTTCGCGGCGCTTTGTCCGGGAACCATAAGCCGGGGTTCGCGCCGCTTCGCGGCGCTCTGTCCGGAAACTGTGTGGCTTTTTGAACAAATTAAATCCCTCACGGTCAGGAAAACCCGGCCAAAGCGCCGCTTCGCGGCGCTTTGTCCGGGAACCATAAGCCGGGGTTCGCGCCGCTTCGCGGCGCTCTGTCCGGAAACTGTGTGGCTTTTTGAACAAATTAAATCCTCACGGTCAGGAAAACCCCGGCCAAAGCGCCGCTTCGCGGCGCTTTGTCCGGGAACCATAAGCCGGGGTTCGCGCCGCTTCGCGGCGCTCTTTCCGGGAACTGTGTGGCTTTTTTGAACAAATTAAATCCTTAGCGGTCAGGAAAACTCCGGCCAAAGCGCCGCTTCGCGGCGCTTTGTCCGGGAACCATAAGCCGGGGGTTCGCGCCGCTTCGCGGCGCTCTGTCCGGAAACTGTGTGGCTTTTTGAACAAATTAAATCCCTCACGGTCAGGAAAACCCCGGCCAAAGCGCCGCTTCGCGGCGCTTTGTCCGGGAACCATAAGCGGTTCGCGCCGCTTCGCGGCGCTCTGTCCGGAAACTGTGTGGCTTTTTGAACAAATTAAATCCTCACGGTCAGGAAAACCCGGCCAAAGCGCCGCTTCGCGGCGCTTTGTCCGGGAACCATAAGCCGGGGGGTTCGCGCCGCTTCGCGGCGCTCTGCCCGGAAACTGTGTGGCTTTTTGAACGAATTAGATCCCTCACGATCAGGAAACCCCCGGCCAAAGCGCCGCTTCGCGGCGCTTTGTCCGGGAACCATAAGCCGGGGGGTTCGCGCCGCTTCGCGGCTCTCTGCTCGGAAACTGTGTGGCTTTTTGAACGAATTAAATCCCTCACGGTCAAGAAAACCCCTGCCAAAGCGCCGCTCCGCGGCGCTTTGTCCGGGAACCATAAGCCGGGGGGTTAGCGCCGCTTCGCGGCGCTTTGCCCGGAAACTGTGTGGCTTTTTGAACAAATTAAATCCCTCACGGTCAGGAAAACCCCGGCCAAAGCGCCGCTTCGCGGCGCTTTGTCCGGGAACCATAAGCCGGGGGGGTCCCGCCGCTTCGCGGCGCGCTGTCCGGAGACTATGTGGCTGTTTTGGACAAAATAAATCCCTCACGCTCAGGAAAACCCGGCCAAAGCGCCGCTTCGCGGCGCTTTGTCCGGGAACCATAAGCCGGGGGTTCGCGCTTCGCGGCGCTCTGTCCGGAAACTGTGTGGCTTTTTGAACAAATTAAATCCCTCACGGTCAGGAAAACCCGGCCAAAGCGCCGCTTCGCGGCGCTTTGTCCGGGAACCATAAGCCGGGGGTTCGCGCCGCTTCGCGGCGCTCTGTCCGGAAACTGTGTGGCTTTTTGAACAAATTAAATCCCTCACGGTCAGGAAAACCCGGCCAAAGCGCCGCTTCGCGGCGCTTTGTCCGGGAACCATAAGCCGGGGTTCGCGCCGCTTCGCGGCGCTCTGTCCGGAAACTGTGTGGCTTTTTGAACAAATTAAATCCCTCACGGTCAGGAAAACCCGGCCAAAGCGCCGCTTCGCGGCGCTTTGTCCGGGAACCATAAGCCGGGGTTCGCGCCGCTTCGCGGCGCTCTGTCCGGAAACTGTGTGGCTTTTTGAACAAATTAAATCCCTCACGGTCAGGAAAACCCCGGCCAAAGCGCCGCTTCGCGGCGCTTTGTCCGGGAACCATAAGCCGGGGTTCGCGCCGCTTCGCGGCGCTCTGTCCGGAAACTGTGTGGCTTTTTGAACAAATTAAATCCCTCACGGTCAGGAAAACCCCGGCCAAAGCGCCGCTTCGCGGCGCTTTGTCCGGGAACCATAAGCCGGGGTTCGCGCCGCTTCGCGGCGCTCTGTCCGGAAACTGTGTGGCTTTTTGAACAAATTAAATCCCTCACGGTCAGGAAAACCCGGCCAAAGCGCCGCTTCGCGGCGCTTTGTCCGGGAACCATAAGCCGGGGTTCGCGCCGCTTCGCGGCGCTCTGTCCGGAAACTGTGTGGCTTTTTGAACAAATTAAATCCCTCACGGTCAGGAAAAACCCCGGCCAAAGCGCCGCTTCGCGGCGCTTTGTCCGGGAACCATAAGCCGGGGTTCGCGCCGCTTCGCGGCGCTCTGTCCGGAAACTGTGTGGCTTTTTGAACAAATTAAATCCCTCACGGTCAGAAAGGCCAAAGCGCCGCTTCGCGGCGCTTTGTCCGGGAACCATAAGCCGGTAGATTCGCGCCGCTTCGCGGCGCTCTGTCCGGGAACTGTGTGGCTTTTTTGAACAAATTAAATCCTTCACGGTCAGGAAAACCCCGGCCAAAGCGCCGCTTCGCGGTGCTTTGTCCGGGAACCATAAGCCGGTGGGTTCGCGCCGCTTCGCGGCGCTCTGTCCTTGAACTGTGTGGCTTTTTTGAACAAATTAAATCCTTCACGGTCAGGAAAACCCCGGCCAAAGCGCCGCTTCGCGGTGCTTTGTCCGGGAACCATAAGTTGGTTCGCGCCGCTTCGCGGCGCTCTGTCCGGAAACTGTGTGGCTTTTTGAACAAATTAAATCCCTCACGGTCAGGAAAACCCCGGCCAAAGCGCCGCTTCGCGGCGCTTTGTGCGGGAGCCATAAGCCGGGGGTTCGCGCCGCTTCGCGGCGCTCTGTCCGGGAACTGTGTGGCTTTTTTGAACAAATTAAATCCCTCACGGTCAGGAAAACCCCGGCCAAAGCGCCGCTTCGCGGCGCTTTGTCCGGGAACCATAAGCCGGGGTTCGCGCCGCTTCGCGGCGCTCTGTCCGGAAACTGTGTGGCTTTTTGAACAAATTAAATCCCTCACGGTCAGGAAAACCCCGGCCAAAGCGCCGCTTCGCGGCGCTTTGTCCGGGAACCATAAGCCGGGGTTCGCGCCGCTTCGCGGCGCTCTGTCCGGAAACTGTGTGGCTTTTTGAACAAATTAAATCCTCACGGTCAGGAAAACCCCGGCCAAAGCGCCGCTTCGCGGCGCTTTGTCCGGGAACCATAAGCCGGTTCAGCGCTTCGCGGCGCTCTGTCCGGAAACTGTGTGGCTTTTTGAACAAATTAAATCCCTCACGGTCAGGAAAACCCGGCCAAAGCGCCGCTTCGCGGCGCTTTGTCCGGGAACCATAAGCCGGGGTTCGCGCCGCTTCGCGGCGCTCTGTCCGGAAACTGTGTGGCTTTTTGAACAAATTAAATCCCTCACGGTCAGGAAAACCCGGCCAAAGCGCCGCTTCGCGGCGCTTTGTCCGGGAACCATAAGCCGGGGTTCGCGCCGCTTCGCGGCGCTCTGTCCGGAAACTGTGTGGCTTTTTGAACAAATTAAATCCCTCACGGTCAGAAACCCCGGCCAAAGCGCCGCTTCGCGGCGCTTTGTCCGGGAACCATAAGCCGGGTTCGCGCCGCTTCGCGGCGCTCTGTCCGGAAACTGTGTGGCTTTTTGAACAAATTAAATCCCTCACGGTCAGGAAAACCCCGGCCAAAGCGCCGCTTCGCGGCGCTTTGTCCGGGAACCATAAGCCGGGGTTCGCGCCGCTTCGCGGCGCTCTGTCCGGAAACTGTGTGGCTTTTTGAACAAATTAAATCCCTCACGGTCAGAAAACCCCGGCCAAAGCGCCGCTTCGCGGCGCTTTGTCCGGGAACCATAAGCCGGGGTTCGCGCCGCTTCGCGGCGCTCTGTCCGGAAACTGTGTGGCTTTTTGAACAAATTAAATCCCTCACGGTCAGGAAAACCCCGGCCAAAGCGCCGCTTCGCGGCGCTTTGTCCGGGAACCATAAGCCGGGGTTCGCGCCGCTTCGCGGCGCTCTGTCCGGAAACTGTGTGGCTTTTTGAACAAATTAAATCCCTCACGGTCAGGAAAACCCCGGCCAAAGCGCCGCTTCGCGGCGCTTTGTCCGGGAACCATAAGCCGGGGTTCGCGCCGCTTCGCGGCGCTCTGTCCGGAAACTGTGTGGCTTTTTGAACAAATTAAATCCCTCACGGTCAGGAAAACCCCGGCCAAAGCGCCGCTTCGCGGCGCTTTGTCCGGGAACCATAAGCCGGGGTTCGCGCCGCTTCGCGGCGCTCTGTCCGGAAACTGTGTGGCTTTTTGAACAAATTAAATCCCTCACGGTCAGGAAAACCCCGGCCAAAGCGCCGCTTCGCGGCGCTTTGTCCGGGAACCATAAGCCGGGGTTCGCGCCGCTTCGCGGCGCTCTGTCCGGAAACTGTGTGGCTTTTTGAACAAATTAAATCCCTCACGGTCAGGAAAACCCCGGCCAAAGCGCCGCTTCGCGGCGCTTTGTCCGGGAACCATAAGCCGGGGTTCGCGCCGCTTCGCGGCGCTCTGTCCGGAAACTGTGTGGCTTTTTGAACAAATTAAATCCCTCACGGTCAGAAAACCCCGGCCAAAGCGCCGCTTCGCGGCGCTTTGTCCGGGAACCATAAGCCGGGTTCAGCGCTTCGCGGCGCTCTGTCCGGAAACTGTGTGGCTTTTTGAACAAATTAAATCCCTCACGGTCAGGAAAACCCCGGCCAAAGCGCCGCTTCGCGGCGCTTTGTCCGGGAACCATAAGTTGGTTCCGCTTCGCGGCGCTCTGTCCGGAAACTGTGTGGCTTTTTGAACAAATTAAATCCCTCACGGTCAGGAAAACCCTGGCCAAAGCGCCGCTTCGCGGCGCTTTGTCCGGGAACCATAAGCCGGGGTTCGCGCCGCTTCGCGGCGCTCTGTCCGGAAACTGTGTGGCTTTTTGAACAAATTAAATCCCTCACGGTCAGAAAACCTGGCCAAAGCGCCGCTTCGCGGCGCTTTGTCCGGGAACCATAAGCCGGGGTTCGCGCCGCTTCGCGGCGCTCTGTCCGGAAACTGTGTGGCTTTTTGAACAAATTAAATCCCTCACGGTCAGGAAAACCCGGCCAAAGCGCCGCTTCGCGGCGCTTTGTCCGGGAACCATAAGTTGGTTCAGCGCTTCGCGGCGCTCTGTCCGGAAACTGTGTGGCTTTTTGAACAAATTAAATCCCTCACGGTCAGGAAAACCCGGCCAAAGCGCCGCTTCGCGGCGCTTTGTCCGGGAACCATAAGCCGGGGTTCGCGCCGCTTCGCGGCGCTCTGTCCGGAAACTGTGTGGCTTTTTGAACAAATTAAATCCCTCACGGTCAGGAAAACCCGGCCAAAGCGCCGCTTCGCGGCGCTTTGTCCGGGAACCATAAGCCGGGGTTCGCGCCGCTTCGCGGCGCTCTGTCCGGAAACTGTGTGGCTTTTTGAACAAATTAAATCCCTCACGGTCAGGAAAACCCGGCCAAAGCGCCGCTTCGCGGCGCTTTGTCCGGGAACCATAAGCCGGGGTTCGCGCCGCTTCGCGGCGCTCTGTCCGGAAACTGTGTGGCTTTTTGAACAAATTAAATCCCTCACGGTCAGGAAAACCCCGGCCAAAGCGCCGCTTCGCGGCGCTTTGTCCGGGAACCATAAGCCGGGGTTCGCGCCGCTTCGCGGCGCTCTGTCCGGAAACTGTGTGGCTTTTTGAACAAATTAAATCCTCACGGTCAGGAAAACCCCGGCCAAAGCGCCGCTTCGCGGCGCTTTGTCCGGGAACCATAAGCCGGGGTTCGCGCCGCTTCGCGGCGCTCTGTCCGGAAACTGTGTGGCTTTTTGAACAAATTAAATCCCTCACGGTCAGGAAAACCCGGCCAAAGCGCCGCTTCGCGGCGCTTTGTCCGGGAACCATAAGCCGGGGTTCGCGCCGCTTCGCGGCGCTCTGTCCGGAAACTGTGTGGCTTTTTGAACAAATTAAATCCCTCACGGTCAGGAAAACCCCGGCCAAAGCGCCGCTTCGCGGCGCTTTGTCCGGGAACCATAAGCCGGGGTTCGCGCCGCTTCGCGGCGCTCTGTCCGGAAACTGTGTGGCTTTTTGAACAAATTAAATCCCTCACGGTCAGGAAAACCCGGCCAAAGCGCCGCTTCGCGGCGCTTTGTCCGGGAACCATAAGCCGGTTCGCGCCGCTTCGCGGCGCTCTGTCCGGAAACTGTGTGGCTTTTTTGAACAAATTAAATCCCTCACGGTCAGGAAACCCTGGCCAAAGCGCCGCTTCGCAGCGCTTTATCCGGGAACCATACGCCGGGGGGTTCGCGCCGCTTCGCGGCGCTCTGTCCGGAAACTGTGTGGCTTTTTTGAACAATCTGAATCCCTCACCGTCAGGAAAACCGTGGCCAAAGCGCCGCCCAAAGCGCAGCTTCGCGGCGCTTTGTCCGTGAACCATAAACGGAGGTTCGCGCCGCTTTGCGGCGCTCTGTCCGGAAACTGTGTGGCTCTTTTGATTAAAATCAAATCCCTCACGGTCAGGAAAACCCTGGCCAAAGCGCCGCTTCGCAGCGCTTTATCCGGGAACTATACGCCGAGGGAGTTCGCGCCGCTTCGCGGCGCTCTGTCCGGAAACTGTGTGGCTTTTTTGAACAAATTAAATCCCTCACGGTCAGGAAAACCCTGGCCAAAGCGCCGCTTCGCAGCGCTTTGTCCGGGAACCATAAGCCGAGGTGTTCGCGCCGCTTCGCGGCGCTCTGTCCGGAAACTGTGTGGTTTTTTTGAACAAATTAAATCCCTCACGGTCAGGAAAGCCACGGCCAAAGCGCCGCTTCGCAGCGCTTTATCCGGGAACCATACGCCAGGGGGGGTTCGCGCCGCTACGCGGCGCTCTGTACGGAAACTGTGTGGCTTTTTTGAACAAATTAGATCCCTCACGGTCAGGAAAACCCCGGCCAAAGCGCCGCTCCGCGGTGCTTTGTCCGGGAACAATAAGCCGGGGGGTTCGCGCCGCTCTGTCCGGAAACTGTGTGGCTTTTCTGAACAAATTAAATTCCTCACGGTCAGGAAAACCCCGGCCAAAGCGCCGCTTCGCGGCGCTTTGTCCGGGAACCATAAGCCGGAGGGTTCGCGCCGCTTCGCGGCGCTCTGTCCGGAAACTGTGTGGCCTTTTTGAACAAATTAAATCCCTCACGGTCAGGAAAACCCCGGCCAAAGCGCCGCTTCGCGGCGCTTTGTCCGGGAACCATAAGCCGGGGGGTTCGCGCCGCTTCGCGGCGCTCTGTCCGGAAACTGTGTGGCTTTTCTGAACAAATTAAATCCCTCACGGTCAGGAAAATCGGCCAAAGCGCCGCTTCGCGGCGCTTTGTCCGGGAACCATAAGCCGGTTCGCGCCGCTTCGCGGCGCTCTGTCCGGAAACTGTGTGGCTTTTTGAACGAATTAAATCCCTCACGGTCAGGAAAACCCCGACCAAAGCGCCGCTTCGCGGCGCTTTGTCCGGGAACCATAAGCCGGGGGTTCGCGCCGCTTCGCGGCGCTCTGTCCGGAAACTGTGTGGCTTTTTGAACAAATTAAATCCCTCACGGTCAGGAAAACCCGGCCAAAGCGCCGCTTCGCGGCGCTTTGTCCGGGAACCATAAGCTGGTTCGCGCCGCTTCGCGGCGCTCTGTCCGGAAACTGTGTGGCTTTTTGAACAAATTAAATCCCTCACGGTCAGGAAAACCCCGGCCAAAGCGCCGCTTCGCGGCGCTTTGTCCGGGAACCATAAGCCGGTTCGCGCCGCTTCGCGGCGCTCTGTCCGGAAACTGTGTGGCTTTTTGAACAAATTAAATCCCTCACGGTCAGGAAAACCCCGGCCAAAGCGCCGCTTCGCGGCGCTTTGTCCGGGAACCATAAGCCGGGGTTCGCGCCGCTTCGCGGCGCTCTGTCCGGAAACTGTGTGGCTTTTTGAACAAATTAAATCCCTCACGGTCAGGAAAACCCGGCCAAAGCGCCGCTTCGCGGCGCTTTGTCCGGGAACCATAAGCCGGGGGTTCGCGCCGCTTCGCGGCGCTCTGTCCGGAAACTGTGTGGCTTTTTGAACAAATTAAATCCCTCACGGTCAGAAACCCGGCCAAAGCGCCGCTTCGCGGCGCTTTGTCCGGGAACCATAAGCCGGGGGTTCGCGCCGCTTCGCGGCGCTCTGTCCGGAAACTGTGTGGCTTTTTGAACAAATTAAATCCCTCACGGTCAGGAAAACCCCGGCCAAAGCGCCGCTTCGCGGCGCTTTGTCCGGGAACCATAAGCTGGTTCGCGCCGCTTCGCGGCGCTCTGTCCGGAAACTGTGTGGCTTTTTGAACAAATTAAATCCCTCACGGTCAGGAAAACCCGGCCAAAGCGCCGCTTCGCGGCGCTTTGTCCGGGAACCATAAGCCGAAGGAGTTCGTGCCGCTTCGCGGCGCTCTGTCCGGAAACTGTGTGGCTTTTTTGAACAAATTAAATCCCTCACGGTCAGGAAAACCCCGGCCAAAGCGCCGCTCCGCGGCGCTTTGTCCGGGAACCATAAGCCGGGGGGTTCGCACCGCTTCGCGGCGCTCTGTCCGGAAAGTGTGTGGCTTTTTTGAACAAATTAAATCCCTCACGATCAGGAAAACCCCCGCCAAAGCGCAGCTTCGCGGCGCTTTGTCCGGGACCCATAAGCCGGGGGGGTCGCGCCGCTTCGCGGCGCTCTGTCCGGAAACTGTGTGGCTTTTTTGAACAAATTAAATCCCTCACGGTCAGGAAAACCCTGGCCAAAGCGCCGCTTCGCAGCGCTTTATCCGGGAACTATACGCCGAAGGAGATCGCGCCGCTTCGCGGCGCTCTGTCCGGAAACTGTGTGGCTTTTTTGAACAAATTAAATCCCTCACGGTCAGGAAAACCCTGGCCAAAGCGCCGCCTCGCAGCGCTTTATCCGGGAACTATAAGCCGGGGTTCGCGCCGCTTCGCGGCGCTCTGTCCGGAAACTGTGTGGCTTTTTGAACAAATTAAATCCCTCACGGTCAGGAAACCCGGCCAAAGCGCCGCTTCGCGGCGCTTTGTCCGGGAACCATAAGCCGGGGTTCGCGCCGCTTCGCGGCGCTCTGTCCGGAAACTGTGTGGCTTTTTGAACAAATTAAATCCCTCACGGTCAGGAAAACCCCGGCCAAAGCGCCGCTTCGCGGCGCTTTGTCCGGGAACCATAAGCCGGGGTTCGCGCCGCTTCGCGGCGCTCTGTCCGGAAACTGTGTGGCTTTTTGAACAAATTAAATCCCTCACGGTCAGGAAAACCCGGCCAAAGCGCCGCTTCGCGGCGCTTTGTCCGGGAACCATAAGCCGGGGGTTCGCGCCGCTTCGCGGCGCTCTGTCCGGAAACTGTGTGGCTTTTTGAACAAATTAAATCCCTCACGGTCAGGAAAACCCGGCCAAAGCGCCGCTTCGCGGCGCTTTGTCCGGGAACCATAAGCCGGGTTCGCGCCGCTTCGCGGCGCTCTGTCCGGAAACTGTGTGGCTTTTGAACAAATTAAATCCCTCACGGTCAGAAACCCCGGCCAAAGCGCCGCTTCGCGGCGCTTTGTCCGGGAACCATAAGCCGGGGTTCGCGCCGCTTCGCGGCGCTCTGTCCGGAAACTGTGTGGCTTTTTGAACAAATTAAATCCCTCACGGTCAGGAAAACCCCGGCCAAAGCGCCGCTTCGCGGCGCTTTGTCCGGGAACCATAAGCCGGGGTTCGCGCCGCTTCGCGGCGCTCTGTCCGGAAACTGTGTGGCTTTTTGAACAAATTAAATCCCTCACGGTCAGGAAAACCCCGGCCAAAGCGCCGCTTCGCGGCGCTTTGTCCGGGAACCATAAGCCGGGGTTCGCGCCGCTTCGCGGCGCTCTGTCCGGAAACTGTGTGGCTTTTTGAACAAATTAAATCCTCACGGTCAGGAAAACCCGGCCAAAGCGCCGCTTCGCGGCGCTTTGTCCGGGAACCATAAGCCGGGGTTCGCGCCGCTTCGCGGCGCTCTGTCCGGAAACTGTGTGGCTTTTTGAACAAATTAAATCCCTCACGGTCAGGAAAACCCGGCCAAAGCGCCGCTTCGCGGCGCTTTGTCCGGGAACCATAAGCCGGTTCAGGGCTTCGCGGCGCTCTGTCCGGAAACGGTGTGGCTTTTTTGAAGAAATTAAATCCCTCACGGTCAGGAAAACCGCGGTCAAAGCGCCGCTTCGCGGCGCTTTGTCCGGGAACCATAAGCCGGGGGGTTCGCGCCGCTTCGCGGCGCCCTGTCCGGAAACTGTGTGGCTTTTTTGAACAAATTTAATCCCTCACGGTCAGGAAAACCGCGGCCAAAGCGCCGCTTCGCGGCGCTTTGTCCGGGAACCCTAAGCCGGGGGGGTTCGCGTCGCTCCGCGGCGCTCTGTCCGGGAACTGTGTGGCTTTTTTGAACAAATTTAATCCCTCAAGGTCAGGAAAACCCCGGGCACACGGCGCCCCTTCGCGGCGCTTTGTCCGGGAACCATAAGCCGGGGGGTTCGCGCCGCTTCGCGGCGCTCTGTCCGGAAACGGTGTGGCTTTTTTGAAGAAATTAAATCCCTCACGGTCAGGAAAACCCCGGCCAGCGCCGCTTCGCGGCGCTTTGTCCGGGAACCATAAGCCGGGGGTTCGCGCCGCTTCGCGGCGCTCTGTCCGGAAACTGTGTGGCTTTTTGAACAAATTAAATCCCTCACGGTCAGGAAACCCCGGCCAAAGCGCCGCTTCGCGGCGCTTTGTCCGGGAACCATAAGCCGGGGTTCGCGCCGCTTCGCGGCGCTCTGTCCGGAAACTGTGTGGCTTTTTGAACAAATTAAATCCCTCACGGTCAGAAAACCTGCAAAGCGCCGCTTCGCGGCGCTTTGTCCGGGAACCATAAGCCGGGGTTCGCGCCGCTTCGCGGCGCTCTGTCCGGAAACTGTGTGGCTTTTTGAACAAATTAAATCCCTCACGGTCAGGAAAACCCGGCCAAAGCGCCGCTTCGCGGCGCTTTGTCCGGGAACCATAAGCCGGGGTTCGCGCCGCTTCGCGGCGCTCTGTCCGGAAACTGTGTGGCTTTTTGAACAAATTAAATCCTCACGGTCAGGAAAACCCCGGCCAAAGCGCCGCTTCGCGGCGCTTTGCCCGGGAACCATAAGCCGGGGGGTTCGCGCCGCTTCGCGGCGCTCTGTCCGGAAACTGTGTGGCTTTTTTGAACAAATTAAATCCCTCAAGGTCAGGAAAACCCCGGCCAAAGCGCCGCTTCGAGGCGCTTTGTCCGGGAACCATAAGCCGGGGGGTTCGCGCCGCTTCGCGGCGCTCTGTCCGGAAACTGTGTGGCATTTTTGAACAAATTAAATCCCTCACGGTCAGGAAAACCCCGGCCAAAGCGCCGCTTCGCGGTGCTTTGTCCGGGAACCATAAGCCGGGGGGTTCGCGCCGCTTCGCGGCGCTCTGTCCGGAAACTGTGTGGCTTTTTCGAACAAATTAAATCCCTCACGGTAAGGAAAACCCCGGCCAAAGCGCCGCTTCGCGGCGCTTTGTCCGGGAACCATAAGCCGGGGGGTTCGCGCCGCTTCGCGGCGCTCTGTCCGGAAACTGTGTGGCTTTTTTGAACAAATTAAATCTCTCACGGTCAGGAAAACCCGGCCAAAGCGCCGCTTCGCGGCGCTTTGTCCGGGAACCATAAGCCGGGGTTCGCGCCGCTTCGCGGCGCTCTGTCCGGAAACTGTGTGGCTTTTTGAACAAATTAAATCCCTCACGGTCAGGAAAACCCCGGCCAAAGCGCCGCTTCGCGGCGCTTTGTCCGGGAACCATAAGCCGGGGTTCGCGCCGCTTCGCGGCGCTCTGTCCGGAAACTGTGTGGCTTTTTGAACAAATTAAATCCCTCACGGTCAGGAAAACCCGGCCAAAGCGCCGCTTCGCGGCGCTTTGTCCGGGAACCATAAGCCGGGGGTTCGCGCCGCTTCGCGGCGCTCTGTCCGGAAACTGTGTGGCTTTTTGAACAAATTAAATCCCTCACGGTCAGGAAAACCCGGCCAAAGCGCCGCTTCGCGGCGCTTTGTCCGGGAACCATAAGCCGGGGTTCGCGCCGCTTCGCGGCGCTCTGTCCGGAAACTGTGTGGCTTTTTGAACAAATTAAATCCCTCACGGTCAGGAAACCCGGCCAAAGCGCCGCTTCGCGGCGCTTTGTCCGGGAACCATAAGCCGGGGTTCGCGCCGCTTCGCGGCGCTCTGTCCGGAAACTGTGTGGCTTTTGAACAAATTAAATCCCTCACGGTCAGAAAACCCGGCCAAAGCGCCGCTTCGCGGCGCTTTGTCCGGGAACCATAAGCCGGGGTTCGCGCCGCTTCGCGGCGCTCTGTCCGGAAACTGTGTGGCTTTTTGAACAAATTAAATCCCTCACGGTCAGGAAAACCCCGGCCAAAGCGCCGCTTCGCGGCGCTTTGTCCGGGAACCATAAGCCGGGGTTCGCGCCGCTTCGCGGCGCTCTGTCCGGAAACTGTGTGGCTTTTTGAACAAATTAAATCCCTCACGGTCAGGAAAACCCCGGCCAAAGCGCCGCTTCGCGGCGCTTTGTCCGGGAACCATAAGCCGGGGTTCGCGCCGCTTCGCGGCGCTCTGTCCGGAAACTGTGTGGCTTTTTGAACAAATTAAATCCTCACGGTCAGGAAAACCCCGGCCAAAGCGCCGCTTCGCGGCGCTTTGTCCGGGAACCATAAGCCGGGGTTCGCGCCGCTTCGCGGCGCTCTGTCCGGAAACTGTGTGGCTTTTTGAACAAATTAAATCCCTCACGGTCAGGAAAACCCCGGCCAAAGCGCCGCTTCGCGGCGCTTTGTCCGGGAACCATAAGCCGGGGTTCGCGCCGCTTCGCGGCGCTCTGTCCGGAAACTGTGTGGCTTTTTGAACAAATTAAATCCTCACGGTCAGGAAAACCCCGGCCAAAGCGCCGCTTCGCGGCGCTTTGTCCGGGAACCATAAGCCGGGGTTCGCGCCGCTTCGCGGCGCTCTGTCCGGAAACTGTGTGGCTTTTTGAACAAATTAAATCCCTCACGGTCAGGAAAACCCCGGCCAAAGCGCCGCTTCGCGGCGCTTTGTCCGGGAACCATAAGCCGGGGTTCGCGCCGCTTCGCGGCGCTCTGTCCGGAAACTGTGTGGCTTTTTGAACAAATTAAATCCCTCACGGTCAGGAAAACCCCGGCCAAAGCGCCGCTTCGCGGCGCTTTGTCCGGGAACCATAAGCCGGGGTTCGCGCCGCTTCGCGGCGCTCTGTCCGGAAACTGTGTGGCTTTTTTGAACAAATTAAATCTCTCACGGTCAGGAAAACCCCGGCCAAAGCGCCGCTTCGCGGCGCTTAGTGCGGGAACCATAGGCCGGGGGGTTCGCGCCGCTTCGCGGCGCTCTATCCGGGAACTGTGTGGCTTTTTTGAACAAATTAAATCCCTCACGGTCAGGAAAACCCCGGCCAAAGCGCCGCTTCGCGGCGCTTTGTGCGGGAGCCATAAGCCGGGGGGTTCGCGCCGCTTCGCGGCGCTCTATCCGGGAACTGTGTGGCTTTTTTGAACAAATTAAATCCTTCACGGTCAGGAAAACCCCGGCCAAAGCGCCGCTTCGCGGCGCTTGGTGCGGGAGTCATAAGCCGGGGGGTTCGCGCCGCTTTGCGGCACTCTATCCGGGAACTGTGTGGCTTTTTTGAACAAATTAAATCCCTCGCGGTCAGGAAAACCCCGGCCAAAGCGCTGCTTCGCTGCGCTTCGTGCGGGAGCCACTAGCCGGGGGGTTCGCGCCGCTTCGCGGCGCTCTATCCGGGAACTGTGTGGCTTTTTTGAACAAATTAAATCCCTCACGGTCAGGAAAACCCCGGCCAAAGCGCCGCTTCGCGGCGCTTTGTCCGGGAACCATAAGCCGGGGGGTTCGCGCCGCTTCGCGGCGCTCTGTCCGGAAACTGTGTGGCTTTTTTGAACAAATTAAATCCCTCACGGTCAGGAAAACCCCGGCCAAAGCGCCGCTTCGCGGCGCTTTGTCCGGGAACCATAAGCCGGGGGGTTCGCGCCGCTTCGCGGCGCTCTGTCCGGAAACTGTGTGTTTTTTTTTGAACAAATTGAATCCCTCACGGTCACGAAAACCCCAGCCAAAGCGCCGCTCCGCGGCGCTTTGTCCGGGAACCATAAGCCGGGGGGTTCGCGCCGCTTCGCGGCGTTCTGTCCGGAAACTGTGTGGCTTTTTTGAAGAAATTAAATCCCTCACGGTCAGGAAAACCCCGGCCAAAGCGCCGCTGCGCGGCGCTTTGTTCGGGAACCATAAGCCGGGGGGTTCGCGCCGCTTCGCGGCGCTCTGTCCGGAAACTGTGTGGCTTTTTTGAACAAATTAAATCCCTCACGGTCAGGAAAACGCCGCTTCGCGGCGCTTTGTCCGGGAACCATAAGCCGAGGGGTTCGCGCCGCTTCGCGGCGCTCTGTCCGGGAACTGTGTGGCTTTTTTGAACAAATTAAATCCCTCACGGTCAGGAAAACCCCGGCCAAAGCGCCGCTTCGCGGCGCTCTGTCCGTGAACCATAAGCCGGAGGTTCGCGCCGCTTTGCGGCGCTCTGTCCGGAAACTGTGTGGCTTTTTTGATTAAAATTAAATCCCCCACGGTCAGGAAAACCCCGGCCGGGACCCACAAGCCGGGGGGTTCGCGCCGCTTCGCGGCGCTCTGTCCGGAAACTGTGTGGCTTTTTTGAACAAATTAAATCCCTCACGTTCAGAGAAACCCCGGCCAAAGCGCCGCTCCGCGGCGCTTTGTCCGGGAACCATAAGCCGGGGGGTTCGCACCGCTTCGCGGCGCTCTGTCCGGAAACTGTGTGGCTTTTTTGAACAAATTAAATCCCTCACGGTCAGGAAAACCCTGGCCAAAGCGCCGCTTCGCAGCGCTTTATCCGGGAACCATAAGCCGGAGGTTCGCGCCGCTTCGCGGCGCTCTGTCCGGAAACTGTGTGGCTTTTTTGAACAAATTAAATCCCTCACGGTCAGGAAAACCCCGGCCAAAGCGCCGCTTCGCGGCGCTTTGTCCGGGAACCATAAGCCGGAGGTTCGCGCCGCTTTTCGGCGCTCTGTCCGGAAACTGTGTGGCTTTTAAATTAAAATTAAATCCCTCACGGTCAGGAAAACCCCCGCCAAAGCGCAGCTTCGCGGCGCTTTGTCCGGGAACCATAAGCCGGAGGTTCGCGCCGCTTTGCGGCGCTCTGTCCGGAAACTGTGTGGCTTTTTTGAACAAATTGAATCCCTCACGGTCAGGGAAACCCGGCCAAAGCGCCGCTTCGCGGCGCTTTGTCCGGGAACCATAAGCCGGGGGTTCGCGCCGCTTCGCGGCGCTCTGTCCGGAAACTGTGTGGCTTTTTGAACAAATTAAATCCCTCACGGTCAGGAACCCGGCCAAAGCGCCGCTTCGCGGCGCTTTGTCCGGGAACCATAAGCCGGGGGGTTCGCGCCGCTTCGCGGCGCTCTGTCCGGAAACTGTGTGGCTTTTTTGAACAAATTAAATCCCTCACGGTCAGGAAAACCCCCGCCAAAGCGCAGCTTCGCGGCGCTTTGTCCGGGACCCAAAAGCCGGGGGGTTCGCGCCGCTTCGCGGCGCTCTGTCCGGAAACTGTGTGGCTTTTTTGAACAAATTAAATCCCTCACGGTCAGGAAAACCCCCGCCAAAGCGCAGCTTCGCGGCGCTTTATCCGGGAACCATAAGCCGGGGGGTTCGCGCCGCTTCGCGGCGCTCTGTCCGGAAACTGTGTGGCTTTTTTGAACAAATTAAATCCCTCACGTTCAGAGAAACCCCGGCCAAAGCGCCGCTCCGCGGCGCTTTGTCCGGGAACCATAAGCAGGGGGGTTCGCACCGCTTCGCGGCGCTCTGTCCGGAAAGTGTGTGGCTTTTTTGAACAAATTAAATCCCTCACGGTCTGGAAAACCCCGCCCAAAGCGCCGCTTCGCGGCGCTTTGTCCGGGAACCATAAGCCGGGGGTTCGCGCCGCTTCGTGGCGCTCTGTCCGGAAACTGTGTGGCTTTTTGAACAAATTAAATTCCTCGCGGTCAGGGAAACCCCGGCCAAAGCGCCGCTTCGCGGCGCTTTGTCCGGGAACCATAAGCCGGGGTTCGCGCCGCTTCGCGGCGCTCTGTCCGGAAACTGTGTGGCTTTTTGAACAAATTAAATCCCTCACGGTCAGGAAAACCCCGGCCAAAGCGCCGCTTCGCGGCGCTTTGTCCGGGAACCATAAGCCGGGGTTCGCGCCGCTTCGCGGCGCTCTGTCCGGAAACTGTGTGGCTTTTTTTAAACAAATTGAATCCCTCACGGTCAGGAAAACCCTGGCCAAAGCGCCGCTTCGCAGCGCTTTGTCCGGGAACCATAAGCCGGGGGTTCGCGCCGCTTCGCGGCGCTCTGTCCGGAAACTGTGTGGCTTTTTTAAACAATAAATCCTCACGGTCAGGAAAACCCTGGACAAAGCGCCGCTTGGCAGCGCTTTGTCCGGGAACCATAAGCACGAGGTGTTCGCGCCGCTTCGCGGCGCTCTGTCCGGAAACTGTGTGGCTTTTCTGAACAAATTGAATCCCTCACGGTCAGAAAACCGGCCAAAGCGCCGCTTCGCGGCGCTTTGTCCGGGAACCATAAGCCGGGGGGTTCGCGCCGCTTCGCAACGCTCTGTCCGGAGGCTGTGTGGCTTTTGAACAAATTAAATCCCTCACGGTCAGGAAAACCCCGGCCAAAGCGCCGCTTCGCGGCGCTTTGTCCGGGAACCATAGGCCGGGGGTTCGCGCCGCTTCGCGGCGCTCTGTCCGGAAACTGTGTGGCTTTTTGAACAAATTAAATCCCTCGCGGTCAGGAAAACCCCGGCCGAAGCGCCGCGAAGCGGCGCTTTGTCCGGGAACCATAGGCCGGGGGTTGCCGCCGCTTCGCGGCGCTCTGTCCGGAAACTGTGTAGCTTTTTGAACAAATTAAATCCCTCACGGTCAGGAAAACCCCGCTCAAAGCGCCGCTTCGCGGCGCTTTGTCCGGGAACCATAGGCCGGGGGTTCGCGCCGCTTCGTGGCGCTCTGTCCGGAAACTGTGTGGCTTTTTGAACAAATTAAATCCCTCGCGGTCAGGAAAACCCCGGCCAAAGCGCCGCTTCGCGGCGCTTTGTCCGGGAACCATAAGCCGGGGTTCGCGCCGCTTCGCGGCGCTCTGTCCGGAAACTGTGTGGCTTTTTGAACAAATTAAATCCCTCACGGTCAGGAAAACCCGGCCAAAGCGCCGCTTCGCGGCGCTTTGTCCGGGAACCATAAGCCGGGGGTTCGCGCCGCTTCGCGGCGCTCTGTCCGGAAACTGTGTGGCTTTTTGAACAAATTAAATCCCTCACGGTCAGGAAAACCCCGGCCAAAGCGCCGCTTCGCGGCGCTTTGTCCGGGAACCATAAGCCGGGGTTCGCGCCGCTTCGCGGCGCTCTGTCCGGAAACTGTGTGGCTTTTAAACAAATTAAAATCCTCACGGTCAGGAAAACCCCGGCCAAAGCGCCACTTCGCGGCGCTTTGTCCGGGAACCATAAGCCGGGGGATTTGCGCCGCTTCGCGGCGCTCTGGCCGGGAACTGTGTGGCCTTTTTGGACAAATTAAAACCCTCACGGGCAGGCAAACCCGGCCAAAGCGCCGCTTCGCGGCGCTTTGTCCGGGAACCATAAGCCGGGTTCGCGCCGCTTCGCGGCGCTCTGTCCGGAAACTGTGTGGCTTTTTGAACAAATTAAATCCCTCACGGTCAGGAAAACCCCGGCCAAAGCGCCGCTTCGCGGCGCTTTGTCCGGGAACCATAAGCCGGGGGGTTCGCGCCGCTTCGCGGCGCTCTGTCCGGAAACTGTGTGGCTTTTTGAACAAATTAAATCCCTCACGGTCAGGAAAACCCCGGCCAAAGCGCCGCTTCGCGGCGCTTTGTCCGGGAACCATAAGCCGGGGGGTTCGCGCCGCTTCGCGGCGCTCTGTCCGGAAACTGTGTGGCTTTTTTGAACAAATTAAATCCCTCACGGTCAGGAAAACCCCGGCCAAAGCGCCGCTTCGCGGCGCTTTGTCCGGGAACCATAAGCCGTGGGGTTCGCGCCGCTCTGTCCGGAAACTGTGTGGCTTTTTTGAACAAATTAAATCCCTCACGGTCAGGAAAACCCCGGCCAAAGCGCCGCTTCGATATGATAATGATATCAATGGTCCGCCACAACTCTGCCGCTTACAAAGAGGTCCAGTAGTGTGTGAAAACACTACATTTTCCTGTCCTGACAGTTCAATTAATGATTTCAATTTCACTTAAAGACTTTTGAAACTGGATTGAAACTGGACTCTCTCAGGACTGCTCTCACAGAAGAAATGAAAATTTGCCCATGATCCTTGCACGATTTTGTGTGGCGGGCCTTCTCAAACGCGGCAGTGCGCAGCTCCAGACCGTAATTTCACTCCGATAAGGACGCTGCTCACAGTCTGATACAACGAATTTTCGGAACTCTCCACAGTTTCCCCTTCATCTTTGTGATTAACGAACGATTCGTTCAAAATTCTTCATAACCAAAATTTAAGGTCCACTTTGACGTGTGGATTACACGTCAAGTCCGAAAAAGGCCGCTGTAGGTGAAGCTGAAAATGTGACACCATAGCTAGGGTTCCTAGCTCAATAGAAACCGCTAGTCGGTCAGAAAGGTTTTCAAATTTCAGAGTAACAAAACTGTATTCTCCTCATTACAAAAATCTAAAAAAACGCAACTGAGAAAAAAAGGAAGACACCGACGACAGAACTTTCATCTAAATTTTTCTGTGTAGGGATTAGTGAAGCAGTTTGGTCCTGAGTGAACTTCCAGTACCGCGTCACACTGCACTGACTGAACGCTAGGTTTTGCTGCTTCTGCTCCCTATAATCCGTCTCGGTGGAGAGTCCCAAGAAGCATTGTTTTTCCCCCAGCTGCGGTTACCCAGTCACGCCTCTTACACAGTTTCTGCCACACCGTAATTCAGAACACCAAGTTCATAGTTGTTTCCGCGAACCCTTAATTTTTTGTATATTGCTCCAGTTTTCATGATTACCGTAGAATGGATACTGCGTAAGCAACGTGATTTCGTACCTGCAGAGTGCTGTAGTAGCGCGCTGATATGTATGGCAGGGTTCAGAGCAGCTAAGAGCGGCGACTCGCCATAATTCTTTTTTTTTCTGGAATTCCGATTCGGAAAACTGTGAGGAGGGAACTGGCCAACGAAAGAACGACGTTGATCAAAATCCAGCCTTAAGCCACTGCCTTGAATATAAGTGTGAGCTCACTAATCGAATAGAGCGTTATGTGCCTTGTCGCGATAGATCAGTAGCAGGGATGAGCGGATTTCCGATGGTTTTTGGCCTTCAGATTTCTAAATTCCGATTTCCGAAAAAATGCCCCAAAATGCGGAAAGTATCGGAAATGATTAGAAGATCACAATTCTAGGAGGTTACGCATTGTATTGCAAGACATTAAGGGTGTTCTTTAAGAGCCAAACCTGAACCGGAGGTTTGTTTTGATGTAAAAAAAAGAGCAAGGAATAAGGTTCCATATGTCAACAGGAACTATATTTTCTTGAAATGAACCAAAAACTCACTGTGATTGGGCTCTTTTCCTCAAATTCAGGTTGAACCATTCTCAAACTGGGCTCTTTTTCAGAGATATTTGGATTTGTCCATGCTTTTATTGAATCTAATAGGGTCCTGCGGTGTTTGTTCAGGTGGAGACAGTAGGAAGAGAGTGAACGTATGATGTCTTCTCAGAATATGTGGTGTAAAAAATGGACGGGGCTGCGAAGGGCAGACGCGCGATCGAAACTCTGTTTGCCGGTGGTGTCGCGAAATCCGCACTGCTCGCCGCAATGAGCGCGCCTCGCCCATCCGCTAGACCATGTTTAGCAAGTGGCCATTACCTACTATAGTATTTTTGTTCAATTGTACTTGTTGTGATTCTAATGGTCTATATACATAGCTCTTGTTATCGAATGGTTACACTCACTATTTAAGTTACGGTACACAAACTGATAACTTATTGTGCTACAGTGAATTAGTGAGTGTTGTCTCGAAGTCATGATATCTAAAGTGTGCTACCGGAAAATGATTAATTGAAGCGAAATTTGAGCAGATTTGTCCGGATTCTCGGTTTTTGTCGTGTATCCGAATTTCGTGAAAATTGAGAAAGAAGAATAAGCCTCATTAAGTCTTTTTATTGGGAGGAGATCTCCTCCCAGCTAGAGATTAAGAACAGTTTTGAAGGCTCATTAGATTAGAAGTAGGGTAGGTACATACAGCCACCATGGGTGGTTGGAATCCATCCAGGTGAACTTATTTCCGATTATCCGATTTCCCGATGGTTTTTGGCCTTCCGATTTCCGAATTACGACTCCCGAAATTCAAATGGTCGTTCCGATTTCCGAATAACGAAGTTTCGAAAAAGATTTCCGCTCATCCCTGATCAGTAGCCTCTCTGGGCTTTCATGCATTGCCGCGCATTTGGAGTGGAACAGTAACTGAACAAAGACTATTGTTCAATGTCGTTTTGTCGTCGGTCCGCACCCGCCCCATAACTTCCAGAGCCCCATATTAAAAAAATCAAAAGCCGTCTTCGCAGGGACTTAGCCTAACTGCCACTCCTTTCAACTTACCAAAATCGCCCATGAAAACCACTTTCTTTTCGACAGTGGTAAAAGCCCATACACATGCATTGATTCTCTTAAAATTTTGGGTTTCAGCCTTCAATGATAAGTGAATTCCTTCTGTACGGGTTTGGGGCGGGGTATAAGTCCGGGAGGTGATTCTAAGTCACGTCGATGATGTTGTAGTGTCACCAACGCACGAAGGTCGTGACCCCAGGTGATGCCGAGAATTGAATCTCCTCCACGTAATGAGGGTGAAGTCGTTTGGCTGAAGAAAGGAAAGGAACTCGAACTGCTCGCAGATTTTTCGGCTGTTTCGATGGCAGAATGTTGAGAACCGAAAAACGTAATCCCCCAACCTTCCCCTAAATGAGTGCACAATCGTATGAGCCTAACTAAACTTTGAAGGTTTTGGTGAACTGAAATGCACATACAGCTCAATACTGTTTTGGAGTGGTTAGAGATGTGACGAAATAGTGCTATAGTGATGGAGGCCCAGGTGGTCGTACTTTGTGCTCCGATTCTTTTATTATATGGAAGGATAAGCCTGATGATTTTTCAGGCCAAAAAAATTTCTTCTTTCCCGATGCAGTAAACGATGCGAAAATGGTGTTTAATGGGTATTTGACGCGCTGATCACGAATTTGCTATCAATTTTGCATTTAAAAGTCTCGTTAAAGAGTTATGGAGTGAGTTTGGGTTGGGGATGTTGTGTAGTATCAGAATTTGAAGGGTTATCCGACCGGTGGTAAAAGAATAGTCCTTGATTACTTTTGCAGCATAAATCCGTGAAGTTGTGGTCGTTGAAGAAGGTTTTTAGGCTACACAGACATCCTCTAATGAATCTTGGAGCTGCTTGAAAAGATTTTGATAACGGTTCATCGGGGTTTGGGGCGGGGTATAAGTCCGGGAGGTGGTTCTAAGTCACGTCGATGATGTTGTAGTGTCACCAACGCACGAAGGTCGTGACCCCAGGTGATGCCGAGAATTGAATCTCCTCCACGTAATGAGGGTGAAGTCGTTTGGCTGAAGAAAGGAAAGGAACTCGAACTGCTCGCAGATTTTTCGGCTGTTTCGATGGCAGAATGTTGAGAACCGAAAAACGTAATCCCCAACCTTCCCCTGAATGAGTGCACAATCGTATGAGCCTAACTAAACTTTGAAGGTTTTGGTGAACTGAAATGCACATACAGCTCAATACTGTTTTGGAGTGGTTAGAGATGTGACGAAATAGTGCTATAGTGATGGAGGCCCAGGTGGTCGTACTTTGTGCTCCGATTCTTTTATTATATGGAAGGATAAGCCTGATGATTTTTCAGGCCAAAAAAATTTCTTCTTTCCCGATGCAGTAAACGATGCGAAAATGGTGTTTAATGGGTATTTGACGCGCTGATCACGAATTTGCTATCAATTTTGCATTTAAAAGTCTCGTTAAAGAGTTATGGAGTGAGTTTGGGTTGGGGATGTTGTGTAGTATCAGAATTTGAAGGGTTATCCGACCGGTGGTAAAAGAATAGTCCTTGATTACTTTTGCAGCATAAATCCGTGAAGTTGTGGTCGTTGAAGAAGGTTTTTAGGCTACACAGACATCCTCTAATGAATCTTGGAGCTGCTTGAAAAGATTTTGATAACGGTTCATCGGGGTTTGGGGCGGGGTATAAGTCCGGGAGGTGATTCTAAGTCACGTCGATGATGTTGTAGTGTCACCAACGCACGAAGGTCGTGACCCCAGGTGATGCCGAGAATTGAATCTCCTCCACGTAATGAGGGTGAAGTCGTTTGGCTGAAGAAAGGAAAGGAACTCGAACTGCTCGCAGATTTTTCGGCTGTTTCGATGGCAGAATGTTTAGATCCTAAATCGTAATCCTCTAACCTTCCCCTAAATGAGTGCACAATCGTATGAGCCTAACTAAACTTTGAAGGTTTTGGTGAACTGAAATGCACATACAGCTCAATACTGTTTTGGAGTGGTTAGAGATGTGACGAAATAGTGCTATAGTGATGGAGGCCCAGGTGGTCGTACTTTGTGCTCCGATTCTTTTATTATATGGAAGGATAAGCCTGATGATTTTTCAGGCCAAAAAATTTCTTCTTTCCCGATGCAGTAAACGATGCGAAAATGGTGTTTAATGGGTATTTGACGCGCTGATCACGAATTTGCTATCAATTTTGCATTTAAAAGTCTCGTTAAAGAGTTATGGAGTGAGTTTGGGTTGGGGATGTTGTGTAGTATCAGAATTTGAAGGGTTATCCGACCGGTGGTAAAAGAATAGTCCTTGATTACTTTTGCAGCATAAATCCGTGAAGTTGTGGTCGTTGAAGAAGGTTTTTAGGCTACACAGACATCCTCTAATGAATCTTGGAGCTGCTTGAAAAGATTTTGATAACGGTTCATCGGGGTTTGGGGCGGGGTATAAGTCCGGGAGGTGGTTCTAAGTCACGTCGATGATGTTGTAGTGTCACCAACGCACGAAGGTCGTGACCCCAGGTGATGCCGAGAATTGAATCTCCTCCACGTAATGAGGGTGAAGTCGTTTGGCTGAAGAAAGGAAAGGAACTCGAACTGCTCGCAGATTTTTCGGCTGTTTCGATGGCAGAATGTTGAGAACCGAAAAACGTAATCCCCCAACCTCCCCTAAATGAGTGCACAATCGTATGAGCCTAACTAAACTTTGAAGGTTTTGGTGAACTGAAATGCACATACAGCTCAATACTGTTTTGGAGTGGTTAGAGATGTGACGAAATAGTGCTATAGTGATGGAGGCCCAGGTGGTCGTACTTTGTGCTCCGATTCTTTTATTATATGGAAGGATAAGCCTGATGATTTTTCAGGCCAAAAAATTTCTTCTTTCCCGATGCAGTAAACGATGCGAAAATGGTGTTTAATGGGTATTTGACGCGCTGATCACGAATTTGCTATCAATTTTGCATTTAAAAGTCTCGTTAAAGAGTTATGGAGTGAGTTTGGGTTGGGGATGTTGTGTAGTATCAGAATTTGAAGGGTTATCCGACCGGTGGTAAAAGAATAGTCCTTGATTACTTTTGCAGCATAAATCCGTGAAGTTGTGGTCGTTGAAGAAGGTTTTTAGGCTACACAGACATCCTCTAATGAATCTTGGAGCTGCTTGAAAAGATTTTGATAACGGTTCATCGGGGTTTGGGGCGGGGTATAAGTCCGGGAGGTGGTTCTAAGTCACGTCGATGATGTTGTAGTGTCACCAACGCACGAAGGTCGTGACCCCAGGTGATGCCGAGAATTGAATCTCCTCCACGTAATGAGGGTGAAGTCGTTTGGCTGAAGAAAGGAAAGGAACTCGAACTGCTCGCAGATTTTTCGGCTGTTTCGATGGCAGAATGTTGAGAACCGAAAAACGTAATCCTCCAACCTTCCCCTAAATGAGTGCACAATCGTATGAGCCTAACTAAACTTTGAAGGTTTTGGTGAACTGAAATGCACATACAGCTCAATACTGTTTTGGAGTGGTTAGAGATGTGACGAAATAGTGCTATAGTGATGGAGGCCCAGGTGGTCGTACTTTGTGCTCCGATTCTTTTATTATATGGAAGGATAAGCCTGATGATTTTTCAGGCCAAAAAAAATTTCTTCTTTCCCGATGCAGTAAACGATGCGAAAATGGTGTTTAACGGGTATTTGACGCGCTGATCACGAATTTGCTATCAATTTTGCATTTAAAAGTCTCGTTAAAGAGTTATGGAGTGAGTTTGGGTTGGGGATGTTGTGTAGTATCAGAATTTGAAGGGTTATCCGACCGGTGGTAAAAGAATAGTCCTTGATTACTTTTGCAGCATAAATCCGTGAAGTTGTGGTCGTTGAAGAAGGTTTTTAGGCTACACAGACATCCTCTAATGAATCTTGGAGCTGCTTGAAAAGATTTTGATAACGGTTCATCGGGGTTTGGGGCGGGGTATAAGTCCGGGAGGTGGTTCTAAGTCACGTCGATGATGTTGTAGTGTCACCAACGCACGAAGGTCGTGACCCCAGGTGATGCCGAGAATTGAATCTCCTCCACGTAATGAGGGTGAAGTCGTTTGGCTGAAGAAAGGAAAGGAACTCGAACTGCTCGCAGATTTTTCGGCTGTTTCGATGGCAGAATGTTGAGAACCGAAAACGTAATCCCCCAACCTTCCCTAAATGAGTGCACAGTCGTATGAGCCTAACTAAACTTTGAAGGTTTTGGTGAACTGAAATGCACATACAGCTCAATACTGTTTTGGAGTGGTTAGAGATGTGACGAAATAGTGCTATAGTGATGGAGGCCCAGGTGGTCGTACTTTGTGCTCCGATTCTTTTATTATATGGAAGGATAAGCCTGATGATTTTTCAGGCCAAAAAAATTTCTTCTTTCCCGATGCAGTAAACGATGCGAAAATGGTGTTTAATGGGTATTTGACGCGCTGATCACGAATTTGCTATCAATTTTGCATTTAAAAGTCTCGTTAAAGAGTTATGGAGTGAGTTTGGGTTGGGGATGTTGTGTAGTATCAGAATTTGAAGGGTTATCCGACCGGTGGTAAAAGAATAGTCCTTGATTACTTTTGCAGCATAAATCCGTGAAGTTGTGGTCGTTGAAGAAGGTTTTTAGGCTACACAGACATCCTCTAATGAATCTTGGAGCTGCTTGAAAAGATTTTGATAACGGTTCATCGGGGTTTGGGGCGGGGTATAAGTCCGGGAGGTGGTTCTAAGTCACGTCGATGATGTTGTAGTGTCACCAACGCACGAAGGTCGTGACCCCAGGTGATGCCGAGAATTGAATCTCCTCCACGTAATGAGGGTGAAGTCGTTTGGCTGAAGAAAGGAAAGGAACTCGAACTGCTCGCAGCTTTTTGGGCTGTTTCGATGGCAGGATGTTGAGAACCGAGAAACGTAATCCCCCAACCTCCCCTAAATGAGTGCACAATCGTATGAGCCTAACTAAACTTTGAAGGTTTTGGTGAACTGAAATGCACATACAGCTCAATACTGTTTTGGAGTGGTTAGAGATGTGACGAAATAGTGCTATAGTGATGGAGGCCCAGGTGGTCGTACTTTGTGCTCCGATTCTTTTATTATATGGAAGGATAAGCCTGATGATTTTTCAGGCCAAAAAATTTTTCTTTCCCGATGCAGTAAACGATGCGAAAATGGTGTCTAATGGGTATTTGACGCGCTGATCACGAATTTGCTATCAATTTTGCATTTAAAAGTCTCGTTAAAGAGTTATGGAGTGAGTTTGGGTTGGGGATGTTGTGTAGTATCAGAATTTGAAGGGTTATCCGACCGGTGGTAAAAGAATAGTCCTTGATTACTTTTGCAGCATAAATCCGTGAAGTTGTGGTCGTTGAAGAAGGTTTTTAGGCTACACAGACATCCTCTAATGAATCTTGGAGCTGCTTGAAAAGATTTTGATAACGGTTCATCGGGGTTTGGGGCGGTGTATAAGTCCGGGAGGTGGTTCTAAGTCACGTCGATGATGTTGTAGTGTCACCAACGCACGAAGGTCGTAACCCCAGGTGATGCCGAGAATTGAATCTCCTCCACGTAATGAGGGTGAAGTCGTTTGGCTGAAAAAAGGAAAGGAACTCGAACTGCTCGCAGATTTTTTGGCTGTTTCGATGGCAGAATGTTGAGAACCGAAAACGTAATCCCCAACCTTCCCTAAATGAGTGCACAATCGTATGAGCCTAACTAAACTTTGAAGGTTTTGGTGAACTGAAATGCACATACAGCTCAATACTGTTTTGGAGTGGTTAAAGATGTGACGAAATAGTGCTATAGTGATGGAGGCCCAGGTGGTCGTACTTTGTGCTCCGATTCTTTTATTATATGGAAGGATAAGCCTGATGATTTTTCAGGCCAAAAAATTTCTTCTTTCCCGATGCAGTAAACGATGCGAAAATGGTGTTTCTATGGGTATTTGACGCGCTGATCACGAATTTGCTATCAATTTTGCATTTAAAAGTCTCGTTAAAGAGTTATGGAGTGAGTTTGGGTTGGGGATGTTGTGTAGTATCAGAATTTGAAGGGTTATCCGACCGGTGGTAAAAGAATAGTCCTTGATTACTTTTGCAGCATAAATCCGTGAAGTTGTGGTCGTTGAAGAAGGTTTTAGGCTACACAGACATCCTCTAATGAATCTTGGAGCTGCTTGAAAAGATTTTGATAACGGTTCATCGGGGTTTGGGGCGGGGTATAAGTCCGGGAGGTGGTTCTAAGTCACGTCGATGATGTTGTAGTGTCACCAACGCACGAAGGTCGTGACCCCAGGTGATGCCGAGAATTGAATCTCCTCCACGTAATGAGGGTGAAGTCGTTTGGCTGAAGAAAGGAAAGGAACTCGAACTGCTCGCAGATTTTTCGGCTGTTTCGATGGCAGAATGTTGAGAACCGAAAAACGTAATCCCCCAACCTTCCCCTAAATGAGTGCACAATCGTATGAGCCTAACTAAACTTTGAAGGTTTTGGTGAACTGAAATGCACATACAGCTCAATACTGTTTTGGAGTGGTTAGAGATGTGACGAAATAGTGCTATAGTGATGGAGGCCCAGGTGGTCGTACTTTGTGCTCCGATTCTTTTATTATATGGAAGGATAAGCCTGATGATTTTTCAGGCCAAAAAAAAATTTCTTCTTTCCCGATGCAGTAAACGATGCGAAAATGGTGTTTAACGGGTATTTGACGCGCTGATCACGAATTTGCTATCAATTTTGCATTTAAAAGTCTCGTTAAAGAGTTATGGAGTGAGTTTGGGTTGGGGATGTTGTGTAGTATCAGAATTTGAAGGGTTATCCGACCGGTGGTAAAAGAATAGTCCTTGATTACTTTTGCAGCATAAATCCGTGAAGTTGTGGTCGTTGAAGAAGGTTTTTAGGCTACACAGACATCCTCTAATGAATCTTGGAGCTGCTTGAAAAGATTTTGATAACGGTTCATCGGGGTTTGGGGCGGGGTATAAGTCCGGGAGGTGGTTCTAAGTCACGTCGATGATGTTGTAGTGTCACCAACGCACGAAGGTCGTGACCCCAGGTGATGCCGAGAATTGAATCTCCTCCACGTAATGAGGGTGAAGTCGTTTGGCTGAAGAAAGGAAAGGAACTCGAACTGCTCGCAGATTTTTCGGCTGTTTCGATGGCAGAATGTTGAGAACCGAAAACGTAATCCCCAACCTTCCCTAAATGAGTGCACAATCGTATGAGCCTAACTAAACTTTGAAGGTTTTGGTGAACTGAAATGCACATACAGCTCAATACTGTTTTGGAGTGGTTAGAGATGTGACGAAATAGTGCTATAGTGATGGAGGCCCAGGTGGTCGTACTTTGTGCTCCGATTCTTTTATTATATGGAAGGATAAGCCTGATGATTTTTCAGGCCAAAAAAAATTCTTCTTTCCCGATGCAGTAAACGATGCGAAAATGGTGTATAATGGGTATTTGACGCGCTGATCACGAATTTGCTATCAATTTTGCATTTAAAAGTCTCGTTAAAGAGTTATGGAGTGAGTTTGGGTTGGGGATGTTGTGTAGTATCAGAATTTGAAGGGTTATCCGACCGGTGGTAAAAGAATAGTCCTTGATTACTTTTGCAGCATAAATCCGTGAAGTTGTGGTCGTTGAAGAAGGTTTTTAGGCTACACAGACATCCTCTAATGAATCTTGGAGCTGCTTGAAAAGATTTTGATAACGGTTCATCGGGGTTTGGGGCGGGGTATAAGTCCGGGAGGTGGTTCTAAGTCACGTCGATGATGTTGTAGTGTCACCAACGCACGAAGGTCGTGACCCCAGGTGATGCCGAGAATTGAATCTCCTCCACGTAATGAGGGTGAAGTCGTTTGGCTGAAGAAAGGAAAGGAACTCGAACTGCTCGCAGATTTTTCGGCTGTTTCGATGGCAGAATGTTGAGAACCGAAAAACGTAATCCCCAACCTTCCCTAAATGAGTGCACAATCGTATGAGCCTAACTAAACTTTGAAGGTTTTGGTGAACTGAAATGCACATACAGCTCAATACTGTTTTGGAGTGGTTAGAGATGTGACGAAATAGTGCTATAGTGATGGAGGCCCAGGTGGTCGTACTTTGTGCTCCGATTCTTTTATTATATGGAAGGATAAGCCTGATGATTTTTCAGGCCAAAAAAATTTCTTCTTTCCCGATGCAGTAAACGATGCGAAAATGGTGTTTAATGGGTATTTGACGCGCTGATCACGAATTTGCTATCAATTTTGCATTTAAAAGTCTCGTTAAAGAGTTATGGAGTGAGTTTGGGTTGGGGATGTTGTGTAGTATCAGAATTTGAAGGGTTATCCGACCGGTGGTAAAAGAATAGTCCTTGATTACTTTTGCAGCATAAATCCGTGAAGTTGTGGTCGTTGAAGAAGGTTTTTAGGCTACACAGACATCCTCTAATGAATCTTGGAGCTGCTTGAAAAGATTTTGATAACGGTTCATCGGGGTTTGGGGCGGGGTATAAGTCCGGGAGGTGGTTCTAAGTCACGTCGATGATGTTGTAGTGTCACCAACGCACGAAGGTCGTGACCCCAGGTGATGCCGAGAATTGAATCTCCTCCACGTAATGAGGGTGAAGTCGTTTGGCTGAAGAAAGGAAAGGAACTCGAACTGCTCGCAGATTTTTCGGCTGTTTCGATGGCAGAATGTTGAGAACCGAAAAACGTAATCCCCCAACCTTCCCTAAATGAGCACACAATCGTATGAGCCTAACTAAACTTTGAAGGTTTTGGTGAACTGAAATGCACATACAGCTCAATACTGTTTTGGAGTGGTTAGAGATGTGACGAAATAGTGCTATAGTGATGGAGGCCCAGGTGGTCGTACTTTGTGCTCCGATTCTTTTATTATATGGAAGGATAAGCCTGATGATTTTTCAGGCCAAAAAATTTCTTCTTTCCCGATGCAGTAAACGATGCGAAAATGGTGTTTAATGGGTATTTGACGCGCTGATCACGAATTTGCTATCAATTTTGCATTTAAAAGTCTCGTTAAAGAGTTATGGAGTGAGTTTGGGTTGGGGATGTTGTGTAGTATCAGAATTTGAAGGGTTATCCGACCGGTGGTAAAAGAATAGTCCTTGATTACTTTTGCAGCATAAATCCGTGAAGTTGTGGTCGTTGAAGAAGGTTTTTAGGCTACACAGACATCCTCTAATGAATCTTGGAGCTGCTTGAAAAGATTTTGATAACGGTTCATCGGGGTTTGGGGCGGGGTATAAGTCCGGGAGGTGGTTCTAAGTCACGTCGATGATGTTGTAGTGTCACCAACGCACGAAGGTCGTGACCCCAGGTGATGCCGAGAATTGAATCTCCTCCACGTAATGAGGGTGAAGTCGTTTGGCTGAAGAAAGGAAAGGAACTCGAACTGCTCGCAGATTTTTTGGCTGTTTCGATGGCAGAATGTTGAGAACCGAAAAACGTAATCCCCAACCTTCCCTAAATGAGTGCACAATCGTATGAGCTTAACTAAACTTTGAAGGTTGTGGTGAACTGAAATGCACATACAGCTCAATACTGTTTTGGAGTGGTTAGAGATGTGACGAAATAGTGCTATAGTGATGGAGGCCCAGGTGGTCGTACTTTGTGCTCCGATTCTTTTATTATATGGAAGGATAAGCCTGATAATTTTTCAGGCCAAAAAAAATTCTTCTTTCCCGATGCAGTAAACGATGCGAAAATGGTGTCTAGCGGGCATTCGACGCGCTGATCACGATATTGCTATCAATTTTGCATTTAAAGGTCTCGTTAAAGAGTTATGGAGTGAGTTTGGGTTGGGGATGTTGTGTAGTATAAGAATTTGAAGGGTTATCCGACCTGTGGTAAAAGAATAGTCCTTGATTACTTTTGCAGAATAAATCCGTGAAGTTGTGGTCGTTGAAGAAGGTTTTCAGGCTACACAGACATCCTCTAATGGATCTTGGAGCTGCTTGAAAAGATTTTGATAACGGTTCATCGGGGTTTGGGGCGGGGTATAAGTCCGGGAGGTGGTTCTAAGTCACGTCGATGATGTTGTAGTGTCACCAACGCACGAAGGTCGTGACCCCAGGTGATGCCGAGAATTGAATCTCCTCCACGTAATGAGGGTGAAGTCGTTTGGCTGAAGAAAGGAAAGGAACTCGAACTGCTCGCAGATTTTTCGGCTGTTTCGATGGCAGAATGTTGAGAACCGAAAAACGGAATCCCCAACCTTCCCTAAATGAGTGCACAATCGTATGAGCCTAACTAAACTTTGAAGGTTTTGGTGAACTGAAATGCACATACAGCTCAATACTGTTTTGGAGTGGTTAGAGATGTGACGAAATAGTGCTATAGTGATGGAGGCCCAGGTGGTCGTACTTTGTGCTCCGATTCTTTTATTATATGGAAGGATAAGCCTGATGATTTTTCAGGCCAAAAAAAATTTCTTCTTTCCCGATGCAGTAAACGATGCGAAAATGGTGTCTATTGGGTATTTGACGCGCTGATCACGAATTTGCTATCAATTTTGCATTTAAAAGTCTCGTTAAAGAGTTATGGAGTGAGTTTGGGTTGGGGATGTTGTGTAGTATCAGAATTTGAAGGGTTATCCGACCGGTGGTAAAAGAATAGTCCTTGATTACTTTTGCAGCATAAATCCGTGAAGTTGTGGTCGTTGAAGAAGGTTTTTAGGCTACACAGACATCCTCTAATGAATCTTGGAGCTGCTTGAAAAGATTTTGATAACGGTTCATCGGGGTTTGGGGCGGGGTATAAGTCCGGGAGGTGGTTCTAAGTCACGTCGATGATGTTGTAGTGTCACCAACGCACGAAGGTCGTGACCCCAGGTGATGCCGAGAATTGAATCTCCTCCACGTAATGAGGGTGAAGTCGTTTGGCTGAAAAAAGGAAAGGAACTCGAACTGCTCGCAGATTTTTCGGCTGTTTCGATGGCAGAATGTTGAGAACCGAAAAACGTAATCCCCCAACCTTCCCCTAAATGAGTGCACAATCGTATGAGCCTAACTAAACTTTGAAGGTTTTGGTGAACTGAAATGCACATACAGCTCAATACTGTTTTGGAGTGGTTAGAGATGTGACGAAATAGTGCTATAGTGATGGAGGCCCAGGTGGTCGTACTTTGTGCTCCGATTCTTTTATTATATGGAAGGATAAGCCTGATGATTTTTCAGGCCAAAAAAATTTCTTCTTTCCCGATGCAGTAAACGATGCGAAAATGGTGTCTCATGGGTATTTGACGCGCTGATCACGAATTTGCTATCAATTTTGCATTTAAAAGTCTCGTTAAAGAGTTATGGAGTGAGTTTGGGTTGGGGATGTTGTGTAGTATCAGAATTTGAAGGGTTATCCGACCCGTGGTAAAAGAATAGTCCTTGATTACTTTTGCAGCATAAATCCGTGAAGTTGTGGTCGTTGAAGAAGGTTTTAGGCTACACAGACATCCTCTAATGAATCTTGGAGCTGCTTGAAAAGATTTTGATAACGGTTCATCGGGGTTTGGGGCGGGGTATAAGTCCGGGAGGTGGTTCTAAGTCACGTCGATGATGTTGTAGTGTCACCAACGCACGAAGGTCGTGACCCCAGGTGATGCCGAGAATTGAATCTCCTCCACGTAATGAGGGGGAAGTCGTTTGGCTGAAAAAAAGGAAAGGAACTCGAACTGCTCGCAGATTTTTCGGCTGTTTCGATGGCAGAATGTTGAGAACCGAAAAACGTAATCCCCCAACCTTCCCCTAAATGAGTGCACAATCGTATGAGCCTAACTAAACTTTGAAGGTTTTGGTGAACTGAAATGCACATACAGCTCAATACTGTTTTGGAGTGGTTAGAGATGTGACGAAATAGTGCTATAGTGATGGAGGCCCAGGTGGTCGTACTTTGTGCTCCGATTCTTTTATTATATGGAAGGATATACCTGATGATTTTTCAGGCCAAAAAAAATTTCTTCTTTCCCGATGCAGTAAACGATGCGAAAATGGTGTCTATAGGGTATTTGACGCGCTGATCACGAATTTGCTATCAATTTTGCATTTAAAAGTCTCGTTAAAGAGTTATGGAGTGAGTTTGGGTTGGGGATGTTGTGTAGTATCAGAATTTGAAGGGTTATCCGACCGGTGGTAAAAGAATAGTCCTTGATTACTTTTGCAGCATAAATCCGTGAAGTTGTGGTCGTTGAAGAAGGTTTTTAGGCTACACAGACATCCTCTAATGAATCTTGGAGCTGCTTGAAAAGATTTTGATAACGGTTCATCGGGGTTTGGGGCGGGGTATAAGTCCGGGAGGTGGTTCTAAGTCACGTCGATGATGTTGTAGTGTCACCAACGCACGAACATCGTGACCCCAGGTGATGCCGAGAATTGAATCTCCTCCACGTAATGAGGGTGAAGTCGTTTGGCTGAAGAAAGGAAAGGAACTCGAACTGCTCGCAAATTTTTCGGCTGTTTCGAAGGCAGAATGTTGAGAACCGAAAAACGTAATCCCCCAACCTTCCCCTAAATGAGTGCACAATCGTATGAGCCTAACTAAACTTTGAAGGTTTTGGTGAACTGAAATGCACATACAGCTCAATACTGTTTTGGAGTGGTTAGAGATGTGACGAAATAGTGCTATAGTGATGGAGGCCCAGGTGGTCGTACTTTGTGCTCCGATTCTTTTATTATATGGAAGGATAAGCCTGATGATTTTTCAGGCCAAAAAAATTTCTTCTTTCCCGATGCAGTAAACGATGCGAAAATGGTGTCTAATGGGTATTTGACGCGCTGATCACGAATTTGCTATCAATTTTGCATTTAAAAGTCTCGTTAAAGAGTTATGGAGTGAGTTTGGGTTGGGGATGTTGTGTAGTATCAGAATTTGAAGGGTTATCCGACCGGTGGTAAAAGAATAGTCCTTGATTACTTTTGCAGCATAAATCCGTGAAGTTGTGGTCGTTGAAGAAGGTTTTTAGGCTACACAGACATCCTCTAATGAATCTTGGAGCTGCTTGAAAAGATTTTGATAACGGTTCATCGGGGTTTGGGGCGGGGTATAAGTCCGGGAGGTGGTTCTAAGTCACGTCGATGATGTTGTAGTGTCACCAACGCACGAAGGTCGTGACCCCAGGTGATGCCGAGAATTGAATCTCCTCCACGTAATGAGGGTGAAGTCGTTTGGCTGAAAAAGGAAAGGAACTCGAACTGCTCGCAGATTTTTCGGCTGTTTCGATGGCAGAATGTTGAGAACCGAAAAACGTAATCCCCAACCTTCCCTAAATGAGTGCACAATCGTATGAGCCTAACTAAACTTTGAAGGTTTTGGTGAACTGAAATGCACATACAGCTCAATACTGTTTTGGAGTGGTTAGAGATGTGACGAAATAGTGCTATAGTGATGGAGGCCCAGGTGGTCGTACTTTGTGCTCCGATTCTTTTATTATATTGAAGGATAAGCCTGATGATTTTTCAGGCCAAAAAAATTTCTTCTTTCCCGATGCAGTAAACGATGCGAAAATGGTGTCTAATGGGTATTTGACGCGCTGATCACGAATTTGCTATCAATTTTGCATTTAAAAGTCTCGTTAAAGAGTTATGGAGTGAGTTTGGGTTGGGGATGTTGTGTAGTATCAGAATTTGAAGGGTTATCCGACCGGTGGTAAAAGAATAGTCCTTGATTACTTTTGCAGCATAAATCCGTGAAGTTGTGGTCGTTGAAGAAGGTTTTTAGGCTACACAGACATCCTCTAATGAATCTTGGAGCTGCTTGAAAAGATTTTGATAACGGTTCATCGGGGTTTGGGGCGGGGTATAAGTCCGGGAGGTGGTTCTAAGTCACGTCGATGATGTTGTAGTGTCACCAACGCACGAAGGTCGTGACCCCAGGTGATGCCGAGAATTGAATCTCCTCCACGTAATGAGGGTGAAGTCGTTTGGCTGAAAAAGGAAAGGAACTCGAACTGCTCGCAGATTTTTCGGCTGTTTCGATGGCAGAATGTTGAGAACCGAAAACGTAATCCCCAACCTTCCCCTAAATGAGTGCACAATCGTATGAGCCTAACTAAACTTTGAAGGTTTTGGTGAACTGAAATGCACATACAGCTCAATACTGTTTTGGAGTGGTTAGAGATGTGACGAAATAGTGCTATAGTGATGGAGGCCCAGGTGGTCGTACTTTGTGCTCCGATTCTTTTATTATATGGAAGGATATACCTGATGATTTTTCAGGCCAAAAAAAAATTTCTTCTTTCCCGATGCAGTAAACGATGCGAAAATGGTGTCTATAGGGTATTTGACGCGCTGATCACGAATTTGCTATCAATTTTGCATTTAAAAGTCTCGTTAAAGAGTTATGGAGTGAGTTTGGGTTGGGGATGTTGTGTAGTATCAGAATTTGAAGGGTTATCCGACCCGTGGTAAAAGAATAGTCCTTGATTACTTTTGCAGCATAAATCCGTGAAGTTGTGGTCGTTGAAGAAGGTTTTTAGGCTACACAGACATCCTCTAATGAATCTTGGAGCTGCTTGAAAAGATTTTGATAACGGTTCATCGGGGTTTGGGGTGGGGTATAAGTCCGGGAGGTGGTTCTAAGTCACGTCGATGATGTTGTAGTGTCACCAACGCACGAAGGTCGTGACCCCAGGTGATGCCGAGAATTGAATCTCCTCCACGTAATGAGGGTGAAGTCGTTTGGCTGAAAAAAGGAAAGGAACTCGAACTGCTCGCAGATTTTTCGGCTGTTTCGATGGCAGAATGTTGAGAACCGAAAAACGTAATCCCCCAACCTTCCCCTAAATGAGTGCACAATCGTATGAGCCTAACTAAACTTTGAAGGTTTTGGTGAACTGAAATGCACATACAGCTCAATACTGTTTTGGAGTGGTTAGAGATGTGACGAAATAGTGCTATAGTGATGGAGGCCCAGGTGGTCGTACTTTGTGCTCCGATTCTTTTATTATATGGAAGGATATGCCTGATGATTTTTCAGGCCAAAAAAAAATTTCTTCTTTCCCGATGCAGTAAACGATGCGAAAATGGTGTCTATTGGGTATTTGACGCGCTGATCACGAATTTGCTATCAATTTTGCATTTAAAAGTCTCGTTAAAGAGTTATGGAGTGAGTTTGGGTTGGGGATGTTGTGTAGTATCAGAATTTGAAGGGTTATCCGACCCGTGGTAAAAGAATAGTCCTTGATTACTTTTGCAGCATAAATCCGTGAAGTTGTGGTCGTTGAAGAAGGTTTTTAGGCTACACAGACATCCTCTAATGAATCTTGGAGCTGCTTGAAAAGATTTTGATAACGGTTCATCGGGGTTTGGGGCGGGGTATAAGTCCGGGAGGTGGTTCTAAGTCACGTCGATGATGTTGTAGTGTCACCAACGCACGAAGGTCGTGACCCCAGGTGATGCCGAGAATTGAATCTCCTCCACGTAATGAGGGTGAAGTCGTTTGGCTGAAAAAGGAAAGGAACTCGAACTGCTCGCAGATTTTTCGGCTGTTTCGATGGCAGAATGTTGAGAACCGAAAAACGTAATCCCCCAACCTTCCCTAAATGAGTGCACAATCGTATGAGCCTAACTAAACTTTGAAGGTTTTGGTGAACTGAAATGCACATACAGCTCAATACTGTTTTGGAGTGGTTAGAGATGTGACGAAATAGTGCTATAGTGATGGAGGCCCAGGTGGTCGTACTTTGTGCTCCGATTCTTTTATTATATGGAAGGATATGCCTGATGATTTTCAGGCCAAAAAAATTTCTTCTTTCCCGATGCAGTAAACGATGCGAAAATGGTGTCTATAGGGTATTTGACGCGCTGATCACGAATTTGCTATCAATTTTGCATTTAAAAGTCTCGTTAAAGAGTTATGGAGTGAGTTTGGGTTGGGGATGTTGTGTAGTATCAGAATTTGAAGGGTTATCCGACCCGTGGTAAAAGAATAGTCCTTGATTACTTTTGCAGCATAAATCCGTGAAGTTGTGGTCGTTGAAGAAGGTTTTTAGGCTACACAGACATCCTCTAATGAATCTTGGAGCTGCTTGAAAAGATTTTGATAACGGTTCATCGGGGTTTGGGGCGGGGTATAAG
The DNA here is from genome assembly GCA_029168955.1 of Aplectana chamaeleonis. Classification (NCBI taxonomy): domain Eukaryota; kingdom Metazoa; phylum Nematoda; class Chromadorea; order Rhabditida; family Cosmocercidae; genus Aplectana; species Aplectana chamaeleonis. The sequence goes on from JAPDOI010000743.1 coordinate 69,465, forward strand.
TCCGGGAGGTGGTTCTAAGTCACGTCGATGATGTTGTAGTGTCACCAACGCACGAAGGTCGTGACCCCAGGTGATGCCGAGAATTGAATCTCCTCCACGTAATGAGGGTGAAGTCGTTTGGCTGAAAAAGGAAAGGAACTCGAACTGCTCGCAGATTTTTCGGCTGTTTCGATGGCAGAATGTTGAGAACCGAAAAACGTAATCCCCCAACCTTCCCCTAAATGAGTGCACAATCGTATGAGCCTAACTAAACTTTGAAGGTTTTGGTGAACTGAAATGCACATACAGCTCAATACTGTTTTGGAGTGGTTAGAGATGTGACGAAATAGTGCTATAGTGATGGAGGCCCAGGTGGTCGTACTTTGTGCTCCGATTCTTTTATTATATGGAAGGATATGCCTGATGATTTTTCAGGCCAAAAAAAAAATTTCTTCTTTCCCGATGCAGTAAACGATGCGAAAATGGTGTGTATAAGGTATTTGACGCGCTGATCACGAATTTGCTATCAATTTTGCATTTAAAAGTCTCGTTAAAGAGTTATGGAGTGAGTTTGGGTTGGGGATGTTGTGTAGTATCAGAATTTGAAGGGTTATCCGACCCGTGGTAAAAGAATAGTCCTTGATTACTTTTGCAGCATAAATTCGTGAAGTTGTGGTCGTTGAAGAAGGTTTTAGGCTACACAGACATCCTCTAATGAATCTTGGAGCTGCTTGAAAAGATTTTGATAACGGTTCATCGGGGTTTGGGGCGGGGTATAAGTCCGGGAGGTGGTTCTAAGTCACGTCGATGATGTTGTAGTGTCACCAACGCACGAAGGTCGTGACCCCAGGTGATGCCGAGAATTGAATCTCCTCCACGTAATGAGGGTGAAGTGGTTTGGCTGAAAAAGGAAAGGAACTCGAACTGCTCGCAGATTTTTCGGCTGTTTCGATGGCAGAATGTTGAGAACCGAAAAACGTAATCCCCAACCTTCCCCTAAATGAGTGCACAATCGTATGAGCCTAACTAAACTTTGAAGGTTTTGGTGAACTGAAATGCACATACAGCTCAATACTGTTTTGGAGTGGTTAGAGATGTGACGAAATAGTGCTATAGTGATGGAGGCCCAGGTGGTCGTACTTTGTGCTCCGATTCTTTTATTATATGGAAGGATATGCCTGATGATTTTTCAGGCCAAAAAATTTCTTCTTTCCCGATGCAGTAAACGATGCGAAAATGGTGTCTATTGGGTATTTGACGCGCTGATCACGAATTTGCTATCAATTTTGCATTTAAAAGTCTCGTTAAAGAGTTATGGAGTGAGTTTGGGTTGGGGATGTTGTGTAGTATCAGAATTTGAAGGGTTATCCGACCCGTGGTAAAAGAATAGTCCTTGATTACTTTTGCAGCATAAATCCGTGAAGTTGTGGTCGTTGAAGAAGGTTTTAGGCTACACAGACATCCTCTAATGAATCTTGGAGCTGCTTGAAAAGATTTTGATAACGGTTCATCGGGGTTTGGGGCGGGGTATAAGTCCGGGAGGTGGTTCTAAGTCACGTCGATGATGTTGTAGTGTCACCAACGCACGAAGGTCGTGACCCCAGGTGATGCCGAGAATTGAATCTCCTCCACGTAATGAGGGTGAAGTCGTTTGGCTGAAAAAAGGAAAGGAACTCGAACTGCTCGCAGATTTTTCGGCTGTTTCGATGGCAGAATGTTGAGAACCGAAAAACGTAATCCCCCAACCTTCCCCTAAATGAGTGCACAATCGTATGAGCCTAACTAAACTTTGAAGGTTTTGGTGAACTGAAATGCACATACAGCTCAATACTGTTTTGGAGTGGTTAGAGATGTGACGAAATAGTGCTATAGTGATGGAGGCCCAGGTGGTCGTACTTTGTGCTCCGATTCTTTTATTATATGGAAGGATATGCCTGATGATTTTTCAGGCCAAAAAAAATTTCTTCTTTCCCGATGCAGTAAACGATGCGAAAATGGTGTCCATTGGGTATTTGACGCGCTGATCACGAATTTGCTATCAATTTTGCATTTAAAAGTCTCGTTAAAGAGTTATGGAGTGAGTTTGGGTTGGGGATGTTGTGTAGTATCAGAATTTGAAGGGTTATCCGACCCGTGGTAAAAGAATAGTCCTTGATTACTTTTGCAGCATAAATCCGTGAAGTTGTGGTCGTTGAAGAAGGTTTTTAGGCTACACAGACATCCTCTAATGAATCTTGGAGCTGCTTGAAAAGATTTTGATAACGGTTCATCGGGGTTTGGGGCGGGGTATAAGTCCGGGAGGTGGTTCTAAGTCACGTCGATGATGTTGTAGTGTCACCAACGCACGAAGGTCGTGACCCCAGGTGATGCCGAGAATTGAATCTCCTCCACGTAATGAGGGTGAAGTCGTTTGGCTGAAAAAAGGAAAGGAACTCGAACTGCTCGCAGATTTTTCGGCTGTTTCGATGGCAGAATGTTGAGAACCGAAAAACGTAATCCCCCAACCTTCCCCTAAATGAGTGCACAATCGTATGAGCCTAACTAAACTTTGAAGGTTTTGGTGAACTGAAATGCACATACAGCTCAATACTGTTTTGGAGTGGTTAGAGATGTGACGAAATAGTGCTATAGTGATGGAGGCCCAGGTGGTCGTACTTTGTGCTCCGATTCTTTTATTATATGGAAGGATATGCCTGATGATTTTTCAGGCCAAAAAAAATTTCTTCTTTCCCGATGCAGTAAACGATGCGAAAATGGTGTCTATAGGGTATTTGACGCGCTGATCACGAATTTGCTATCAATTTTGCATTTAAAAGTCTCGTTAAAGAGTTATGGAGTGAGTTTGGGTTGGGGATGTTGTGTAGTATCAGAATTTGAAGGGTTATCCGACCCGTGGTAAAAGAATAGTCCTTGATTACTTTTGCAGCATAAATCCGTGAAGTTGTGGTCGTTGAAGAAGGTTTTTAGGCTACACAGACATCCTCTAATGAATCTTGGAGCTGCTTGAAAAGATTTTGATAACGGTTCATCGGGGTTTGGGGTGGGGTATAAGTCCGGGAGGTGGTTCTAAGTCACGTCGATGATGTTGTAGTGTCACCAACGCACGAAGGTCGTGACCCCAGGTGATGCCGAGAATTGAATCTCCTCCACGTAATGAGGGTGAAGTCGTTTGGCTGAAAAAAGGAAAGGAACTCGAACTGCTCGCAGATTTTTCGGCTGTTTCGATGGCAGAATGTTGAGAACCGAAAAACGTAATCCCCAACCTTCCCTAAATGAGTGCACAATCGTATGAGCCTAACTAAACTTTGAAGGTTTTGGTGAACTGAAATGCACATACAGCTCAATACTGTTTTGGAGTGGTTAGAGATGTGACGAAATAGTGCTATAGTGATGGAGGCCCAGGTGGTCGTACTTTGTGCTCCGATTCTTTTATTATATGGAAGGATATGCCTGATGATTTTTCAGGCCAAAAAAAATTTCTTCTTTCCCGATGCAGTAAACGATGCGAAAATGGTGTCTATAAGGTATTTGACGCGCTGATCACGAATTTGCTATCAATTTTGCATTTAAAAGTCTCTGTTAAAGAGTTATGGAGTGAGTTTGGGTTGGGGATGTTGTGTAGTATCAGAATTTGAAGGGTTATCCGACCCGTGGTAAAAGAATAGTCCTTGATTACTTTTGCAGCATAAATCCGTGAAGTTGTGGTCGTTGAAGAAGGTTTTTAGGCTACACAGACATCCTCTAATGAATCTTGGAGCTGCTTGAAAAGATTTTGATAACGGTTCATCGGGGTTTGGGGTGGGGTATAAGTCCGGGAGGTGGTTCTAAGTCACGTCGATGATGTTGTAGTGTCACCAACGCACGAAGGTCGTGACCCCAGGTGATGCCGAGAATTGAATCTCCTCCACGTAATGAGGGTGAAGTCGTTTGGCTGAAAAAGGAAAGGAACTCGAACTGCTCGCAGATTTTTCGGCTGTTTCGATGGCAGAATGTTGAGAACCGAAAAACGTAATCCCCCAACCTTCCCTAAATGAGTGCACAATCGTATGAGCCTAACTAAACTTTGAAGGTTTTGGTGAACTGAAATGCACATACAGCTCAATACTGTTTTGGAGTGGTTAGAGATGTGACGAAATAGTGCTATAGTGATGGAGGCCCAGGTGGTCGTACTTTGTGCTCCGATTCTTTTATTATATGGAAGGATATGCCTGATGATTTTTCAGGCCAAAAAAAATTCTTCTTTCCCGATGCAGTAAACGATGCGAAAATGGTGTCTATAGGGTATTTGACGCGCTGATCACGAATTTGCTATCAATTTTGCATTTAAAAGTCTCGTTAAAGAGTTATGGAGTGAGTTTGGGTTGGGGATGTTGTGTAGTATCAGAATTTGAAGGGTTATCCGACCCGTGGTAAAAGAATAGTCCTTGATTACTTTTGCAGCATAAATCCGTGAAGTTGTGGTCGTTGAAGAAGGTTTTTAGGCTACACAGACATCCTCTAATGAATCTTGGAGCTGCTTGAAAAGATTTTGATAACGGTTCATCGGGGTTTGGGGCGGGGTATAAGTCCGGGAGGTGGTTCTAAGTCACGTCGATGATGTTGTAGTGTCACCAACGCACGAAGGTCGTGACCCCAGGTGATGCCGAGAATTGAATCTCCTCCACGTAATGAGGGTGAAGTCGTTTGGCTGAAAAAAGGAAAGGAACTCGAACTGCTCGCAGATTTTTCGGCTGTTTCGATGGCAGAATGTTGAGAACCGAAAAACGTAATCCCCCAACCTTCCCCTAAATGAGTGCACAATCGTATGAGCCTAACTAAACTTTGAAGGTTTTGGTGAACTGAAATGCACATACAGCTCAATACTGTTTTGGAGTGGTTAGAGATGTGACGAAATAGTGCTATAGTGATGGAGGCCCAGGTGGTCGTACTTTGTGCTCCGATTCTTTTATTATATGGAAGGATAAGCCTGATGATTTTTCAGGCCAAAAAAAATTTCTTCTTTCCCGATGCAGTAAACGATGCGAAAATGGTGTCTATTGGGTATTTGACGCGCTGATCACGAATTTGCTATCAATTTTGCATTTAAAAGTCTCGTTAAAGAGTTATGGAGTGAGTTTGGGTTGGGGATGTTGTGTAGTATCAGAATTTGAAGGGTTATCCGACCCGTGGTAAAAGAATAGTCCTTGATTACTTTTGCAGCATAAATCCGTGAAGTTGTGGTCGTTGAAGAAGGTTTTAGGCTACACAGACATCCTCTAATGAATCTTGGAGCTGCTTGAAAAGATTTTGATAACGGTTCATCGGGGTTTGGGGCGGGGTATAAGTCCGGGAGGTGGTTCTAAGTCACGTCGATGATGTTGTAGTGTCACCAACGCACGAAGGTCGTGACCCCAGGTGATGCCGAGAATTGAATCTCCTCCACGTAATGAGGGTGAAGTCGTTTGGCTGAAAAAGGAAAGGAACTCGAACTGCTCGCAGATTTTTCGGCTGTTTCGATGGCAGAATGTTGAGAACCGAAAAACGTAATCCCCCAACCTTCCCCTAAATGAGTGCACAATCGTATGAGCCTAACTAAACTTTGAAGGTTTTGGTGAACTGAAATGCACATACAGCTCAATACTGTTTTGGAGTGGTTAGAGATGTGACGAAATAGTGCTATAGTGATGGAGGCCCAGGTGGTCATACTTTGTGCTCCGATTCTTTTATTATATGGAAGGATATGCCTGATGATTTTTCAGGCCAAAAAAAAATTTCTTCTTTCCCGATGCAGTAAACGATGCGAAAATGGTGTCTATAGGGTATTTGACGCGCTGATCACGAATTTGCTATCAATTTTGCATTTAAAAGTCTCGTTAAAGAGTTATGGAGTGAGTTTGGGTTGGGGATGTTGTGTAGTATCAGAATTTGAAGGGTTATCCGACCCGTGGTAAAAGAATAGTCCTTGATTACTTTTGCAGCATGAATCCGTGAAGTTGTGGTCGTTGAAGAAGGTTTTTAGGCTACACAGACATCCTCTAATGAATCTTGGAGCTGCTTGAAAAGATTTTGATAACGGTTCATCGGGGTTTGGGGCGGGGTATAAGTCCGGGAGGTGGTTCTAAGTCACGTCGATGATGTTGTAGTGTCACCAACGCACGAAGGTCGTGACCCCAGGTGATGCCGAGAATTGAATCTCCTCCACGTAATGAGGGTGAAGTCGTTTGGCTGAAAAAGGAAAGGAACTCGAACTGCTCGCAGATTTTTCGGCTGTTTCGATGGCAGAATGTTGAGAACCGAAAAACGTAATCCCCCAACCTTCCCCTAAATGAGTGCACAATCGTATGAGCTTAACTAAACTTTGAAGGTTTTGGTGAACTGAAATGCACATACAGCTCAATACTGTTTTGGAGTGGTTAGAGATGTGACGAAATAGTGCTATAGTGATGGAGGCCCAGGTGGTCATACTTTGTGCTCCGATTCTTTCATTATATGGAAGGATATGCCTGATGATTTTTCAGGCCAAAAAAAAATTCTTCTTTCCCGATGCAGTAAACGATGCGATAATGGTGTCTATAGGGTATTTGACGCGCTGATCACGAATTTGCTATCAATTTTGCATTTAAAAGTCTCCTTAAAGAGTTATGGAGTGAGTTTGGGTTGGGGATGTTGTGTAGTATCAGAATTTGAAGGGTTATCCGACCCGTGGTAAAAGAATAGTCCTTGATTACTTTTGCAGCATGAATCCGTGAAGTTGTGGTCGTTGAAGAAGGTTTTTAGGCTACACAGACATCCTCTAATGAATCTTGGAGCTGCTTGAAAAGATTTTGATAACGCTTCATCGGGGTTTGGGGCGGGGTATAAGTCCGGGAGGTGGTCCTAAGTCACGTCGATGATGTTGTAGTGTCACCAACGCACGAAGGTCGTGACCCCAGGTGATGCCGAGAATTGAATCTCCTCCACGTAATGAGGGTGAAGTCGTTTGGCTGAAAAAAGGAAAGGAACTCGAACTGCTCGCAGATTTTTCGGCTGTTTCGATGGCAGAATGTTGAGAACCGAAAAACGTAATCCCCCAACCTTCCCCTAAATGAGTGCACAATCGTATGAGCTTAACTAAACTTTGAAGGTTTTGGTGAACTGAAATGCACATACAGCTCAATACTGTTTTGGAGTGGTTAGAGATGTGACGAAATAGTGCTATAGTGATGGAGGCCCAGGTGGTCATACTTTGTGCTCCGATTCTTTCATTATATGGAAGGATATGCCTGATGATTTTTCAGGCCAAAAAAATTCTTCTTTCCCGATGCAGTAAACGATGCGAAATAGGTGTCTATAGGGTATTTGACGCGCTGATCACGAATTTGCTATCAATTTTGCATTTAAAAGTCTCGTTAAAGAGTTATGGAGTGAGTTTGGGTTGGGGATGTTGTGTAGTAACAGAATTTGAAGGGTTATCCGACCCGTGTTAAAAGAATAGTCCTTGATTACTTTTGCAGCATGAATCCGTGAAGTTGTGGTCGTTGAAGAAGGTTTTTAGGCTACACAGACATCCTCTAATGAATCTTGGAGCTGCTTGAAAAGATTTTGATAACGGTTCATCGGGGTTTGGGGCGGGGTATAAGTCCGGGAGGTGGTTCTAAGTCACGTCGATGATGTTGTAGTGTCACCAACGCACGAAGGTCGTGACCCCAGGTGATGCCGAGAATTGAATCTCCTCCACGTAATGAGGGTGAAGTCGTTTGGCTGAAAAAAGGAAAGGAACTCGAACTGCTCGCAGATTTTTCGGCTGTTTCGATGGCAGAATGTTGAGAACCGAAAAACGTAATCCCCAACCTTCCCTAAATGAGTGCACAATCGTATGAGCCTAACTAAACTTTGAAGGTTTTGGTGAACTGAAATGCACATACAGCTCAATACTGTTTTGGAGTGGTTAGAGATGTGACGAAATAGTGCTATAGTGATGGAGGCCCAGGTGGTCATACTTTGTGCTCCGATTCTTTTATTATATGGAAGGATATGCCTGATGATTTTTCAGGCCAAAAAAAATTTCTTCTTTCCCGATGCAGTAAACGATGCGAAAATGGTGTCTATAGGGTATTTGACGCGCTGATCACGAATTTGCTATCAATTTTGCATTTAAAAGTCTCGTTAAAGAGTTATGGAGTGAGTTTGGGTTGGGGATGTTGTGTAGTATCAGAATTTGAAGGGTTATCCGACCCGTGGTAAAAGAATAGTCCTTGATTACTTTTGCAGCATGAATCCGTGAAGTTGTGGTCGTTGAAGAAGGTTTTTAGGCTACACAGACATCCTCTAATGAATCTTGGAGCTGCTTGAAAAGATTTTGATAACGGTTCATCGGGGTTTGGGGCGGGGTATAAGTCCGGGAGGTGGTTCTAAGTCACGTCGATGATGTTGTAGTGTCACCAACGCACGAAGGTCGTGACCCCAGGTGATGCCGAGAATTGAATCTCCTCCACGTAATGAGGGTGAAGTCGTTTGGCTGAAAAAAGGAAAGGAACTCGAACTGCTCGCAGATTTTTCGGCTGTTTCGATGGCAGAATGTTGAGAACCGAAAAACGTAATCCCCCAACCTTCCCTAAATGAGTGCCCAATCGTTTGAGCTTCACTACACTTTGAAGGTTTTGGTGAACTGAAATGCACATACAGCTCAATACTGTTTTGGAGTGGTTAGAGATGTGACGAAATAGTGCTATAGTGATGGAGGCCCAGGTGGTCATACTTTGTGCTCCGATTCTGTTATTATATGGAAGGATATGCCTGATGATTTTTCAGGCCAAAAAAAAATTCTTCTTTCCCGATGCAGTAAACGATGCGAAAATGGTATCTATAGGGTATTCGACGCGCTGATCACGAATTTGCTATCAATTTTGCATTTAAAAGTCTCGTTAAAGAGTTATGGAGTGAGTTTGGGTTGGGGATGTTGTGTAGTATCAGAATTTGAAGGGTTATCCGACCCGTGGTAAAAGAATAGTCCTTGATTACTTCTGCAGCATGAATCCGTGAAGTTGTGGTCGTTGAAGAAGGTTTTTAGGCTACACAGACATCCTCTAATGAATCTTGGAGCTGCTTGAAAAGATTTTGATAACGGTTCATCGGGGTTTGGGGCGGGGTATAAGTCCGGGAGGTGGTTCTAAGTCACGTCGATGATGTTGTAGTATCACCAACGCACGAAGGTCGTGACCCCAGGTGATGCCGAGAATTGAATCTCCTCCGCGTAATGAGGGTGAAGTCGTTTGGCTGAAAAAAGGAAAGGAACTCGAACTGCTCGCAGATTTTTCGGCTGTTTCGATGGCAGAATGTTGAGAACCGAAAAACGTAATCCCCAACCTTCCCTAAATGAGTGCACAATCGTATGAGCCTAACTAAACTTTGAAGGTTTTGGTGAACTGAAATGCACATACAGCTCAATACTGTTTTGGAGTGGTTAGAGATGTGACGAAATAGTGCTATAGTGATGGAGGCCCAGGGGGTCATACTTTGTGCTCCGATTCTTTTTATTATATGGAAGGATATGCCTGATGATTTTTCAGGCCAAAAAAAAATTTCTTCTTTGCTGATGCAGTAATCGATGCGAAATTGGTGTGTTTAAGGTGTTTGACGCGCTGATCACGAATTTGCTATCAATTTTGCATTTAAAAGTCTCGTTAAAGAGTTATGGAGTGAGTTTGGGTTGGGGATGTTGTGTAGTATCAGAATTTGAAGGGTTATCCGACCCGTGGTAAAAGAATAGTCCTTGATTACTTTTGCAGCATAAATCCGTGAAGTTGTGGTCGTTGAAGAAGGTTTTAGGCTACACAGACATCCTCTAATGAATCTTGGAGCTGCTTGAAAAGATTTTGATAACGGTTCATCGGGGTTTGGGGCGGGGTATAAGTCCGGGAGGTGGTTCTAAGTCACGTCGATGATGTTGTAGTGTCACCAACGCACGAAGGTCGTGACCCCAGGTGATGCCGAGAATTGAATCTCCTCCACGTAATGAGGGTGAAGTCGTTTGGCTGAAAAAAGGAAAGGAACTCGAACTGCTCGCAGATTTTTCGGCTGTTTCGATGGCAGAATGTTGAGAACCGAAAAACGTAATCCCCAACCTTCCCTAAATGAGTGCACAATCGTATGAGCCTAACTAAACTTTGAAGGTTTTGGTGAACTGAAATGCACATACAGCTCAATACTGTTTTGGAGTGGTTAGAGATGTGACGAAATAGTGCTATAGTGATGGAGGCCCAGGTGGTCGTACTTTGTGCTCCGATTCTTTTATTATATGGAAGGATAACCTGTTCTCATCCTTCTGAGGCGGGCCTACCTCTCCTTTACCATGGATTACAGGTATTCAATTTTTTTTTCTTTCGCTCAAAAGGATCCACTCAAAATGCCTTGGGCCCCTCAGATGTGAAGACTTTCTTATTATTCCAGCTGTTCCTCGGACTATATGACTTTTATGCTTCTGCAATGGTAGAAATCGTGCTTGCGGCTTTCTGGTCGTTATCTCCGAAAACGGCTTCGTCATTAGCAAGCATTAAATTGGTAAAGGGAGGGAAATCAACTGACTGCCGGACGTTTCGAACAATTCGTAAATGTTATCGTTAATCAGGGATTAATGTGTTTTTTTACCGCACTTCCGTATACTTTTGAAACGATCTATCAAAGCATTTTTTCTTCAAAAAATCGTGGGAAATTTCTCTCCGCCTGTGGCTCTCTAGTTTTCTGCCAAGTATGGCAATTTGAGTCGCAGAATCTGAATTCGGCATTCAATTTGAGCAACAACGTTGAAATTGCTGCGAAACCAAGAAGTTTTAGACTTTCCCCTACTTCTGACGCGTTTTGTAGAGCCCCTGAAATGGTGTAAAATAAATGAAATACAACGAACAGAAATTCTGGGATGAAAAACTAAAGCAAAGACCTCTGTCTAAGGCTAGCCTCTGTAACCCTGAAATTCGTTCAGGGAACCCTCTATTCTTTGTGGGGGTGCTGATCTTGGCCTCCCCATGTTCCTCGTTTGTTCAGAGAGGTCGGAATTCCATCAGTATGGATGCCATTTTAATGGGCACTTCATAATAATTGTACGGAAATCTAGTAAAACAAGTATATAAGTGTGCTGCGCCTCTGAATTGAGCAAAAATCCCCAGCGCATCAACATTTTTGTAAATGCTGTCCCCTTGCACTAAATTATTTCCTAGGTATTAGTCCCATAGTGGATTGACAGAGATACAGGTGTTGTTCACATGAGATGTGTTTTTGTTGCGACCGATTCTGCGTTACTCCTCCGCCGATGTGTTGAAAATCCGCTCAATTTGATGGATTACCTCAAAACAACAAAACACTAATTGAAGTGATTAGTTATCGGTGGTATATAAAGTGTGCACGAGCGATGTGCAGTGTTTCCTTTTCCTTATTCATAAACATCGGTATATTTATATTATGACCAGGGAAACTACGCATATTGTGGTAGCAATGGTAACACTCTCTCCCGAAAAGCGATGCGATACTGGTTCGATTCCTGCCTGATACCTAAGTTTTATGCTCAACTCAGCTACTTTGTGATATGTATCTTGTTGTCATATACCACGTTATAAAAAGGCATTAAATATTGAAAGATATCAAAGTATGCATACTGTTTTGATCAGTGCATGTATAGTCCACGAGGAATTGCTCGTCCATCCGATGTAATTTGTCGGAAAAACTTGTAAAGATGAAGGTCCCATGGGAACATAGACTGCTCGCCGCAAGCATAGTTTCATAGGGACGCAGACTGCGGGAATATAATACGGAACGAAGAACCATTCTGCGCCCGCTTGATATACATCTCTTTGTCTTTCTATGCACTACAACATTATTGAAAAAGTTGTCGGCAAGAAGCAGAATATTCAGAATTTTTACCCTTTTTCTTGCGAATTTAAAAAACTTTTCGAAGCGTCGTAACTTTCCATTTTGTTTCTGAGTTAGTCTGCGTCCTTTTGTTTCTCGGAATCATCATTCTTCAATTTCTCGATCATCTCTGACCCACTCACCTCCACAACCACACCAAAAAAAATCTGTTGCCAGGGCGCAATGTTCTTCTGCTGTGTGGTCCTTCTTGCTGCTCTCGGTTCAGCAAACGCTGGGTGTTCGGCATCCTCACCTTGGTCGACATGTGCCTGTGGACCACTGGACTTTCCAGCGGGGATTTATCAGCTGGTGACCGGATTCGTCACCACAACAACCATAAAATCGGTTAGGAACAGAATTTGCTTGATGAAAACCGTCAATCTGCGAAAATCGTTCGACTTACGTTACCTTAGATCGCTGATGGAATAATGGACGACACTTGTGCCCAGAAGACTATGCAAACGATTGTCAACAGTGAGTTTAGTTTCGGCAAAAGAAACGGCTAGTGGGGTCAATCTAGGAAAGAAAAAGAAATCAGCAGTCTCTGCAGATGTGTGCCCGAACGAGAGTGTCACAAGGTGCAGTCGGCGAGTGGCTAAACAGAATCGTGCTATACTATACTCCAAGGCGCCGGTGGGACCGCGTCTTCTGACCTCTCATTCGGGTAGACTCCATGCAAGTTCGACTGCCTGGAGGAAAACCAGATTGACCGAAAGCTCCGTAGGGCAAGGAGCAGTTCCTGTTCTGTCTCACTTTTAGGGTAATGTCACTTTAAAGTCTCCCTCCATCAGGGCTGAGCAGACCGTTGTGGCGATTTTTGTCGCGGCTACGACCCCCCGTTTTCCCTTTTTTCAAAAAAAAATCCCAAAATTTTGCGACCCCCTGGGACCAAAAATTTTTAAAGCTTTATTTAGTGTCTAAGCGTCAGTTTGTCGAAACAAATGACAAATTTCTTATATACCGCTTCTCTGTATATAATCTGCTTTTATATTGTTGAGAATGCATACACCTCGCACGCGACTGACTATTCCTACCTCATTTTACCTTAGCATGTGGTTTGAAAAATCCTTTTTCAAAAATTTTCGTCCCGTCCCCAAATTTTCATTTTTTCCCGAAATTTCCAGAAATTTAACGATCCCCATTGTGACCAGTCACAACGCTGCTCAACCCTGCCCTCCATTCAGTGATTTCTTATATGTAGGTACGTAGAGTGAACAGATTATTTTAAACTTTAGATGCTGTTAACAGCTTGTCAACTAAGCTGTCGGCCAGTCAGTGGGGGCAGCTAATGACCATCCAGAACAATTTGAATTCATGCCTAAAGCCATACGGTTCAAGCACCAGCACTGTGATCTCCAAGATGTCTAGCGGATTCCAGGCAGCGCTCTCTTCCCAGTACTCAACGGTTAGACATTGTTATATAATATCATATCAAAGCATTCTAGCACGATATTATAGAATATTAGATTCTAGATAAATCCATTGTGAAATGCTAGAATATCCTATTCAGCGATTTCTGCAACATTGCCTTCTTTTCAGCTCAAATCGTATGGATCCGGCCTGACCAGTGGTGGAAGTTCGTGCTCATCTGTGAGACAAAACATTTATACCAAGGTTAGTGCATAGATAGTAATGTGCTCCATTTTGAGTTAGTTGGGAGAATCGTGGGAAGGTGAGCACTGAAGGTGCTTGATTAAAGAACCGATTTCAAGGCGTGCCCTATGGTGACAACCAGTGCGGCGCAATCATGCATAACAGCAGTGAAGAACAAAATGTCATCCGGAGAGTGGTCGTGAGTTTCTCTAATACTGGGCCATTCACAACGTTGCATTCTCTCTGCCGAAGCCGGACTTGAGCAAAAAGCCTCGCGACCAACGATACTGCTGCGACCTCAAATCGCTGGACCAAGCGATTTGAAATCGCTCGTGAGGACACTATTCCGCGTGAAAGAGACGAATATTTGTGGACTAGGCCGCGAGATTGTTTCTTTTGATCGGATGGTAATTTTGCTATCGTTCCCTGCCTTGATTTTCAGAAATTCGCTCTAACTTATGCATAATTTGTTCTGCTCGCATAAAATTCTCTCAGCGCTCTGAAGCTACATTCACATTGAAATGAGAATTGTGGATGTAGATACCAGTTCGATTCCTTATACACATACACAAGTCGGAGCGAAAAAGTGGGCTAGAGAGACACGAGGCCTAAATATGTGACCAAGACGGTGTCCGTACACCTTGGTGAGAGCAAGTTATCTTCAATGGCCTGCAAATGCTGCTTCCATACATAAGCTCTGGTACATCCCTAGTGACCTGTTGATTTCGATTATGACCAGCAGCGGAGCCGTGGGCCTCGGTGAAATATAACTAGTGATAAGGTTTCGACGAAAAGCTAGCGCTCCGCGCTGTGATAACCGAAAACAGGAGTTCACTTGGAATGGAACAGAGTCTAGCTCGGAAGACCACACAACATTTCCGAAAAATGCGAACTGCCCTTTTTCAACAGAATGACTTCGACCTCGCAATTAGATTGAATTGATAAGGTCAACTACGAGTACTCGGCTTTCATGGTCCCACCCGTTTCTTCCCCCACCCCCGCGGATTAGAGTGTTAAGAGCTTTTACGGTCCCTCGGAAAAAATATAATCGAAGTGCTCTAAACCCTTCTCATTAATCGGAAGATAAGTCAAGTTAAAGGCAGGATTCACGATGATTTTCATTTCCGATTTTTTCACATAAAACAAAGCGTTGGCCTCCAAGTGTTACCAGAATTAAGAAGAAACTGCGAGAAACTACGCCGTATTTCAGTGGCATTATTCTCTGGCCTGGACTAGTTGTCCGATTGGATGAACATGCTGCCGGTGGTTGTGACCGATGAAAAATGGGGTCAGCCGAAAATGTAAAAATATTCTATGCAAAACAGTTTTAGTTAGGGTCCGAAGGAGGGGACGCAACAATAGATTGCAGAGAAAATGGCAAAGGACGGGTCCACAACATTTTCATCGTCACAACGAACAGTTCCTGTGAGAGTAAAGTATTTGGTGCCCTTCTGGTCCGTTTCTCTCAGTTTCTCCGTTATTTTGGTTCTATTCAGGAGTCGATTAATCGGTATAGCGCATAATCTCAAAATTGAAGTTTATCGTGAACACTGCCTTTAAAGCATTTAATTGATTGTAGCCCTAGTCAGTGTAACTGTTCTCACGTCGGTTAACAATAAAAATAGTGGGGATTTCAGGTGCATCAAGAAAAACGCTGGCTCGCTTGTTCGATTTAACCTGTACTCTTCATGATTCGTCAGATAGATTTGTTGGGTCAGACTTTCTCTAACGCTATTCACTTGTTCGTATACCTAATAATGATAAATTTCGAAATTTTGCTGATATGAAATGTGTACAGCCCAGAAATATGAAATGCGTACAGCCAGACATGCAGTTCAACATATTTCCGATTTATTACAGAACTCTCACATTTGAAGAAAGCTACATACATGATACTGCCATGCAACAGTGGGTCCAACTTTGGAGTGTGGCGAAGGCTTGCAGAGAAAGTGATAATCACTCACACGAATTCGTAAACTTTTTCTCCGGGCAGTGATGAGAGCAAGGTACGGTGGCCTCAGAAAGTCTAGTCCTGTGATTGAACGGAACTGTTACTAATGCTACGCAGCCAAAACCAGGTAACCGACGGGGTAGCAAATGAAAAGTAGAAGGAAGTTCGGGTGACAGGCACACTCCGGCCAAAAATCCAAAAGTATCCTCTGGTTACGAGTCAAATTTACTCTGTTCCCTCGCGCACTTGTGCGGAGCGAGGGAAGAAACAGCGAGAAAGTGTGGGGAGAAAGAGACGCGGCGTACGCGCGCCGAGGCAGGAATTTAAAAAAAAAACTGAATTTCACTCGGAAACAGAGGATACACGCATGCTTCTGTTAGCCATGCGCCGCATACATTTTTGCAAGCAGAGAGGCAGCGACAAAGGGACCAAAAGAATTTAGAGGCAGTGTTCACGATAAAAACCGTCCCCGAGTTCCCAATAAAAATAGGGTACTGAGGGTCTGGCCGTAACAGAAACGCAGCTGTTCTTCGCAACATTGAAGTCGATCTGGAGTCACGAAAAAAAAAAGAATAATGAAAATTTCCAAGACCAACTCCAGAAACACAGTGAATCAAAAACGAAGAAAGAAGAGGACGAGGATGGAGCGTGCAGTAGAGTGTTGGAACAAATAATTTTTTTGAGTATTCGAATAAACGAATAATTCAAATAATCTACTTATTTGAATATTCGATTATTCGAATAACCCGAATAATCCACTTCTTTGAATATTCAAATATTCGATTTATTCGAATATTCGAATAAACGAATATTCGGGCAACACTTTATTGCGTACTATCCCATTCGATCCATTTAGGAAAACTGGGGCATCAAACAGATTGATAAGTTGTCATCTCAGAAACTGCACCCTCTTAAAGGAACAGGACACCCTAGAAATTAATTTTCAAATTTCATACTTATCTTGGAGAGAGTCACCTGCTGATCACAACGGTATGTCTAAAATCGTTCTGGACACCCAGTGAACAGAGTTATGGCTCTTCAAAGATGCCTAGATTTTGAGGGTGAAAATTGTGTGGACGAGTTGTCCCAGGCCTACATTTCTCTTCAATCGCAATCGTTGCGTGAGAGAAAGCCAGGGTAAGAAGACAGTCCGGTTATAGACTGAGGAACGACGGTTTGTTGAAAATTCATCCATCCATCGAGCCGCTATCGAGTTCGAAAATCTGTCTGTTAGGGGGTCGGGCCTGTGGTGGTGAGCGAAGGGGGTCGGGCCTGTGGCAGTCGCTTATATCTCGCTTATTTGGAGGGAATGCAATCTGGCATTTGGCACGTGTTATACAGGAGGGATCTTCTACACAATTACATGAAAATCTCAAAATTCATATCTGAGGGTGTACTGTGCCTTTAAAGACAGCAGACACGCTCGCAAAAGTTGTCGAGATAACTACGTTAGTGGGGTTGTGCACGCCCTAGAAGAGCCCCCACGAAGTTGCAAGCGTCAAAAACGAGGTAAAATGATCGTATTTGAGCTGGATTGAGTCACCAAATCATCCATTCTCCGCCCATCGATGCGGGCTCCGCCCTTCAATTCAGATATTCCATGTTCGACTACGGTCTTTTTGGATTACTTTTTGGGATTTTGAGGGCGTAAGCGTCCCAGAAAGGGCTGTACGAGCACATAAGCGTCGTTATCCCAACAAATTTGACGCTAGCTCCTATTTAAAAGCCAATGCGGTACAACTCGTCCACTTTCCGACCAATATAGAACGAACTGTTATATCTTCATTTCAGTCGGATTTTTTTCGGTTTTTTCGTTATTTTTGAATACTAACAGCTTCAGACCTTCAATTCATTCCATAAAATTGATCACTTTTCAGCGTGTATGCTGCCTTTAACAACTCAAATCGCTCTCATTGCCAGCCTGAGACCTGCCCATTGCCCAGCGACGCCCGCCTGTTGTCGGGCTGTTG
The DNA here is from genome assembly GCA_029168955.1 of Aplectana chamaeleonis. Lineage (NCBI taxonomy): Eukaryota > Metazoa > Nematoda > Chromadorea > Rhabditida > Cosmocercidae > Aplectana > Aplectana chamaeleonis. Next base: position 86,817 of record JAPDOI010000743.1, read on the forward strand.
ACATTTTGACGTGTAGCGTTTGGCCGCCTATTTAGCAAATGTACACATCCTGCAAGACCTCTATCTAGTTTAGAAACTACTTTACACCGACACGCGTCGCCGTCGGCACATCGACACGCGTCGCGGTCGGTACACCCACGCGTCGCGGCTGAGTGGCCCAACCTCCACTGGGGCCGCCACCGGATGGGCAAGGCTTCCAGACGCTGGGCGGGGCCAATGTGCAGCATACTTGGGTAATTGAACCGGCTGCACTCTTGTCACTTGAATTCAGCGCACATGCTGGTGAGTGTGGTCGAGATACTAACTACGGAAATTGAATGGTGTAGCTCGGAACACAACGCCTACGCAATCTGAAGCGTCAGAAACAACCCACAATGACGCTGCACGAGTGAGGAGCATAGCTTTTTTGGGTGGAGCCATGTACTCCACCAACCTTCACCCCTGGGCAGGTGAAGTGGGGAACCTTCACCATTGGGAAAACCGACGACAACCGGTGAAGCGCCCTGAAAAAGAATGAAAGTGACCCAACACTCTTGCAAGTCATTTTCAAGGTTGGGTGGGTGTGCCTGCCGGTTTTTCGTCCATAACTTTTTTACCCTGAATGATAGCCCTTTGTAAAGGTTGTTTTCGGAATCCCCAAAAAAATTTGCATCGAATAGCGTTTTTGGTTTAAAAAATACGTTTCCCTTCTACCAGCCGATTTCAGTTTATAAGGTGCATTTTTTTCGCCTGAACTTATCGGTTTTTTGTCCATAACTTTTTTTGTGCTTGAAGATAGACCCTTGGTAAAGGTTGTTTTTGAAATCTCGATGGAATTCTTGACTGGTGTTTCCAGTTTGAAAAAATATCCTTCAGCCTAATTCATTTCACGATACACTAGTTTTTCGCCTATAACTCTTCAACCATTGAAGAAAGGGTTCTGTTAAAGGCTGTGGTCACGATGAAAAACGTTATAGAAAAAACTACAAAAATCAGCTTAGATCAAAAACAGCTCAAAAACTATGAAGGTAGAGCGGTGAAAAACGGGCTAGAGTTAGAGTTTCTAGGGCCCAAAGAAGCTGTTTCGTGCACACGTGCACAGCGATGACGAAAAAGATCGCCGTTTCATGCCGAGCAGTCAAAAATCATCGACATTCAGAGGACGAAATAAATGCAAATTTAACGAATAAAAACAGTTGAACAATGAAAGCATCACTTCAGTCAATGTTTTTGACTAGATCTGTACATAAATCCGTAGGTTCATTGATTGAAATTCAATTTCAAGCCAGCTGATATTTTTGATAAAAAGAGGTCACCGATGCCGATGATGTGGGGTATGCTCGTCCACCATCAAAAGACAAGAAAGTTCAGGCTTCAAATTCGGCCCAAAACAGTGGTTTTCGCGATTTTTCTCTTATAGGTCCTACTACTCGAGACCCACAAAAGGGTTTAGAGAAAAAAAGACCACAAGCATATTTGATCGCGACCACTGCCTTTAAGGCTTGTTTTCGAAAAACGGTTGAAGAGTTATAGGCGAAAAACCGGTGTTTCGTGAAATGAATTAGGCTGAAGGATCAAGAGAATATTTTTCCAAACTTGAAGCACCAGTCGACGTAGAATTCCATCGTGATTCCAAAAACAACCTTAACCAGAGATCTATCTCCAAGCACAAAAAAAGTTATGGACGGAAAACCGATAATTTCAGGCAAAAAAATGCACTTTATAAACTGAAATCGGCTGATAGAAGGGGAACGTATTTTTTTTAAACGAAAACGCGATTCGATGCAGAATTTCATGAGGATTACGGGAACAGCCTTTACCAGAGGGCTATCCTCCAGGGTAAAAAAGTTATGGACGAAAAACTGATTGCTTTTGGTGAAAGAAACGTTACTTCATAAATTGAAATCGGCTGAGAGACTGGAAACGTATTTTCTCAACATGAAAACATTAATCGACGCAAATTTCCATGGAGACTTTAGAAACAGCTCCGTTCAAAGATTCGTCTTAAAGGGGAAAAAATTTTTTGGGCGAAGAACGGGTAGTTTTTCGAAAATCGTTTGGAAATATTTTCCGACAAATTTTGACTCCAAGATAGCTCAAAGGAAATTTTTCATGACGTAGGCAGATCACTTCATTAAGAATAGTGAATTTCAAAAGGAGGTCATCTAACGAAAAAAAAACGTTTCGAAATTAATGGTCAGAAAGAAAAATATACTGAATGCGAAAAAAGAGGATTGAGAAAACGCCAAATTTCGAAGTTGCAAGTCTATAGGGAACCTTAGCCATTCCTCACTCAGGTGTCCTAAGCAGTCCTCACCTCTCGGACCGCTGTCTCCACCCAACGAACCTATGGTGAGAAGTTGGCCCGCACCTCTATCTGTCCGCCCCTGTATTTTCGTCCTCCTAAACAGGGGTGCTGGGCCGTCTAAACCGTCGGCGACGTTTGTGGTTTACCTATTGTACCTATTGTACCACCCACAAGTGTCGCCGATGGTGGGAATGGCACAGCACTCCTGTTTTGGAGGACGCAAATACAAGGGGCGGGTAGATACAGGGGCGGGGCCAACTTCTCAGTCCCATCCTTTTTGAACTTGATACCTTAACTTTTGAGGGTACCTCAAAATCGTGAGTTTACATACCAAATTAGCCGTGGAGCACGGAAACTGCTTTTTTCTGCTGCGGCTGTGGAGACCGGGTTGTGTGGGTAAATCTGCAGCCAATCAACACAGATCGTCGGAGATAAGTATTGAACTTGTCAGAATGCGTACTCATGACAATTTCTCGATCGATAATCAATATTATCGATTTTGCGCTTTTTGCACAAAATGCGGTGAGGAGTGGTGATTGCTGATGGAATTGGTTTTCTTGGTTGGGGAATTTCGCTCTCCAGTCATTATCGATAAATCCCAATCAATAATATTGATTTCTGCGCCTGTTGCACAAAATGCCGCAATGATTCTTGACTGTTGATGGCTCTAAGTCACTTGTTTAGGAAATTCTTCTCATCATGCAAGATCAAATATTGATGATCAATAATATTGAGTTCTCACATGTTGCAAAAAATGCGGCAATGAGTGGTATTTTTTATGATTTTGGGTCATAGGTTATAAAAATTCTACTCATAGGACAATATCGTCTGTTGGATGTTTCGCCATTTCAAAATGGAAATCGTTGAGCAAAATTGAAGTCAGAAAGGGAACCTTCGGGGAAAATATGTGAAATTCTTGGGAATTTAGCTTCCTGGCAAAAGTAACGATTTGTTTATGCCACTTATAAGTCAAAAAAAGGTTTATAAAATATCTTGAAATATTTTTAAAAAATGATTTGGCGTAAAATAGCCTGGAAAAAATAAAAACGCTACGTTTCTGAAGTGAAATAACCAAAAATGCGATTTGGTGATCGATCATCTCACAAGCTTCTCCGTTAAACTTATCAAAACGAAATCAAGCGAGCAACGGAAATATTAGCCATTTTTGAAAGCTGTAATAAGGGAATCAGCATAGGTCAAGATAGGTGAACTCCTTTATATCGTGCTTGATTTCGTTTTGGTAAGTTTAACGGAGAAACTTGTGAAATGATCGACCACCAATTCACATTTTTGGTTATTTCACTTCGTTTCCTAGTTTTTTCGTTTTTCCACGCTATTTTACGCGAAATCATTTTTCAAGATATTTCAAAATATTTATGAAGCTTTTTTCACCATTACCAACTCAGGCGAACCATCGCTCGGAGCGGGACCGAAGAGCGACTCGAGCGACGCTGTCTCTCCGCTCCGAGCGGAAATTAGCCATCTACTCGGGCCACAGCAGCCGCTCATCGGGCGACCGCAGTCCCGCTCGGAGCGATATTCAGCCGCACTTGGCACTGCACTCGCTGTCTGGGCGATTTTTGAAATTTTCCTTATAGTTTTTCGTATTATCCGCCTCTTCCCGAGAGGTGCGTGAATGTGGCGGTCCACGGCAAAGAAATCCCCGCTTCGGTTCGTAACAAGCGCGCAACCTTCGTCGAGGTCTGAGGTAAGGAACCACCCTCCCGCCCCACCCCCCCCCCCCCAGCCGTGGGATCCCCTATCCTTCAGCGGTCAAAAATATGCTGGCCTCCGGAGAGGGACTCCAAGTCACCTTCCAGGACCGACATCAGAATGCCGAATGAGGGCTCGAGTGAGATGAAGCACCTTTTATACCGGCTGTGCATGTGATAAACACATTAAGACGTGATCATTCGCTTCACCATGTTTCTTCATGTCTGCCACTGCACCACGCACTCTTCAACTCAGATGATGGGTCCCTCGGATGATGGGTAACGGACTTAAGCTCGGGGAAATCGCAGTGGCTGTATTCGGGAAGGCGAAAAAAAAAACGGGAATTCGCCAGGTGATCCGATATTCCTGCCTGAGTAGTCACAGAAAGCGAAAAAGCGAAGAACAAAAACTGGAAACCGATTGTGCAAGGGGCGCCGTGACGGCTCTTCTTGGCCTGCAAACACTTTATGACATCCTGCACACTTTTTCACTGCGTCTGACGTATTCCCATTTGAGTCCCGCACATTTTTATGGCGTTTGACGCACTCCCTCTTGGGTCCCGCATACGTTTTACGGCGCCTATCGTATTCCCATTTGGGTCCCGCACATTTTTCAATGCTTCTGAAGCACTTCCTCTTGGGTCCCACATACGTTTTACTGCGTCTGACATATTCCCATTTGGGTCCCGCACACTTTATCCGGCGTCCGGCGCACTGCCACGGAGGTACCTCAGTTTATCTTTCAGGGAACAACCAAGTCTGCTCTCTGGAGTTGGCACCGCTGTCGCCCCGAGAGCGACCGGACAGCGGCCGAGGGGTGAACTGGCACCGGACATGGACAGCGGGGCCAGTTCGCCCTCGGCCGGTGTCCGGGCGATGACGTCATAATTGGGAGGAGCCGGTGTCGCTCCGAGCGATGGTTTGTCTGAGAAATTGTTACTTTTGCCAGGAAACTAAATTTTCAGAAATCTACTATTGAAAGGGAACTAAGCTTTCTGAAGGAACGATAAAAAATTGATTTCATTTCGTGGGTGCGCAAAGTGGTCACGCGGTCTTATAAGTGTTAAAATGTTGCGCGAAGTTTTCGGTTTCCTATGATAGGCTGCTTTTAAGGAAAGGAATTCAAAGTTGATTTTGAAACTGAAAACATGCCACTTCGAAAAGGATTATAGCGATCCGGCGCTCTGTGTGCGAACTGGAGAACGCCAGTTCTACGAAAAAATTCAATGTGCTTGTGGTGCTGCTGCATATGACCTTTCTCTAGATGCCAGTTTTTATTATCTTACGAACCAATAAACAACAGAGGTTTTCTAATGAGCTACAGTTTTTTTTGCCGAAATCTGCGTTTATGTCGAATACAAGTTGAGCCGGAGGATTGAGCCACAGTACTTCTTGACACATCTGGAACAAAAATGGTCTTCTATGGATGAAATGAACAGACCATTGAATTACTCTAATTGTGGGGGCACCACGTTCAGGTGAAAATAGGGAGCTTTTGAGAGATTGTTGTCTAAAAACTCACGACCACTCCGACGATGTCATTTTGTTTTTCGCTGCAGTCACACATGATTGCACAGCATTTGAATTCATCATGGGGCATGCCTTAACATGAGATTGTCAGCGTTGCTCTGCATTAAACAAATTCACGCGTCTGCTTCTGGAGGGTTTCCATAGTTAGCAACACAAGCGAAAACGTGTAGGTGCGGTTATCGATCAAAAATCGCAGCTCGCTGGTACGGGCTAGCTAAAATCGCTTCGAACTTTTGCTGTTAGCTATGGACGCTCCTCCAGTGATCGCTCGCGTTGATAGCGTCCACAACAATTCAGTGAGGGAATGAGTCTAACACATTTAAGAAGACCAACCTTGTTGTACATGCTGGGTCGTACGGATGAGCAAGTGCTTCCGCTCTTAGTCAGGCTGGCGCCATATGATTTCATCTAAAAAATCAGTTAAGTATTGTTCCAGTCATTCAAATACGAAGCCGCGACCCTTCTTGGTGGTAAAAGTTGCACGCGGGAAAACGAGGATCTGATGACTCTCGACCAAATTTTTTTGCTCCTAAAACCTGAGTGCAACTCACTAAGGTATCTGGCCTAGTACGCACTTCAAGGCGATCAGGACAAGCGGTGAAATATAAAGTTTTTCACCGCGCGCCATGCGTGGGATGCGCAAAAGGCAACCGTGAAACCTCCGGCGGCACCACCATGGCGGTAGGGGTAAATTAGGTCTCAACTGTACCAAGCGGAGAAATTCTAGATTTGCATTTGCATGGACGGTGGCGTAGGATAGTGCTAGAATTATTTCTGATGGAGAGGGCCTTAACTGAGAATCGAGTAAGGGGACAATTTGTAAGGCGCTATTCATACTCCTCAACACTAGCGCGTCGCGCGCGTCACGCTCTTGCGGAGGCTATGAATAGTTCAGCGGTGACGCTATGGCGGGGTGGATTAAAGTGGGCCTCAGCACTTTCGAGTAAGCAAAATCTGTACACGCGTCATCATTATAGGTGAGGATTGTAATAAATGGTATGAAACGGGATGAAACTGGGGATGGATTAATGACTAAAGCGATGAGAAAGCCGTTACGTCCGTCAATAGCATTGTGGAGCGGGCGCCCAGCGTGCACAGCACGGGTGTGGCGTCAAGCCATTCATACTCTAAAGCCAAACCCGGGCGTGATGCGCGTTACGCGCTGGCGTTGAGGAGTACGACTAGCCCCAGGAACACCATGGCTGTCTGGTTGGTGCCTCAATGAGGGGATAATGGGCGGTGGGCTCCTGATCCCGCTCGGTGAAAAGTTTCGTGAGTCCAACGTGTGTAATGCGCGTAAGGAGCGCGCTGCGCCCACCGTGGGTACTATGAAATATGCCTAAATGAGTGATACGCTTCACAAATGATATGTTTAACAACGTCCAACACATGAATATACGCGCGTGCGCTACTCTGCTCTCCCCATGCTTCCTATCAGACCCGCTCCCGCTACTCTCTTTTCCATCTGGGTGCAGAATGGACGGAGTAACTTCCAGATCAGATTAAAGTGCTGGCATCTGACAGTAGTCGAAATCGGTTCAACTTACCGTTGAGTATTGGGAGTAGAGGGCCGACTGGAATCCTGCAGACATTTTGGAGAGCACAGTATCCATGTTGGAACCATACGGCTTCAGGCATGAGTTCATATTGCTCTGCACCGTCATCAACTGGCTCCACTGGCTTGACGTTAGCTTCGACGATGCGCTGTTGGACAGGTCTGAAATCGGAATGTGACCATTGTTGGTAGCTCGGTTTTAAAAAAAGTAGAGCAGGTGTTTGGAAAGTGATTGTCCTTGTTAGCTAATATAGCGGACCTGCTCAGGTGCACCACGACTCCCTAAGGAGATTTTCGAGAGAAGCAAGACGAGATAAGCAGCTTATGTATTTCAAAGTAAAAGTTCGATCCAAAGTCGCGTACAACCGTTGTTGCAGCACACAGATCGAAAGTGATTGTGCTTTGGCAAAGACCGGATGTGCCGGTACCCGTGGTCCCAGCACAATTATCTTTGAGCTGCCATCTGCAACAGCGGTGGCCTGCAACTGCGGACCGGAATTTCACCCAGGTATAGAGAGTATAATTTTCTCCAGGTGTTGAGTTGCCTGGTCGGATGCAGGTTCAAGGCGTGTCAATATTCCTCTATAAAGTTGAATCGGGCGCGGAACTATTTCACAGCTACTTTTATGTATGGTCTCCGTATTCGATTTAGTCTGACGCATGGACCAGGCGGCTGGTCGTGCGGTATTGGCGGCATCACAAGCCAATGGGGGTTCGATAGCGCGCTGTGAGCTACCGTCGCAGCCCCGTCCAATCATCAGACATGAATTATTACGTGAACTCTATGTGTACGACCTTCTTTCGGGAATACCGGCTATCCATTTCTCTCGGCGATATTAATTATTCGGATGATGACTCTGAGAAGTCTAGGATAGTTTAAACTCACTGTCTACCACTTTCTGCTGTGAAAGTTGACCACAAATGTCGTCCAACATTCCATCGCTGAACTAAAAAATGTCTCCAGAAAATCGTGAAAAAGGTACATAGCTAAATGTTTGATGGAATTCTTGATGGAAGAAACCCGTTCACGAATCTTGGGAAAGTGATAAGAATATATCGAGTACTTACAGCTGAGGGAATTTCAGCGTAATCCGATGTTGGCAAGGTAAAGTTTCTTGCGAGCATCCTTTGTGCTGCAGCGATACTCCGCACCCGGGATTTGTCCAAAAGGCGAGCGGAGACGCGTTTTCAAGTCTTTAGCTAAGCATTGAAATACTGAACAGCGCTGCACACCTGGATTTTAAGTAGTTATTGAGTTCCCGCGCACATCCTAATGAAAACCTACAAGCGGTAGTGTATAAGAGAAAATGTGAACTTCTCTTGCCTTATTATAAATGCCGAAAAGTCACGTCTCACCTACCATAAGTCTGAAGAATCGTGAGCGGACCATAGCGGAAGTCGTGTACAGCGTACCAAATAACCCCCATGGGCGGAGTTTTAATAATTCATAGGATGCGATTTAAGCGAGAAGCTAAAAACACGAAATCTTCCCGGCAGGCGGTACCCTGCCTGCTCTTAGCTAAAACGAACCAGACGCCCATTTTCAGATTTAAAAAAAAAACACTGCCTGTTATCCGTTCAGCAACCCGGCCCGCCCACTAGGCGAAGTTTGGACGGAGCCCTAACCCAATCTCCTTTTCGGGGATGTGAAACTTTTCAATTCCGCTAAAAATTGCCCATATGCGTAATTTGGAGTATTGAACACGAATATGAGATCAGTCTTCGGTTCTCCGCATTCTTATGATAGGTTACGGTAAATAGAACGGAGAGTTGCTGTTATGACCTACAGTTCCGAGCCTGTAACTTTTCCGACTCTGGGCATGATAAAGGAACCCTCACAAATTTCACAACTCATGTTTAAGGCTTCCTCGCAAGGTACTTTAAATAACCCACTTCGGAAAACGCTAAAACTGTTATCCATTCCAAGAGAAATTGTGGAAAAACTATTGTTCTTACCGATTTGACCTGTGATGTTGTGGCGAACCCGCTGACAAGTTGATAAAAACCCTGTGGGAAATCCAGTGGTCCACACGCGCATGTCGACCAGGGTGATGAGCCGGCACACCCAGCTGAAGCCGTACCGACAAGAGCAAGAAGCAGAGCTGATGGGAACAGCATAGAACCCTGCGAAATCAAGTGATGTTAGCAAAATTTCATTTAAATCAAATGGAGAAACGATGCAATTTGAAGTTCAGTTGAACTAAATATTTGTAAACTCCGGGAATTCTCTAGTGAGCGCTCGATTTCGATTGTCAGCAGTAGCAGAGCGGTGGGTCTCGGCGAAATATAAGTGGTGATAAGGCTGGCTATAAGCGAAATTGAGAACCCACTAGAGATGCCCCAGAGCTTATGCTGTAAGAAGTGCGGCAAGAAAGAAATGTCCAATGCATTGGAGAACTGTCCATTCTTTTCAGTTGCTTCTAAGGAAAAAAAATGAAAAATGTTGTCTATGGCAAGTATGTAGGCGGTTTGGGGCTACCCGACAAATATTTGTTGTTTTCAGTACCTCGTTGGACCTTTTATATCACTCGGATAGTTCAATTAAAATGTTTTGTTGCTGCCTGTTGATCCGTAATTGAAGGGATTCTAACAGTTCGGGTAATCTCGACACGTACACAACGTTTGTCCCCTTCCCTCCCCCCCAAAAAAAAACAGGAAGTTTCCCATCACTGGAGTAAATCATCTACAATGCTCTGTTTACCATGCCTCGAAAACCCTCTTTGTAACAACTCAAATGACCTTAAGCTGCTCAATCGATTACACTAAAATCTTGATTTAATTACGCAACAAGTTTAAAAGCTTGCTAAAGTATAGCAGCTTGTGCATGTTAGATTCGAGTAAAACGCTTTTTTGTATCCATCAAGGAAATCTTGAATGCGACTTGTCCGAACTTCTGTCCGGCCTCTAAGAAATACTTTTGATCTCAGCTCGATTTCCTTCCAGCTTGAAAAAAACGAATCCCGAAGTTCTCGGGGCTCAGTGCATCCAATATTTTGGAATGGCAAGATCGCTCGCAGGATTTGGTCAAAAGTAGCGCGATGACTGATTTTCGCGTTTTTAGCGTCTTTTTTGATAATTTTCTTCAAAACTATCGTTTCACCAGATCTGAAAAGTTATTCAGGACTAAGGCGAGAAGGGCTATCCAACAAAACAATGTTTGCTAGCGTTCAGTTCAAATACAAACAAAAAAGTTTGAAATCTAATTTTCAAATACTTACACAACACAAGCCCTCTGTTGTGGAGCCAAGCATAGTGTGCGAAATTGCTAACACGTTCTCGGAGAATGCGGCACATTGGGCTCATACAAACAACATCTCCGCCTGATCAGTTGCCCGTGTGGGTTAGTTTCAAATTTTTAGTATTCTCATTTCTCAGACCTTGATCCGGCTCTTTCGAATTCTTTTCTGTTAGAATTGCTAGGTGGACCTCATTTGTCAAAACTTCTATTCCAGGATAGCGGGAAACTTCGGAAACGGATACAAATTCTCAATTTTTGGTAAGTTGTTTTTGTAACTTTTAGCAAATTTTTGGTAATTTTTGGTAAATAGGGTACGTAAAGCAGAGCAGTCGCATATTAGATTGTTAGGAACATTTACACTTAAAGGGGGTACGAGAAGTATTCCGCACCCACAACAGAACTTTGCTTTGTACTGGGATTGCCATAAAATACGACATGGGAGCCGAATGTCACCCATTTCTTTGTACTGCATGGCACACTAAAAATGTCGCCTAAAGCTGTTTTCGTTCAAACTTGAAAACTGGCAACCACCAGACTGTTGGAGAGCACTTCCTCACGAGGACCCTATATAAATTTTCCGATACGGTAAGATCTAAGTTGAAGTGAGTTATCAAAAATTGAGGCTTGAGACGCGAGTCACCTTCTGGCCGAGCAGTACGAGCGATGCTGTAGATTTAGGAATGAGCAGGGTTCCGTGCTCCTCTCTGCAAAACCGTCATCCTGATACTTTTCTGTTCCTCAGATATTAGTAGCATGTCAAAGTAGAGCGCGGGAATACTCATGCTTTCCGCTCAACTCATTTGCTGGTACATTACACGGTGATATCGGCAGTGGAGTAACACGTCGCAGTATTTTTCTTGACCTGACTTCCTCCGATATTTTCTTCCTCCGACAGAGTGGTTAAATATCCGTAGGGAAAGTTGTTAGGTCATAATGCATGTCTATTAGATAGCCATTGAAAGCAAAATGAGGGACTCTCATGAGATTTGCATCGAGATGTCACTTGTGGTAACGCTGATGAGTGACGAAAAATGAAGATCATATTTCCAAAACGTCGTCGAAAAACCGCTCGATCAATGCCACCCAATGCACTTTCGCTGACACTCTCCGCATGGAGGGTTGCCTTCGTCTTCCTTCGCGCTCAGTTTTTTCTGTTCCTCAATTCTTCGAGAATCTTCCTTGTTTTGATTCCCTAAGCCTTTCATCGTCCTCTTAGCATCTGGTTTGTCTGGTAGTCCAGCCATTTGAATTTAACTGACTTCTGCTGCCACCTATGTAAGGTCGTCCATCTCTAAAGATGCGGACGGACCCTCGCATTCTTGATTCAACGTTCTCGGGAAAATCATCCGAAACCTTTTCTCATCTCTGCATTTATAATCACTCATATTGAATTTTACCCTGCAGCCAAGTTTTCTTGAATATAATTTGGTTTGGACATGCCAGCCGTTCTGGGAATTCGTACATTTATCTCATGTACGTTGGCAGTTCAAGTGCAAACAATCGTTCTTTGAAGTTCAGAAGTGATTGTTGGGTGGTTACTGAGCATGCGCGAAATTCTCTAACGGCGTGAAGAAGTTTGTGTTGCTATCTATCCCAAGTGCTCTGATTCTCACCAATGCGTTCGGTACAGGAGGAGCTGGGAGTACGGGGGCAGGATTATTACCTTCGCCGACCAATCGGCAGAAGTCTTCTCACCCTAGGACGTTAACTATTGGCCAACGCAGGGAAGAACCCCCGCTCCGTACTCTTATTTTCCCGCGTACCCTGCGTCGCTTCCCTTTACCAACACGGGTCTTTTAGTATTCTCTCAGAAGAGATTTTTAAGGCGATCATGTTCGCCGAGATCTTTTTTTTGCTGGTAAATTCAGATTTATACTTCAAAATTGTAGATGTTCAATGTTCTCCAAAGAAAATTCAAAATTTCTAGAGATAAAGCCTGAAATAACCTAACTCTCATAACACTATGTAACAAATTTTCACTTTTTTCTATTCCTGGATTTAAAGGCAGCGTTCACGACGATTTTCGTTCCCGAGTTTTCCACTGAAAACAATGCGTTGGCAACCAAGTGTTACGAAAATTACGAAGAAACGGCGAGAAACGCACTAAAACGCCTTATTGCATTGACATTATTCCATGGCCTGGACTAGTTGTCCGATTAGAAGAACATGTAACCGGTGGTTTTCACCGGTGAAAAATGGGGCTAATCAAAAATGGAAAAAATATTTTAGGCATAACAGTACTAGTTAGGGTCCGAAAGAAAGAGCAGAGCAACAGACAGTAGCGAATTGCAAAAGACGGGTCCGCAAAAGTTTTCATTGTCACAACGAACAGTTCCAGTGAGAGTAAAAAGGTGAGATGAGAGTAAGGGATTTGGTGCCCTTCCGGGGCGTTTTTCTCGAATTCTTCGTCATTTCAGTTCTACTCGGAGGTCAAACAATCGACTTAACGATTACTCTCGAAATCGAAGATTATCGTGAACAATGCCTTTAAATTGTGTTTTCCTAACCCGTCAGATCTTGAACAGATAGGAAATCGCTGTTATCCCAGGGAAACTTCGCTTTTGTGACTAGGACAAAGAAGTTTGGATAATCGCGTGTTTATGTAAGACAAAACTTGTTCCTAGCTTCTAAGTATTATATTTAAATTGTTTATGTCTAATGTATGAGTAAAATGACTTCATTATGCACAAACTTTGCTTACACGACGACAGTAAGAAGAAAACTCGTTTTTTTTGTAAAAATAGAAAGATTTTTGTTCATTTTCGGCACTATGATCAGGTAAAAACAAAAAATGCGCAAGGAATAGACAAACACAGTCGGAAATCACTCAACAAGATTCAGAAATTTGTAGATTTTCTAGATTCACGATTGTACAGTGAATCACTCACTCGAAGTTGCACCCAAATGTAGTCCCCCCTCATGGTTTCGTTATACTGTCCTTGGTAACGACGTTCAAAGTCCAATATATTTTGATGAAAGGGCTAGCCTTGCTCGTTGAATTTTCCAAGATGGGAATCAATTATATGGACTTTCAGAGACATTCTGCATCCCGTTTTGACGTAATTCTTTATGAGAGTGCACCAACTCCACACATAGCTTTCAGCTTCGTGATCACCTAGGAAGTCGTGAACAACAGCAACGAAATTGCTCCAAGCCGTTCTCTCCGTCACGTTCAACAGCTTTGCGGAATGCTCACATTGTATGACCCTCTTGATTTGTGGTCCGACGAATATACCAGCTCTGACCTTAGCCTCGGGCAGAGTCGTTATCCAGGACAGTATAACGAGACATGATGAGGGACTACATTTGGGTGCAACTTCGAGATAGTGATTCACAGTACAATCGTAAATCTAGGAAATCCACACATTTCTGAACCATGTTGAATCCTTTCCGTTTGTGTTTGTCTATTCCTTGCGCATTTTTTGTTTTTACATATTCGGAATGCCGAAAAAGAATTAAAATATTTCCATTTTCACGAAAAATGGGTTTCCTTCATGCTGTTGTAGTGTAAGCGAAGTTTGTTGTCAATGAAGTAATTTGTTCACATACTTTGGACATAAGCAATTGAAATAGAACAGTTAGAAGCTAGGAACAAAAATCGTGTTACACTGTGTAATTGCAACTCTGAGATAACTAGGCAGGTGACATGTTCAGAAAAAATTTTTCGGGTCTGCTAAAGAAAGAATAATATTAACTTCCCTACATAGAATTGGCCTTCGGAATTTGTCACTTTCTCCAAATCTCGTTTCAAGCCGTTCAATGGCATCAAATCAAAGTGCATGGGTAAGCTAGCGTGTGCGCTCAGCTTGTGACTTTAGGTTAAGTTCCACTATGGTAATAATTGTTACACACTCGCACCACCTTCGCGTGCTAAAACACTCACAGCCTTCTATTCCTGGTGAGTGCACATACACTTCAAATATCTACTATTTCGGAGGGAAGTTTACTGCCGTTGATCGCATGCGTGTGCGCGCTTTGGCTGCACTTCCTTTTTTTCCACGCTTTCTCGCTGTCTCTACTCTCGTTCCACACAAGCGCACGAAGGAACAAACTGAACTTGACTCCGAAACAGAGGACATCATTTCATACTCAAAGGATTCCTTCGCATAGGCAAGGACTGCAAACTCTCAAAGTAAGAGCATATATTCTCTCCTTCAAAGAAGATATTCCTTGGACCGTTCGCGTGCGTGTGCGCGTCTATGCTGCGTTTCCCCCAACACTCTCCCGCTGTCTCTCCCGTTGCTCCGCACACAAACGCGAAGGAACAAAGTAAATTTTGCTCCGAAATAGTGGGTACTGCAGATGCGACGTTTTGAACCCGCCTCTCCCGCAGAGAGCGTGGCCCTACCACAACAAATACAACAACCTAGCCGGGTTCACATTAAGGCAACTTTTCTCCCCGCGCACAATGGGCAAAACTCTGCTAGGTTCTGATCTCAGCACAAGGAAACGGAAGAATCGCGATGAGTCAGTCACCTGGATGCGATGTGCGCATCGGAAATCCGCTCCATTCACGTCGTCGGTAAAGCACGTTCATTATGGGCTCCCGAGAAAACCATTAATGTGGACGAAGCGGATTTTCACCGCGCGCGTTGCATCTAGGTAGCTAACTTGAACGTGGCTTTATGTACCTTTTTCGAATGCTGGGATCATAACCCGGGTCTGCCAGCCAACAAAAATCTTCTAGACAGCAACCTACAATCACTACCAGAATCATAACCGAAGGGCCAACTGAATAGGGAAGTAGTACTAGGCGACCCTGCCGTTTGTAGCTAAATATAGTCTAATCATGAGTACTTCTGAGAATGTTCCAAGATCTAATTCAGTAGCTGCTCAAAGACAGTGTTTACAATGAAAAATCTTATTCGAGTTTTCGATGTTTTTGAGAAGGCAAGTTCACAAAGTAGCGTATTAGAGGGAAAAGTCCCTATAAACTTCTCAAATATTGGAGAAAAAACTGTTGAAAAACTCTTGAATATTTTATTATGCCTCTTCGCTTGTCTTGCTCACTGCGGACAAAACATCGAATCATACGTCGGAAATTCTTTCGCGCTTTGAAATTCTTGGTTAAGTGACTCAATTTTCTGTTTCGTGTACCCTAAGAACTCTTCAAAATAAGAGGGTGTAATGCACATGCTTGGATATGAGAATTAATCGGAATAAAGAGTATTAACAATTCGGTTACCGCTCCTTTGGGGAGATTTACACCAACTGTTCCGACACTTAGCAGGACAACTGTTATAGGATGTGGGCGGGGTGGCCCACTAGGTCGGATTGCCTACGAGACTTTCACCCACTTCCCGACCGTTTTTCGTCGTTTTTGCATTCTTGCTCTTCTTAGAAGGACCCATAGATTACATTTCCGCCAAAAACGTGCAATTTTTTCATCGTGAACACTGCCTTTAGGAGATCTTCGAGCCGAGTTACCAAGGGGCTTTTCAATGGGGTCAAGACATTCATTACTGGGAGCCACAGCATTTTCAGGGTTTTCAGAAAAAAACGCTCCGGATTTGTCTCATAACTCATTTCTGGTATATATTTAGGGTCCACTCTGTTGATTTCCACAAATTTCGACAGGTCTGGCCTGAAGCCTGTTACCGGGGCAAATTTTCAGAGTGAGGTTATTCGGGATTCTAAACACGTGTTAGGCTTATTTGTTAATTTTCGATAGATTTCGGTAGCGTACTGTCGGTATAGGGTTGCTTGGTGAAATCTAGCTGGAAACTTCTCTGTGGTGGGTATTTGGGGTGTTAAACACTAATTTGAGGTCCACTTATCGATGTCCGGATAACTAAGGTATGTAGATTACGGCAGCTAACTCGCATCATATCTTCCGTAACCTACCAAAAGCCTCGGAATATCGAGAAACGGAGTGAGCAGTGAAACAATATTTATGCCCAGCATCCTATAAATCCCCTAGTAATAATTTCTGAGCCAAATACGAGACTTGTTGAATGCCCTGAAATTTTCCCGATGGGTACTGCACAAACAAACATTATCAACACAAAGTGTCAGTGCAATCCCACTCAACTGTACCTTTTCGCCCTACTGAGAAAACCTTGCTGTAACTCGGTTCGAAACTCTGTTTAGCATCTGCAAACTTATATTTGGAAACACTCAATACCCAGTTGAGACGTATTCCATTACACATGGCCAGAAAGACCAGAAAAGTTCTCCTAGGGATCTCTCTATAAGAAGAGCCGCCTTATATACCCGCTATTTCGGGGTGAAATTTATTTCCGTCCATTACGTGCGTGTGCTGCATCTCCCTCTCTCTCACTTTTCTTGTCGTCTCTACCCTCGCTTCGCACACGCACGCGACGGAACAAACTCAATTTAACTTCAAAATAGAGGAAACCGTTTGATTACCATTCACCTGCATCACTGTCGTAGTGCACTTATGTGGCGTAGGGGGAGCACGTCGTCCTATTGTCGTAATAAAAGGTATCTGATCAAATTGTATGCGCACTGCACTAGCATTAAATGTTTCATTTGTTGAAGTACGTACTGCAGTTCGAAGCACAATAAGAGGACGTGCATCTCCAGCAGCGCGCCTCATTATTAGTCTCAGAATCACCTATTCTACGTGGCGGATATTGGGTATGGACATGCTAAATAAAGTCTGTCCGAAGGGGACCAACCGCCAACGCGGTCGGCGTGCGTGTGGAGCGATCACTACAAGGGCATTATTTCGGATAAGCCTTCCCATGACTGCAAGCAGCTGATTGAGATAATATTAACCATTCATCAGCTATGCCTGCTAGTCGCTTTCCAAGTTCGAAAACTGCCTTCACGAGAGCCGTTCGACAAGCACGCCGGCCGGGTGTACGGACAGTCTCCTTCGGACAGACCTTAGCTCATGTAATATGGACGGTCAACCCAGTCAACCCAGTGTGATTAGTTGAAGAAATAAATTCGATCCCTCCCTAGTACTGACTTTTTGTGATATGCAAACGACGCAAATTTATTCGTCAGTCCGGTGCATTTATGTTCGAGAAACTGTTACATGGTGAAGCGCACTGCGGAGGAATTATTTTTAGGACATTCTTCGGACGATCTCTTACGGAGTCCCTCATTGCTGAAAACAACTTAATGGAAAAGAAGGTCTACATACCCTCTGTATCGTAGAGAAATTTATCATCGTCGATCGCGTGCGTGTGCCCGCGTATGCTGCGCCTTCTTCCCCCACGCTTTCTTCCTTTCTCTGCACTCGAAGGAACAGCTCCGAAATTAAGGATGCATAGTTTCATAAAATGTCTCCGTCGACCCGTAGAAATCAAATAATCTGTGTAATGATTGGAATGGCAGTAAAAAGTTGAATAGATTTTAGTACTGAAAGCGCTTTCTGAAATTAGTCGGTAGAGTTTTGCCAAATGAAATCCTATGTGTACTGCGATACGTTATAATCTGATCGATATTCACGTGATGGAGTGACGGTGAAAAAATTAATCAATTGTAATATACAAAGGCTATTTAAACAAGTGTGATCAGCCGACACAATATCCGCCAACAACGTCATGATTTCCATTTTACAATTATCCCACTACTGTGATCGTTTTAGCCCAATTTCTGTTATGTTTTCATTGTTGAACGAGTATAATTTTCATGGATAAGGGAAATTACTTCAGATCCGTTTCTGTTTTTTTTTTGTGGTAAGCAATTTTTTGTTTCGGAAACTTTGCGTGTGAAAAACATTCAATCGACTTTGCGATATTCACTTTCCTATCACTCTAGGCGGGAAATCTGCATGAGTTGAGATTCATTCATGTGTTTTCCGCTACTCCGAAATTCTGGTCGCAAAGAGCCAACATGGTCATCCTTCAAAGGCAATATTTAGTCACAATAGGACTTTTCCAAAACATGTGCTAGTCAAAAGGTCGACCTGGACTGGTGAATTTCATCTGGAACTTTTGTGAGCTATGAGCTGGTACTCATGGAGAAAATGGCCTGTAAGTTCAAATCGCGGTATCCACAGCATGATTATGCCGTCAAGTCATCGGTATTCGTACGGCATGTGGGTGGTCGCCTCGCCGCCACGCGGCGGGGTCACCGCACTGGCGGCATTCATGACACTGCTGGGAGACGACTGCCACCGCGCGCCATGAAGAAAGCACGGACAATGGCTGAAGCTCGGACGGCTTCTTCACCTTTGTGGATCAGTGGTTCCAAGAAATAGCTGAAATACCTTGAAGAACACTGTTTCTTTTTCTTCCGCGAATCCCTCACGTTTTCTGAGATAGCCGGGAGCATGCGCTCAGATTTAGTGGAAAATCTCGAAACTGAATTTCTGTCCGGACTCGGAAACTCGGAAACGAGAATCATCGTAAACCTTGTACCTGGAAGCAGGTTCCGGCGGAAATTCAGTTTTGAGATTTTCCGTTAAATCTGAGCGCTTGCAACTGGTTATCCCAGGAAATGCGTGAATTCGCGGGACCAGACGGTGTTCTTCAAGCAATTGCAGCCATTTCACTTCGCCACTGTTTCACAAATGTGTGTCCGTCGCCCAAGTTTTCAGTCATTGTCCGCGCTTTTTTCACCGCGCGCGCTGAGGAAATCGTCTCCCACTAGGTGATAGGGGCTCTCTCCACTCACAGAAAGGAGTTGTCCCGTTTTGCAGTTGGAAAACTCACGTTACTCAATTAAAGCGAAGTGGTCCCGAGTGGAATTGGAGCTGAAAAAGGTGAGACAACTCCTCCATCGGTGTGTAGAGAGCCCCAATTCCTCCCACTACCGCCACGAATGCCGCTACTGCGGCGACCCCGCCTCGTCAAGGCGAAACGACCACCCACAAGCCATGGAAACATCGATATTTTGACGACCTGATCATGCTGTGAATACCGCAATTATTTACTTATAGGCCATTTGCTCTATGAGCACGAGCTCATAGCTAGATGGGTTCGCCTACTCAGAAAAATGAAAACAAGTTACTTGTAACATAATAGGCCAAAAACAAGTTACTTGTAATATATCTGAGCCGATGTAAGTTACTTGCAACTTATCTCAGGTCATTTGAGTTACATGTAACATATCGGCGGGATATTGCGTGCGGTGCGCCTCCGGTATGTTACATGTAACTTAAATGGCACATTATAAGTCGCAAGTAACTTAAAATGGCCAAGAAGATATTTCCAAGGTTGATTTACGACGCACTCGCGGAGTCAGGTTTACGACTGGCGTTGCTGTTGGTTCAATTACCCAAGCTTGAAGTACTTGATCCCACACCAGCAGGGAAGGCCCAGCACAGCGTTTTTTTGCGTAGCGTGTGGTCTTGGACACGCCCTCTGCGTCGCGTGTTGACCACCCGTAGTGAAAAATCAAATGTAAGTTACATGTAACATAAGTGTAACTTACATGTAATATAAATTTAAGTTACATGTAATATAAATGTATGTTACATGTAATATAAATGTAAGTTACTTGAGACATTCAAGTAAGCTACATTTATATTACAAGTAACTTGTTTTGATTTTTCTGAGTAGTCCAGGTCGACCACACGCTTCGGAAAATTCAAAATCTGACTAAACTGCGCACTCCAGTGTTCCCTCGCCTCGAAATCAACCCTTGTCGTTTATCCCAGAAAGGAACGGACCCTTGAGGACCCTCATAGATGCGAGAGCGTCTTTATACGGGGCATGAAACGGGAAGCTTTTTAGTGATGAAGTGCACGCTCTGTCTGGCTACACTCCCCTAACTGGAGGGGTCTACACTGAAATTGCAACTATAGTTATACACGAACGAAATTTTCTAAAGATTTTTCGAAATTTTTCGTTCGTTTTCGTTCGTTCGAAAACTCGTCGAACGAATTTTTTTCAAATTTCGTTCGTTCGAAGTTTTTTGAGCGAAAATTTTTCAATTTTCGTTTGTTCGAAATTTTTTGAACGAAAATTTTTCAATTTTCCTTTGTTCGAAATCCGATTTTCCGAATTTTTTTCGAAATTCGTTCGTTCGGATTGCTTTCGAACAAATTTCAAAAAAAAAATTCGAAATTTCCGACAAATTTCAAAAAAAGTTCGAAATTTTCGACGAATTTCGAAAAGTATACGAATCTTCGAAAAAAATCGAAATTTTGATTAGTTTTGAATTTCGTTCGTTCGACCTCCAAAATTTCGAAAGTTCTCCGAAATTCGTTCGTTCGAAATTCTTTCAAACGAAATTTTTTCAATTTTCGTTCGTTCAAAATTGTTTCGAACGAAAATTTTTCGATTTTCGTTCGCTCGAAAATGTTTCGAACGAAATTCTTTCAATTTTCGTTCATTCGACATTTTTTTCCAAATTGTACAACTATAATTGCAACGTTAGACCAAAGTACCTAGTTTTCTCTTCAAGAAGTTCATGTACTTCTATTGCTTCTGTCATAGGTTCACTTAAAATAAAGCCTGTATTTTATAGTTGTACACGAACGAAATTTTCGAAGCATTTTTCGAATTTTTTTTCGTTCGTTCAAAATTTCGTCGAACGATTTTTTTTCAAATTTCGTTTGTTCGATATTTCATCGAACGATTCTTTTTTCATTTTTCGTTTGTTCGAAATTTTTTCGAACGATTTTTTCCCATTTTCGTTCGTTCGACATTTTTTCGAAATTGTATGATTATACTGTACTTCTACTTTTTAGTCCTTTCTTGAATATTCGTACAGCAAATTATTTTTATTCCCAAAAATGATAATAGTCTCATGAAAATCTCGAAAAGTTAACACAGAAGATCAATTATTCAAGTAGTGTTGATTGCTCGATTTCGCATGATTGGAGGCTGGGCTCTCGATAAAACCTCCGTTGCATCTTCGAGAAAAGAGGATGGTTTTTCACTTGCTTTTCGTGACAGCACTGTTGAAATAACTGTGACAAATTGACAAAAACCATGGGCTGGAGCAATTATTTTTACGTTAAAGGCAGTGTTCACGATAATCTTCGATTTTGAGATTATTCGCTAAATCGATTGTTTGGCCTCCAAGTAGAACTGAAATGACGAAGAAACCTCGAAAAACGCACTAGAAGGACACGAAATCCTTTACTCTCACCCCGCTTCTTTACTCTCAGTGGAACTGTTTGTTGTGACAATGAACTCGTTTGTGGACCCGACTTTTGCGATTCTCGATTTTTCGTTGCTCCGTTCTTTCCTTTGAACCGTAACTAATACTAATTTGCTTGAAATATTCCTCCGTTTTTAGTTACCCCAATTTTTCACCGGTAACGACAACCGTTAACATGTTCATCCGATCGGACAACTAGTCCAGGCCAGAGAATAATGTCACTAAAATATCACGATTCAATGCGTTTCTCGCCGTTTCTTCGTAATTTTGGCAACACTTAGTAGCCAAAGCATTGTTTTGAATGGAAAACTCAGGAACGAAAATCATCGTGAACACTGCCTTTAAGAGTAGTTCAACATCTTCTTCTTGTTAAACATGAACGGCTTCCTCAAGCCTGTCATTTGCTCCGATCAAAACATTATTTTGCTCTCAAACCCATTTTTTTGGCAGAACTGAGGTGAAACGTCGACACTTTCAGACCATTAACTTTTTTTTCTGAAGTTTCTCCAAGTTCCCACTATTTTCCACTTTTTGAGAACTAGATCAAAATTTGAGGAAGCTCAGCGTGGAGTTGCTTCATCAACCTTGCCGTTGGTATCAGCGTCGTCCGGGGATCTGCTACACGCATTCTGTGAAGCGAGTTTCTTCTAGAATCTGAGCGGAAGCAGCATCAATTCTCTTGACGCGTGCTTGCTGAGAAAGGACAGGGCTTCTGGGAATGAATCCATGTGACCTGGTGCGAAAAATCTGGCTATTTCCAAAGCCTTCCAGAGTGATTAGAGCAACGGAATTTGTCTGCTGCACTCAGCATTAAAGGCAGTGTTCACGATGATTTATTCCACTCAAAACAATGCTTTGGCAACCAAGTATTACCAAAATTACGAAGAAACAGCGAGAAACGCACTAAAACGTCTTATTTCAGTGACATTGTTCTCTGGTCTCGACTAGTTTTCCGATTGGATGAACATGTTCACTGTGGTTGTCACCGATAAAACATGGGGCTAATCAAAAACGGAAGAATATTCTAGGCAAAACAGTATTCGTTAGGGTCTGAAGGAAAGTACGAAGCAAGAGAGAGTAGAAAATTGCAAAAGACGGTTCCACAATAGATTCCATTGTGACAACGAACAGCTCCACTGAGAGTAAAGAGGTGGACTGAGAGTAACGAATTTCGTGCCCTTGTGGTGCGTTTTCCTCGATGTCTTCATCAATTCAGCTTTACCCGGGGGCCAAACAATCGATTTAGCGATTAATTCCAGTATTGAAGATTATCATGAATACTGCCTTTAACTGGATTTAATGCCAGAATTAGGCTATTTAACACAACCACCTTTTGCGAATTCTGGCACATCCAAGGCGCGCAGCTCTTCTCCCGATACCGGAGATGCATCTAAAGTAGACGTGTACTTGTAATAGAGGTGTGCCTCAAATAGACTGTGCAGTTCTGATTTTCAACCCTATTTTAGATGAAATCGTATCATACGTGCACCTCAAATAGTAGTGTACTTCTGATGAAGGAAATACGATAATCACAGCCCACCTCATTGTCAGACAAAGGAAGTAGCAGACAGCCAGCTGAAATTCGCCAGTTTCTCAACAGCTGGGTGCAGCTGTAATTTAGCTGGTTGATGACAATTACGAGGCGAATAGTTCGCACACACTCTTCATGTTAGGTAATGCCAACAGCGGACCGCTGGCGATTATCTCAAACAATAGGATTGCCGGACCGCCGGCATTTGCCTGGCGAGCAAAAACCATTCCCGGGGCCGGATGCATCAACGCAAATATAGGGGTTTGGGCAGGCGCGGGGCACGCAGGGCAGCGAAGTCAGCATGCTAAGCCACCGGGGGCAAGGGCAAGGGCAAGGGCAGTGCTTCCAGCTGCCCCAGCTATGAGGCTGAGGCAGGGGCTGCCCCGGCTGGGGCAAGAATGGTGAAACGCTGTAGGAATATGATACTATCACGCAGAAACCAACTTTTTAAAGACTTGCAGTCTTTTTCCTCGACATAATACCTTTATTTAGCTTCTGGTAATCATTTGTTTACCTAAAATTTTTACACCTAGAAGGTAATTATTCCATTTTCGATTGATTTTTTCACACATCCTCTTTTTTTAAGCATTTTTCAGGGTTTCCCTGGAAAAATCCATATTACTGCTCCCACCTTCTTTATTCCGCGTTCCTTTAGCTTTTGCTTGATCTACTACAATCTCAGAGTTTTTGAGTACTTTGGAAAGCATGAACTTTCAGAAAATTTCGTTTGAAGATACTTCCAATTTTTTGAAAAGAAATTGATTCGAGACAAGTATTGAATTTTATACTAGAAACCACACATTTTTTCTTGAGTTCCACCCGCACTGCTTGCTGAATTTCTTTTTTTTCCTCGAATCTCGTCCTCCAAATCCTTTGAGCTGTGAAACAAAAAAAATTAGCAAATATTATTATTTCATTCCCATAAAAATATAACCCATCTAATGAAGAAATTTTTTTGCAACCCTGAGTCTGAATAAGAAATATGAAACAAGAACTCTAGACTTAATTTATGAAGAAAATACTGCGCTTTAGTACTCAAAGGCGTGTGTCCTTCTTCTCCTTCCTCTGCTGTGCTCTTCTGCTCACGTTTTCACAACATGAACATTTTGCAGTCATTTTCCTCACAGCCATAAAAATTAAAAAAGTACAATTTAAAAATTTAGTGGGTGTATCAAGCTGTGAAAAATTACAAATTCACTCTTACAAAAGAATGGCCTTGAATTTGTTTGCACTCTGAACATGAACTTTAGTATGCGTGAAAAAAACGCCGCTACAAAAATGTGAAAAATTTTATAGAGTTGATCTTGCTATAATTCCCTTGTAACAGAGCTAAACCATCCACAGAGCGAAATGGCGGATTCTCATCTTCTCTCATTCTAACTTGCAATAGATGAAAAAGGCGAGCAAAATAGCATCTAAAGCAAAGAATACTACCCATGGTTTTCTAAATACACCACAAAAATTTTCAAAACTTTGCTCATTTACACTTTTCAGACAAGCTTCGCAGCAATTTGGCGTTTTTGGATAAGTTGTGAAGTCTCAATAACGAGCGAATTAAAATAAAATGACAGTCGAAAACTACGGACGAAATTAAAACATATGATCGATCACTGCTCGAGAGAGCGCCGCGTCGAACACATGTGGCACGCACGCAAGCGAGGAGGTAATGATCCTATCACTACCTCCTCGCTTGCGTGCGTGCCCCATGTGTTCGACGCGGCGATCTCTCCAGCAGTGATCGACGATATTTATTCTCTATTACCATTCTACATTACGAAAAAAGTAACTGCCAGATGTTCAAATGCGTTGAAAACGAGAGGAAATAAAAAAACAGGAAGCGTCAAGCAGATGGGGCAAAAAATCTCAGCTGTCTCGGCCGATCGATCGCAGCTTTCGGCCGTAAAATGGCGCGCACGTACGTCATTGCGTACACTCCGCTGGGGTTGGCTGCCCCGATGCCATCGAGCGCATCTGCATACGCGGCGGGGCACCGACTCTCGGGGCGCCTGCGCTGGGGTAGCCAGACCCTGCCCGTGCCCTTGCCCCACAGTGTGCGTTGATGCATCCGGCCCCCGGTGTCCGCCAGCTCTCAGCCTGCGGCCCGCCTGAACCTTGCCGCGATCCGCCAAGACGCTGGCCGATCGCTGGCAGCCTTTTGGCTACTACTTGGCACTTTGGCTGCCAAAATTATGCTGGCCTCCGTAGGGTGACTGCATGTCACCTTTCAGGGCCGGCATCAAAGTGCCGAATGAGCACTCATTGGACTGAATCGCC
This sequence comes from Aplectana chamaeleonis, assembly GCA_029168955.1. Lineage (NCBI taxonomy): Eukaryota > Metazoa > Nematoda > Chromadorea > Rhabditida > Cosmocercidae > Aplectana > Aplectana chamaeleonis. The sequence continues at coordinate 111,972 of JAPDOI010000743.1, forward strand.
TCATATCCCGGCTTAGGCTTATCAATGAAATCAGTGATCAAACTATAACATGTTAAACGTGGGAAATTGTCAACTCTCGAATGCCAGCCATGTGACGATTCGGCGCCAAGCGAATGCCACTGTGCGGTTAGAAGCCAACCAAGTGCCGATTGGTGGACAACTGCGTTTTCATGCACTCGGCAGATTCGAGGTGTGATTGCCTTTGCCAGCTGATTGCAAAATATCACGCAGCTTTCAGGAAACTGGCACATTTCTGCCAGCGGTCCGCCGCTCGCACTAATTGAGATGCCAAGGATGAGCCAGCTGTCATCTTCGTATTTGCCAATTGCCAGCTAAATGCCAGTTATCACTAAGCTGTTATGCAGCTGACGGGTTTTTCGCCAGCTCTTCGCCGCTTCCAATCTCTGAGTATGTTTCCAGTTGCCTAAAAGATGCGCGATACAATGCATTTATCTGGCTATTACACCTCAAATTTACCGACCACATGAGAACGCAGTTATCCACCAATTGGCACTCGGTTGGTGCCTAGAGGCCGAGTGATATCTACTTGCACCGGATCGCCACAGTTGTCGCTCGAGAGGGATAATGACTTAACATGTTTGACATGTTAAGGATGCTTTGATCAATGATATCATTGATGAACTCTGCCCGTATATGAGCCGCTCCAGTCAAGTGTCATAGTTGTCCGATTGACTGTAGCCAACCCGGTCGATAATCATGAAGAACATGAATGAGTAGTGGCGAAAAACACCAAGTGTGGCCGACCCGACCGATATGCTCATGATATAGTGTAAAGAATTAATGATATCACTGATTTTATTCCACATACATATTTCATACATATCGACCACATCGGCCACACCGGGTGCTTCAACCTTCCTCGTCCTTGTTTTTTCATATGTATTGACCGAGTCGGCCACGGCAAGTCGCGGCAGTTTTTCGGCCAACTATGATCGAGGCCTGAGTGCTCACTCTGCACTTTGTTAGGACCCGGTCATAGTTGAAAGCCTTCACAGGCTGTAGCCACTGCGGTCGATACGTATGAACAACATGGATGAGGAATGCTGAAAACACCCGGTGTATCGCCGGTGGCTAACGCTATGTGAATTGATTTCTGTTGATGTCATGCATATCTTATCTTTCCTCATGTGCTTTTAATCGGGCCTGCCACACCGGGTGTTTTTATGATCCCTTCTCATTAATGTACTTCATGCTTATCGACGGGGCTGGCTACACTTGGACTGGGATTCATGAACTAGTGTGCAACACATCACCTGATTTGGCTAGCGCTCGACTGCGTTTCAATACTGCGGAATCGCATCTTTTCGTTTCTCAACCAAGCCCCCATTAGCACCTCGCAGTTGCGGTTACGTGAGACCCAGCTGTAGCCCAGCGCTAACCGAGCCTAGCGATGATGCCTCGTTCGCTCGCCTAGTATTTTCAACAAACCTAGCTGGAACCCGCATTCGTTTGTGAATTCCAGACCTGAGCAGCCAACTATGACCATGGTCTTAGATTTCGGCCCTGGAAAGTGACGTGAAGACACTCTACAGGGCTCAGCATATTCTGAGCAGCTTAATGGGAATACCCCACGGCTAGAGGGAGGGAGGGGGTAGATCTCCTACGCAACTCTCTAAGGTAAAGGTAAGTAAGAGACCAATCTCGACCCATCGGTGTTCCAGGGGACGGGCGCACTGCAGACAAATGATTGCTCAACAGCTGGAGTGCCAGATAGTAGACCAGAGGCTGCCAGAGTTTGGCCAGGGGCCTGGTGGTCCGCAAAAACTTTACCGCCGGCATAATTGTGTTGGATCGCCGGCTAGACGCTGTCAGACACCGGGATTGGTTTTCGCTTGCAAGGCAAATGTCGGCGGTCCGCCAGTTCCACTGTCTGAGATTTTTTGATGACACTCACATGTAGGATTATAACATACAGCCTATCGTTCAGAGAGTAAGTCGAGGCGAGCGCGCCGCTGGCATCACGCAGAGCACAAGGGAGATTCTCTACTCTCACCGATGACTTTTATTCTGATTCTACTTAGTCTATCGGACCGAAGAGGAAGTCACCAGCGAGAATAAGAAGCTCACCTGTGATTTGCTTCAAGCGCACGGCACGGTTGCCTGCTCCGCACCACCCGGCTCACTTTCTGGAAGATAGGCTGTACTTGACGTAGCGAAAAAATGCTTTTGGGTAGATCTAGAAGAGTTATAAGGAACGTTCCGCTTGTGTAGTCATGTACATGACGTCATTTGGCCACGATAACCTATTTACCGTAGTTCTTCGATGAATTAAAAATTTATACTTGTATTCAAGCGTTCAGAATGACCCTTGTGAGTGAATTTTGGACGAAATGAATCGGAACCTTTTCGCCTGAGGACCTGGTTGAGCTCAGGCGTTTCCTGCTGCCGGGTTCTTGCAGCGCGATTGCGATTGGTGAGTTCCCGAAATTGGTCTATAGCTGACCTGTCATGGAAGCCAGTTGCAGAGAACCGCCGAGATATGACTAGGCTCCAAAATGAAAAAGTATCTTCCCTACCGTAGTCGCAAATAAAGATCATGAAAACTGCACTGAAACTTCACCCAGTGGCTTTCTTCGGGGCTTTGAGCACGAATGAGTGGTATTTTTATTTTATGAGATTATGTATGGACTCAATCAGTCCCCGATGTTGCAGTAGGAGAACGGCGGACAAACTCGCAGGAGTACACTAAATACATATAACTGCTTTGTTTTTCAAATACTAGTGCTTAGACAACAATAATCTCTTTTCTGTCACAATTCTTCCTTCTTGTCGTTTCGTGATAATCCACATCCTCGTGGGTGGTGGCTCTAATGTTCCCAACCTCCAGAAGAGGCGGGAAACGGGAAGGAGCGAAGGTGCGTGATTGGGCGCTAGCAGTGTTTCGCCCAATCACACACCTCTCGCGTTTCCCCCGCCTCTTTTGAGGTTGAGAAATATTACGACCACCTCCCCATCTTCATTACTTAAAGTTTACAACCTGAATGAGCTACTTTTTCAGCAGATTTGTCAGAATGCGCACTCATCCAGACAACAGTCGCGAAGTACCCACATGGCTGAGCACGACGAAAACCCCTCCGGCACGCAAGAGTTCTACTAATTCCGTCACAAATACTATCTCTAAGTGAGTCACAGTCTCTCAATAATGAATCGATAAGGACTTTCACATCACACATATATTTGATCCAAGCTAACAGTGAAATTCCGGATCCTTACAAGGAAGAGGCATGAGTTAGTTGGATGCGAAAAAAAATTTCGAACGAGAGCATGTTTTTTTTTCGGTGGAAACGCTCTTCTTTTCGAAGATGTGGATAAGGCCCTAGTAATACATCGACGTTTCGCTGCCGCTGGTTCTTGCGGGACCTCTGCAATTGGTGAGCTTTCGAAATTGACCAATAGAGGACAAGCCGTGGGAGGCAGGGGAAGCGAAACGTCTGTGTGTAACGGTATTTTCGGAACAAAGTTCATTTGAGGCAAAACGGTGAAAAATAAACCAGGTACTCAAGGCTAGCCTTTGAAAACATCCACAATTGAACAAACAGTAGTACATCACTGCTTTTGCAGCATGTTAACATACCAACTTCAAGTTTCATATAAGCATTTTAATAAAAATTTGAAAACAAATCTTCAATTACTAAATCATCGTTGGGAGACACAGAATTATCCATACACAGGGTTGATTAAGGATAACTAGCTAGTAAAAAGTATACAAAGCTACTATACAAAAACTTTCACACAATAACTAGCCACTTGGTCATCTCACTTGACCACGCCCAACGACTCTTCGGATTTCGGAAGAGGAGGGAGGAAAACCCTGGAGTTGACGGTCTAAATAGAAGGCGGTACCCAGGAAAAAATGGGCGTAGCCAAGCGCAATTTTTATCCGAATTTATCTCGGATTGTATCAAAAATTATCCAATTTTATATCATCCAATTTTATCCGATTTTGTCTGAATTATTGACCCTTCGGATAACGATTCGATTCAGATAATGCCGATTTTAAATTTCCCGGATATTGGTTCGATTCAGATAATGTGTTTTTTTTTTGAATTTTCGGACATCGGATTATCCGAAAAATAGTGATTCGGATCAGAAGTGTGCGGAAATTTATTTTCGGTAAATATTTTACCGAAAGTTTTTACAGAAATTTTTTTCGGTAAATACGGTAAAAACGGAAAATTCGTTAAGAAATCTGATTTCGATTTTGGTACATGTCCCATACGATAGCAAAAATGACCAATATTATTTATGTATCATTTTGAACAGTGCGTGAGGATAGTGCAAATAATGAGTGAGTTTTAAATATTAAATTGAGCTCAACGGTGGAACCCGTTCAGCGTGACGTTTATTGTGAGACAAAGTAGCATTTCAAATTTTTCTGCCGTCAAGGCCTTCCTGTGGTGACTCAAAATCAGACCAGCCGAGAAAAACATCTTTTCCGCCTCAACTGTGTCAGGAGGCTCGCAAAAGTACTTATTGGTCAGTGAGGAAAGGTGCGGGAGCGATATTTCTGAATGCAGTCGTTCCAGAACTGCTGTGGATTCAGTGTTGTGTCCGGGGGCTCGGCAAAGAATTTTTCCAGTTCCTGAGATATCTGCTTCAGGACTCTGCTGCGTTGCAACCCTGTTGACATTTCTGAAATAAAATATGTATTTCTCGAAGTAGTATCTCGATAAGATGAAGCACGTGATACAAAAGGTGAAGAGATCTTTCGGGCATTGAAAAAGTAAGCGCCAAAGGGTTAAAAAGAGTAGAAAAGGAAGAATGAAGAAGGTTATCGCGCTAATGGCATGCCATAACAGTAGCAAACCCATGAAATACGAGTAAGAAGTAGGCCGATTGGGCGAAAACACCCAATTTTACTTTTCGGTAAACATTTCGGTAAATTTCGAGAAAAATTCGGTAAATCGGTAAACCAAAGTTTATCGAAAAAGACCAGTAAATCCGGGAATTCGGTGAATCGGTAAACGGAAAATACTCACCCCTGATTCGGATACTAAGTATAGTAACTAGGGCCTATGAGTGCACTCTATTTCGAAACTGAGCCTTCGCGTGCGTGTGCGAAACGAAAGAAGGGACAGCGACAGAGTGGGTGGAAAATGAGAGAGCAGCGCATCCTCAGAACTTTTTGAACAATTTGAGAACGACATAGAAAATCGCGAGCAATTATAGAACAACATATCTTTGCGTGAACAATGTTCGGTTAAATTATTTAATTCAAACGTTAGTTGTCGGTGGTTGCAACGACGCACGGACAATTAACGTGCGACGAAAATCGAAAAAGTGCCTCGGATACGGGCACGAACAAGTAATCGGGAAAAAAATTTTGGGAACGGGCATACTTCTGACTATGTCAGAATTCGCGAAAAAACAACGAACAAATTACCCTGGGCATTGAACCGGCCTGATGTACGGATCACTTACGAACAGCATACTGAAGAACTATTCCCCAAACTTTGAAACGCACTTGTTTTGAACAACAAGGCGGATTAGTTGATCCCTAACTTCTGTAAGTCGATAGCGCGATGGTGACAATACCTCCGCTGCCCCGCCGCTGCTTTATCTCTTCCTCCGCTGTTTTTTTTTCTTGTTCTGGGTTCGACTTCCGTGCTTTTCACTCATTTGTTGCTTCAGTCGTCCTTCGACTTCCTTGCATTTTGAATTGAGAAGCGCACAGACCAGGGATGAGCGGAAATTTTTACCCGGAAATCGGGTTATCGGAAATAAGTTCATCTGTATAGATTCCAACTGCGCCTGTTGGCTGAACCTACCCTATTAATAATCTGTTCAATCCTGAGTACTGATCTAGATCTCCCGCTAAGAGGAGATTTCCCGCCCACACTCTCGGCGTCGTCCCATCACATTAGCATTGGCATCAGGGATGAGCGGAATTCCGCGTTTCGCGTTCCGAAACCCGCAGTTTCGCGCATTTTTGGCATTCCGCGTTCCGCATTCCGAACACCGCAGAAAACGCTGCGGAATGCGGAATTATCGGGTCATCTGAGAGGTAGAAACCATTGGATGATTTTCACATTTTTCCGCGTTTCACGTTCCAAAAACCGCATTTCCGCGCATTTTCAGGCGTTTCGCTCCCGATTTCCGAAAGCCGAGAAAAAATTTTTGTTCCGAAACTCGAAAACCGAATTCCGAAATTTCGTATTTTTGTTCCGCTCATCCCTGTGGCATATGCCTGCCTGGCCGGCGATTGGCCTACAGCGAGGAATTCGGCGGAAGGTCATCTCCAACAAAAGGTTTGAATTAGTGTATAATCATCTGCCTAATTTTATGTGCTAATTGGAAGAAGCGCTACAAAAAACTGTGAAAGCCGATCAACGCTGCCCATAATTCGCTTCAATTGAGCCTTTCTAACACAGAATCGATGATCTTAATCTTAATCAACATGAATAAGAAACGATGTTGATTGGCTTCAGCGAGCGGTTCTTCTTACGTGGCTACTCTCACAAGTTTCCCTTCTCTCAGCTAGGGTACATATATACCAATCCTACCCATTTTTAGGTAATTTACTAAATATATCATGATTTTGAGATAATACATTTACTAATTGACTGATTATTCTGTAAATGTAACAAATAAACATATTAATTGGCTGTAACGGCAACAGTAGGTGTAACCCTTCTACAACAAATTGTGGACTTTGAGAATCGCAGTAAGTAGGTCGGAGTACAGATAGGCAAAATTACTGTAGCAGGTAAAGGCCCTTTGCCAAATTTGGTCTGGCGAATGGAGGCTGCGCGACTATTGCAGCGGGCCGTGCGGTGTTCGCAAAAGCTCCTGGGGTTCGATCACGCGTGACGATCTACCGTTGCAGTCCCGTCCATTCGCTAGACTTGATCCTCCGAAAAGACGATACGTACATTCTGTTCATTCGCTTTTTGATCTCCCCAGGTGTATTATGGAAATTTAACAAGCTTCAAAAAATTTCGAAATTCTAGTTTGTGCTAGGATTAGGCCCTAGTTAAAGGCAGTGTTCACGAGATAAAAGTTGCACGTTTTTTTGGCTAAAACGTAAGCTTTGGGTACCTCTAAGCAGATCAAGAATGGAAGTGCGACGAGAAACCGCCGGTAAGTGGGTGAAAATCTCGTTCGCCAGCAAGCCCATTGATCCAATCGGCCCACGTCCTATAATAGTTGCCCTGAATTCGTGGTTAGATTAGCAATGGTTTCTGATCAAAAGCCCCGTTCTTCCCTTCATTCTCAACGTCTCCCTCTGCTCAGGTCAACTCGCGCAACATCGGCTGCCAAGAACGGGATTTACAAGCCTCGGACAACTCGTCCACAATGCTTCCCTGGCTGAATTTCGAGGGGCCATAACTCCGTTTCCAGGGGGTCTTGTACGACTCCAGGGACATCATTGAAATCAGCATGGGACCGTTTTCAAGATAGGCGGAAAAAACAGAAAACGAATTTCTATCGTGAACACTGCCTTTAAAGGCACGATCCGAGCAGATTTTCGTTTATAAGACTTTCCGCTGAATCTGATTGCATGCCAGATTATCCATCGAAACTTGCGGAATTCGCGGATGGAACGGTGTTCTTCAAGCTATTTCGGCCAGTTCAGTGATGAATTGCTGAATTCATCAACAATGCCGTGAAAGGGTCTGCAAAGTTGCACCGACCGGCGACTGGTCACCGAGCGTCAGCCTAGATGCGGCGACAAAAACGTTTCCGAGCGTTATCGTCGCCGCGTCGGTTGCTGCTCGTTGGCCGGCGCGACGTCAAAATACTCTGCGGTGTCCCCTCGTCGTCCTTTACGCTGCGTCGGACGCCCTCGTCGCCGAATGCGATCGATATTGCATCATACAACGTTGTTCGTCGCTGCGAGCAATGCGGCAACTTGAACTCTGAAGTTCCCTTAAGGGGCTCGCACCGACGAACAGCACTGGGTGATACAATATCGAGTACATTCAACGTCCGACACGGCTTGAAGGGCGACGAGGGGCACCCCAGAGAGTTTTGACGCTGCGTCGACCCTGCGTCACTACCAGCGAGCGGCAACCGACGAGACGACGATAATGTTTTGAGAAACATCTTTTCGCTGCGTCAAGGATGACACTCGGCGACCAGTCTCCGATCAGTGCAACTCTGCAGATCCCGTTAGAAGGAGGAAACGTCTCTTCAGAAGCGACAGGCTCTTCATATACAAAGTACATGAAACGGCAAGCTTTTTTTTTCTAAGAGGTGTGTGCTCCGTCTGGCTAAACTCCCCTAACTGAAAATGTTTCCTCTGATATTGCAACGTTAGACCAAACTACCTTATTTTCTCTTCAAAAGCAACGGACACTCTCAGGATGGTTACCGATTTCAAGACATAATTCGAAGGTTCGGAGCTGGCAGTTTGGAGAACTAACGAAAAAGCAACAAAATTTTATGCAGGTAGAAGAATAATGGTTGTTTAGGTTATCGGCTGAAAGTTGACGAGTTGCACCGCGTGCGGTTGATACAGCAAATATTAGCGACAAAACGGTCGAGATAGCGAAACCGATAGACTCTTACAGCCGGTACTAGAACGCTTAACACGTTGGAAGCATCAGATACCAGCCAGAGTGACCGTGATCGAACGATTAGTCTGGACGAGTTCGTATTTGGGGCGGAGCTGTCGAAGCTCATGGGAGGGGTTGTCAAAAATGTTTGGCTTCAATTGCTTAAACATTTGCAATTTTGACTCGTTTTTGACGCTTCCAACGTCACGAGCCTTACTAACCCAGTGACTTGATAATCTTAACAATCAAAGGTTCTCTTGAAAGAGAGCCTGTATTTCGATTCTCAAGACCTCTCTTATATATATTCGCTCAGCAAGTTATTTTTTTACCATAAAATATAATAGCCACATGACAATCTCTGCAAAATTTTCCCGAAAAAATTATGTTATTCAAGCTGTGTTAATTGCTCGATTTCATATAATTGGGAGCTAGGTTCTCAATATAGCTTCCACTACATCTTCGAGAAAAGCAAAAACATATAAATCTCACCGTCGGCTGTCGCAGGCGGTCGCGTGTGCCGGCCCGCTAATCTATTAATGCCGAGAGAAGAGCGCAGCTGATCGGTTTACCATACCGCCAGCCGTCGGTGAGATTGAAACGCCCGTGCCAGCCGCCGGTAAGAGAAATTTTTTCGCGCTAGGAGGCAAGCCACGGACATAACTATACACTAATTAATGAACTGCTTTATTTTTCGAATACCTGAACTTTCTGTGCATAGTCACCTGTAATTTTTCTTCGATGACACTTTTCTTTTCTATCGTTCAGTCATAATCACATACTCACTAATAAAAGTTTTCAATCTGAGTGAGCGAAATTTTCAGCAGATTTTCTAAAATGCGCACCTATCCGGACAACAGTCGTGAAGTACCAACATGGCTGTGCACGACGAAAACCCCTCCGGCACGCAAGAGTTCTACTAAGTCCGTCACAAATACTATTTCTAAGTGAGTTCCAGTCTCTCAATAAGGTCATTCACAGCACACATACAGTTGGCATGAATCCTAGTGATACTTTGCCTTCCTCAATGGAGGTCTGCGCAAACTAGGTGCGCCTATGTTATACTTTATGGCGCCGAGTTTGCGCCAACCTTATTATGGAATGCAAAGTATCACTGGGATTCATCCCGACGTTAGATGTTCAATCTAAGCTAACAGTTAGATTGCGGATCCTCAGCTCAGCTTCCACATCAGGAAGCAATGCACTGCATACGTATCGACCGGGACGGCCACAGCTGGATTAGAACGGAACAGGCGGGCTCAGTCCAGACACATCGGAAAATTCTTCAACCTGAGAGATCCATTTATCACATACGCATCGATCGCGCCGGTCACAGGCGTGCTCAGTCCGGCCGCAACGGGTGCATTTTTTCCCTCGATTCGCATGGCGCAGGTGCCTAACGACCATACTGGCGACAGCCGATCGGCTGACTACGACGGGGCCTTCTAAGTGGATTGCAGTAATTTGAGTCGGCTGAGATCTCAGTTATTGGAGGGTCTAAAATGTATGGTCCCTCTATCGTCAGGAGTGTACAGTCAACACGGATCGCACTGATAGTTTTAGTTCCCTATTGACTGTTTTCGCAAACTCGGTGCACATAAACTCTGGTGTTATCGGTGTAATTCCGCGATTGCGACAACCGATGTTGCCTCACATAACGCGATAATAATCGTGGTGGGTCAAAGGAACGGGACCACGTGGTCCCTGCGTCATGTTGCGTGATGCAACAGCGGTTGTTCGCCAGTGCGAATTGAACTTCGCACCGATAACGACACTATGTTATAACATATGCGCACAGAATTTGCACCAATGCACAATAAGGGCCAATTGATAGAGATCCTTTCGCTTTCTTAATTTATTTCCCTCTCTTATCAAAGTTTCCAGATTAACTAATCGGCTAACGCTAGGCACGACAACACGATGGATCCCAGCGAGTAAGATCAACCACGAAACGGATGAAGGAAGGAACGAGTTCTTTCAATCAGGTGAGCAACCACGTTGTGCATTTCTGTGAGCAACCCGTTCTTACGCTCTCTCTCTCTCTGATTTGTGTTCTGAGAAAGGTTCAGTTGCCCAAAGTTTCTCAAAGTCACCTTCTTTTGATAGCTTTAGCTGCAACGTGTATCAGTCACGGCCTGGTTACGAAAATAGTAGGGTTTAGTATCTTTCTTCTCGGCTCATAAATTCTTTCACTATTTTTCCTGTGATGTTATAATGCTTAAGGGCAGTGTTCTCGATAATCTTCAATTTTGAGATTATTCGCCATATTGATTAAGTGGCCCCCGGGTAGAACTAAAATGACGTAGACATTGAGAAAAACGCACCAGAAGACGCGAAATTCTTAAGTATCGCCCCGCCTCTTAAGTAACACAGAAATTGTTTGTTGTGACAATGAAATCTTTTGTGAACCCGTCTTTTGCAGTTCTCTTTTCTCTATTGCTCCGTTCTTTCCCTAGGGCCCTAACTAATTCTGTTATGCATAAGATATTCTTCTATTTTCGATTGACCCAAATTTCCACCGGTGACAACCACCATGAACATGTTTATCCAACCGGACAACTAGTCCATGTTATAGAATACTGTCACTGAAATAAGGCGTTTTAATGCGTTTCTCGCCGTTTATTCGTAAGTTTTTCTTAAGAATTGGAGGCCAACGCATTGTTTTATGTGAAAAACTCGGGGACGAAAATCATCGTGAACACTGCCTTTAAGGATCGAATACACTGAAAGGGAAGAGTCATAGACGTGTTTGGGTGGCTAGACGCGGCGTACGCGGCGCTCCAGCAACAGCGGCGTTTCGCCGCGCTTTCCGCGTTTACCCTACTGAGCGCCCCAAAAAATACGCCGTCTTAAAAAATGAAGATTACAATGGTGAAACAGGCATCAGGCCAGCGGCGGAAAACTTCAAATGGGTTGAGGTCCTCGTGGGAGCAAGTCTTTGTGGAGCTAACCTCATCACCATTCGTGTATAGGTCTACTAGGGATGCCTACCCGGCTTTGCGAACTGTGACGGAGGGGTATGGATCAGGATGACTTCACCTCATCCTCTATTCTACACGGCAACCAATGTCGATTCTCTGTGTCGTCCCGAACTTCTGACCAGATCTGAGCGTTTTTCGGTTCGTTTTGCGGATAGGCCATCACCTACCACATTTGGGCACGCGGGTGGTGGGCTTTGAGACAGTGTTCACAAAGAAAAATTTACCCATTCTCAGGCAAAACCTTAAAGGCAGCGTTCACGATGAAAAGGTTGCCTGTTTTTTGATTGAAACGTAAGCTTTGGGTCCTCTTAAGAAGATTAAGAACGGAATTGCGATGAAAAACGGTCGGGAAGTGGGTGAAAATCTCGTGGGCCAGCCGACCCATTGGGCCAACCCGCCCACGCCCTATAACAGTTGTCCTGAATTCGTGTTACTGTAGCAACAGACAACGAATTTTCAAATATTCTTCATCGCGACAGGCTCTAACAACCCAGCATTTACGTTGACCCTCTTGTTTTTAAAGAACTTTAGTGCAGGCAACAGAAAGCAAAACCACCTACCAGAGAATTTTGGAAGCGCGAAACCATTTTCCCCGACATCATGTTCGATGCGTTGTACGCAATCTCCCTACGTATAACGCATCGAACCTGGCGTCGGGGACAGAGACAGGCACACTTTTTTTTTCAGAGCTTTCTTCAAACTGTTTTTCTTCTTTATTTGATTGCTCTGTGTTGTTTTTCTCCTATTAACCTCTTCTTGGTGGACTTACCTACCCAAAAACATCAAAAACTATAGTACGGTTTCTTATAGTGAACACTGCCTTTAAGCTGTGGGTTCCCTATAAAGAGTAAGAGCGGTATTACAAAAAAATACATCTAGGAAATGATTGACAATCCCATGGACCAGCCGACACATTTGATCGCCCCGCCCATGTCATATAATTGTTGTCCTGAGTTCGTTTTACCAGCGAAACAGTTTCCGAATTTTGAATACTTTTCACAGCGAAAGACTCTAACATCCAAACGTGTCCATTGGCCCATCATATTTTTTGAAGAGGTTTCGGCGCAAGAAGCAGAAAACGAAATCACTGACTGCCAGAATTTTTAAGCGCAGAACCATTTCCAAGGTCTTACCTACACTACCACAAACATTAAAAAACTAGAATACGTTTTTAATCGTGAACACTCCCTGAAAGCCACAAACAAAGAAATAAATTGCGAAAAGTTTTGCTCAACTGGTAGAGAACCACTTGCTGGTCACATTAGATGCCTCTAGAATCGCTGAAAACCCCTTTGGACGGAGCTGTGACTCTTTGAAAATCGCCGAAATTTGAGTGGCAAGCAAAATCACACTGGAGGAGCTGTGCGAAAGGGTTGCATGTGCCAACATGCTACGGTGTTGAAACAGATTCAAGTGGGAAGGCCTGCATGAAGAAAGGGCATGGAAGGCAGGGAAGAACGATACTACTGATTGAATTCCATCTTTCATCTTGTCAATATTGAGGCCTAGATATCGTCCAAGGAGTAGAGGTGGCATCTTGCTGTGGGCGTGCCAGAGTGGCTATGTTTTTTTTATGTCGCCTTGCCGACCGAATGCACAGAATGGGCGAAGCCTGGCACTTCGAATACGCTCGCGGCGCTTGAGAGACGGCGTGAACGCAAGAACAAAGCGTCGCCTGCGCTGCATGTATCCGCTGAACTGCCAGTTGGCTACAGCCATTCTGTGCATTCGATCAACAAGTTCTTAATCTCGCTTATTGGATGGAGGGAAGGTCTCGCACTTTGCTGGTGTTATATAGGAGGGGTATACTTGACGACTATGCATGAAGCGTCAGATTCGTCTTCGACGACGTGCTGTGCCTTTGTGGTGGTGAGGAGCGCAAAAAGCGGGGAGAGACGGGGATAAGCGAAAGGCCGTGATTGCTTATTGGTTACAACTGACACTTAGGTAAGTTGTAACCCATGTTCGCGTCTCTCATCCTTCGCTCTTCTTCTCCAACTTGGCTGAAGCCAGCCGTCCATCCTTCATTCCTTAGATGTTGCAGTATGGGTTCGCGATTTTGTGCAAATATGCGTCAGTGCCGTACGGTTTGGCTGTGTCAGAGACGTAGAGAGGCTGCCAATGGCCTGAGTATCCTCCAATTACTCTGAGAGAACTGGCCGCAATCGCCCCGCAATCGTACCGCAATCGCGCCTCAACGGCCCCGGCCGCAGCCGCAGAGGCACGATTGCGGTACGACTACGGGGCGATTGCGGGCAGCCATGACCTTGCCGCAATAGCCCCGCAATCGTACCGCAATAGCGCTTTCGTCTCAGCTTTGGCGCTCCTGTTGAGCCTATAATTTTGTTTCCAAGCCATTTCTGCTATCACCAAGTCATTATTGGCCACGTCTTCTTGATTCGTACACTATCTCTACTGAATAAAGTATTTTCTCGTGGCCCATAGATTTAATTCACTTTTAGTAGCATTATCCACACACTGGACGCCAAAGAATCGGCTGCCTAAACCACGAATACGTGCTATGTAGTTACGTTGGCACTATAAATCACGAGAAAGCACAGCTACATGGTATTACATGCAGCTATTTGCCCCTACATCTCTTTTCCGATGAACTTGTTGCTATTTTGAAAGTCTATTTACTTTTGGTATGGAACGATTACCCTCAATTTTTTGTCACAGCAGAATTAATAAAATTTTTATTACTTCCACAGAGTAATTCCGGTCTATCCGAATGAAACTGCTCGCCCACGCGGCCGGTGGGCATGTTGACCGGCCGCCGCGAAGGTTTTTTTTGGATTCGTGAGTAGATTACCACGAATATCAGACAAATTGGGAACAATATTCCAGTTAGCTGTATCTCAGTCGTCGGTCAGCTCGTCTGAGAAATGCTATGGCAGGTGTACTTCTAATAGGAGGTGTACTTCTAGCATTTTGACAAGCAGACCCCAGATTCGTTTTCAGCACCCTAGATTACTCTTACATACAAGTTTTGAGCAGATCCAATTTCTTTTTCAAAACTTCCCAAATAACTCCTGATGATACCCTCACCTTATCGTTAAATTTTAGCAAAACTCAACTCAGCGGGGTCAACGTATCTGCGCGTGGGGAAACCACCCTCACTGCCAGGCCCACGATGTCATTTAAACGGGGAATGGCTAAAATTTTACTGAAGTCTTAGATATGTTTGTAATTCGTATTGTTTTCTGAATTTTTGCGACTTTTTCTAGCGTCTGTCTTATACGACGTACTCAATGAATGAATGAATGAACTTTTTGGAACCAGCAGCTTGGGGCGTGGTACTGCAAAGTTTTACTATAGATGCACAAGAGATACTGGCAATACGTTTCGTTCCCGCAGATCCGACCAACGCTTTGTAAACTTCGCTTGTGAGATGGTCATTCGTTTTTCAAAATCCGATTTAAAGGCAGTGCTCGCGATGAGAAAGTTGCCCGTTTTTCACAGGAAAGTAAGCTTTGGGTCCTTCTGAGAATAGTGAGAATGGAAGTAACTCGAAAAACAGCCACGAATCGTGTGAAATCCTCGTGAACCAGCTTTGACCCATTGGATCACCCCGCCCAAGCCATATGGCAGTTGTTCATAATTTCTAGTACCAAAGGAACTAATGCCGAATTTTCGAATACTTTTTATTCCGGGAAACTGTAAGACCCAAACACGAGCATTCAACTTTTGTATTTTTTTCGAGAATTTCTGGTACACGAAACAGAAAGCAAAGTCATTTACTTAACAATTTCAAAGCTCAAAACAATCCGCGACGTTTGGTTTGACGTTTTGTCCGCAGTGCGCAAGACACACCAAGGGGCGTAAATAAATAATAAATGTTTTTTTGAAGAACTCTTTTATTCGGTTTTCAAAAGTTCTATAGAGAAGTTTCCCAATTATCCTCTACATCGAGAACTTGCTCACTGAAAAACAGAAAACTACGGCTACGGCTTTCCTTCGTAGACACTGCCTCTAAAAAGCTTTGAAAAAAAAATCCGCTTATCCCTGGAAACACGAGAGAACTAAGGGACCTCGGCTCGGCACAGAATGTGCATATTAGAGAATTCAGGTTCATGAATTCAGGTCAGTGTGGTCGAATGTGCTCAAAAAACTCAAAAGCTCAAAATTTAAAAAGCTTCTTAAGCTTAACAATTGATTCTAAACTTTCACGCAAAAAAATGATTCGAAACGTTGTCAACATAAACGCTTATAAGACTGAGGAGGATGAATGTGTCAGTGTTCCGCTAAGAGAGGTAATGAATTTTGAGAGAAGCAGGAGACAAGCTTTCGTTTAAACAGATTTGAAAGACGAAGACGAGTGGATGAGAAGCGTGGCAAGCCAGGTTGACTGGGTCGATAAATGGCATGACTGGTTTCAGTGGCCCTGTGATTTTGCCGCAGTAGCTCCGCAGTAGTACCGCAATCGTTGCGGCGCTATCGCGGTATTTGACGCAAGTGCGAGCCCACTGCATCGTCATTGCGGAACGACTGCGGAACTATGGGGACTGCGGCACGGTTACGGTACTACAGCGGCCAGTTCTCTCGGAGTACGGCAGGAGTCACCCGAAAGCATCCAAACAGACGGCCCTCTCTGCTGCTGCGCCATGTAGTGGTCCCTTCCGAAGTCCTACTCCTTTCTTCTGCCCTTCCATTAGAGGGGCAGGGACAGCGAATCTCTGAATTAAAACTTCGGCTGGACCTTGCCTTGAAGATACAGTCCAAGATCAAAATCGCTTTCCACTTCACACGCGTGCCATGGAAAGAATTTCGGGCTGGTGATCAGATGGTCTCTACAGAATTGCTCAAAGATTGTGAATCTGATCGGCGAGAGTTTCGTGTACGAGTTGTCTCGAGCCTGTTCTTTTTTCGTTATTCGCAGTCATCGCACTGGGGCAGACCACGCATAAAAAGCTAGATCGTTAACCAATCTAAGAACAACCTTTAAAGGCAGTGTTCACGATGATCTTCGAATTTGAGATTAATCGCTAAATAGATTGTTTGGCCTCCGAGTAGAACTGAAATGACCAAGAAACTGAGAAAAACGCACCAGAAAGGCACGAAATCCTCGAGTATCAGCACGCCTCTTAAGTATCAATGGAACTTTTCGTTGTGACAATGAAATCTTTTGTGGACCCGTCGTTTGCAATTCTCCATTCTGTGTTGCTCCTTTCTTTCCTTCGGGCCCTAACTAATACCGTTTTGCCCAAAATGTTCTTCCATTTTCGATTTGTCCCATTTTTTACCGGTGACAACTATCATGAACATGTTCATCCAACCAGACAACTAGTCCAGGCCATAGAATAATGTCACTGAAAAAAGACGAATTAGTGCGCTTCTCGCCGTTTCTTCGTG
The DNA here is from genome assembly GCA_029168955.1 of Aplectana chamaeleonis. Classification (NCBI taxonomy): domain Eukaryota; kingdom Metazoa; phylum Nematoda; class Chromadorea; order Rhabditida; family Cosmocercidae; genus Aplectana; species Aplectana chamaeleonis. The sequence continues at coordinate 128,821 of JAPDOI010000743.1, forward strand.
ATTTTGGTAACACTTGGTTGCCAACGCATTGTTTTGAGTGGAAAACCTGGAAACGGGAATCATCGTGAACACTGCCTTTAACGAGGGAATCCTAGCCGGAAGGAGTGTGCGCCGCCTAGGATGATTGAGTAATCATAACTGCAGTGTTTCTAACGAAAACGTACGGCTTATTCAGTTTTCCTATCGGAAATGTCACAATGGACGACGATGTGGCAAATCCCACAAAAAGATATGGAAGAGATGGATGTGCTAGGCAAAGATCTAGCCAGCACCCAGTCTTGACGAGACCGGTCCTTTGACCATTGCCTTCCCTCTGTAATGTTCTCCAGCGGCAATTTCGACACGAGACGTAAAGTTTATGGGCTCATCTTCGGATTATTGTCTTGATGGCTTGTGGTTGTCGGCTTGAAACTCGTATCATGCTCTATGAAGACAACCTGTTCACTATAACTTCCCCTAGTTCGTATCAGATTTTTTGTGCATAGTGGTTTCCTTCTCTTTTACAGTCTGCACAATATCTCGTCGGTGAATGTGGTTATGAAAATTCCACTTATTATAAAGATGAGCAAGACTAAGTACATAGACGAGACTAAATATGGAGAATATCTCGTTGATGTGGCTTCAGAGGCAACTAATTTTAGTCTTTGCGTTCTTGGATTCTTTGAGTTTCATGCCCAATCCGGTGTCCAAGTACCATATTTTGTCTTTTAGAGGTACATGTACTCCTAATACTCGAGCCCCTATTTTATATGTACTTCTATTAGAGGTGTACTTCAAATAGAGGCTGTACTCCTAATTCTCAGCCCTCTCTTTTGGTGTACTTCTATACGAGGTCTTCTAATGGAGGGTACGCTTCTATTATTTAGCGATTTTCTTTTGATTTTCAAATGGTAGACTGCTCGCATTTCCGGCAGAGATTTTCAGTATAACACCGAATGTATGTATTGAAATTTCAGACCGCAACCACGAAAACTTAGCCACTTTGGCTCAATCGAATTAAAGGCAGTGTTCACGATGATTTTCGTTCCCGAGTTTTCCACTCAAAACAATGCGTTGGCTACCAAGTGTTACCAAAACTACGAAAAAACGGCGAGAAATGCACTTAAACGCCTTATTTCAGTGACATTATTCTCTGGCCTGGACTAGTTGTCCGATTGAACGAACATGTTCACGGTGGTTTTCACCGGTGAAAAATGGGGCTAATCAAAAATGGAAAAATATTTTAGGCAAAATCGTATTAGTTAGGGTCTGAAAGAAAGTACGGAGCAACAGATAGTAGAAAATTGCAAAAGCCACTTCCGCAAAATATTTCATTGTCACAACGAACAGTTCCAGTGAGAATAAATAGTCGGGGTGAGAGTAAAGGATTTCGTGCCCTTCTGGTGCGTTTTTCTCGATTTCTTCGTCATTTCAATTCTACCCGAGGGCCAAACAATCGATTTAGCGATTAATCTCAAAATCGAAGATTATCGTGAACACTGCCTTTAAGGCTTACACAATAAGTAACCCCACATTTTCGAAACCTTAATTCACCCCCCCCCCTAGTCAATTTCTTCAAAAAATGTAAAAGTGTGTAATAGCTTTCGTTGACACGTGCTTCATGAGGGAGGGAGAGAGGCCGATAGGAGTCGACTCGCTAGGCTTGAAACAATAAAACGGATCGCCTTTTGAGCCGTCCAGAGCGATTGAAAAAGTGGTGTTTGAACGACTTGACAACAGTGTATATCAAGTCTACCACTGGTGGTTCCTAATTTCCTCGTCGTATAAACGATTCCTCTACACGAATGATCCAATCTTCATGACGCTGGGGTACCTTGGCTTTTCAAGGACCGCTAAAGACAACGCCTTGGGCCAGAACAAGTCAACCTTGAGTGATTAAAACCCGATCAAAACAAAATTCTCTAAAAAGTTTCTATTACTCAGGTAAAACTAGTTGTCGAGAATTAGACGAAAAGTTGTCCTGCAGGCGTACGAATGCAGGACAGCTTTCGCAGACTCTAGAGAATTCTCGACAACTTTTCGCCCAGTCCTCGAAAACTTCTCGGCAAAATTCCCGACTACTCCTTGCCCGACTCTCGACAGTTGACTTACAATAATACACATGCACAACTGTATGTACTTACAAAATTGGGGCTCCTGCTCAACCGTTGATAACAACGGTCCGCGAACCCTACGGATCTGGTTGCATACCACTCTGTTCTCCGAATTCCCAACTTGGTACGCTTCATCGACGTTCGGCAGGGGCAAACTGTGCATCGTATATGCTGTGGGTCTAGAAAATCGTTCAACATGGGCCGCTATTAGCCTTGCCCAGCACCAGTGCGCTATCAGTGTGTGATCTTCGGAATTACTCTAAGCCGGTGAAAGTTTGAGTAGTGAGTGAATCGACCACGCTGGACTCAGATATCCTACTCTCGTGGCTCCTAGTTTTCAAAATTATCGACTTCCGGCGGGACCATACCTGAGAAAGGTGTGAGCCATTATACTTTAGGTGGAGGGGTTCAGTCTCCATTTTAGGCGGTGACAGTTTGTGTGAAGAGTAAATCGACCGCGCTGGACTCAAATATTCTACTCTTGTGACCTATAGTTTCCAAAATGTGGAATTCCGGTGGGTCCACACGCAAGAAGCCAAACCGCTGGCTGCAGGTGTGGACCCACCGGAAGTCCACATATTGTACATCAATATAATGATAAACAGCCATTCAAGGTTTAGAGTTGCAAATTTCGGTCAGAACTAAATCATTCGAGATTCATTCGAATTAACAATCTTAATTTTAAACGTTGTTCTGATACTTCTTGGGTAACTTCTTGAATACTATATTTTAAATACCGGTCATCGAAAAAAAGGGTCAGTACTTGAAAGCTCGAAAACTTTCAAAATTCTCAAACTTGGAAATCTCATGTTTTGGTATTTCCGCTAATTTGAGAAGATGAAAATTCAATAAAAAAACGAGTTTGATATTCAAGAAATCGGTGAAATATATTATAATTGATAACCAGCTAGACGAATGGGAAAAAAAGAAAAAACCTTAGAGGACCCACACGAAAAGAAAGAACAAAAACAGCAGCCGCAACCTTTAAAGAATATGGTGTAAAGAGGGTTCTAAAGTGATGTCCTGAATTCTCGGGAAATTTTCGACATATTCGATAGATATTCTCAATTTCGGAAGGAGTCGTCGGAAAATCTGTCCGAATTCTCGGCGACTTTCTCTGAAATCCTGGACAAATCGGCCGCAATTCTCGACAAATACTGCGAATCTCGGAATTCTCGACAACTTCTTTCAACTTTCTAGACAACTTCTCGATTGTCGAACGATTCTCGACAACTATTTGTCCGACTCTGGACAACTAGTTTTACCTGAGTAGAGCTGTACTTCAAATAGAGGGTGTACTTTTTATACTTAGTCTCCCTGTTAGGTGTACTTAAATTAGAGGAGATACGGTATCTTCACTAGCTCATTTTCTCTGTAACATTCGTTGCCGTTTCCCGCCCTCGCCATATAAAAGTTGTCCATCGTTCGTTTCATCAAAGGAACCGCTGCTGAACTTTCGAATGCTTTATATCCCTGGAAATTCTAATATCCAAACAGGGGTAGTTAACCGTCATATTTTAAGAGATTCGGCTACTCGAAACAGAAAACAAAGCCACTTACCTAAGAATTTCCAAGCTCAAATCATTTGCGACGTTTAGTTTGACGTTTTGTTCGCAGTGCGCAAAACACACTAACAGACGTACATATACAAATAACTGAGAGGTTTTTTGAGCAGCTTTTCTCCAACATTCGAGAGTTTTATGGGGACTTTTCCCTGTTATGCGCCACTTCGTGAACTTCCCTACTCAAAAATGTTGAAAACTAGATTATGTTTTTTTGTCGTGAACACTACCTTTAGTTCCTGTTTGACTTTTATCGGTTCTGTCAAACCCTTTTTTTTCAAAAAAGCCATCCGTTTTTAATCAAGTTCAGAATATCCGTTTATGATCCAACGAAAAATGGCATTATCTCGATCGATGCTTTACAATTTTCAAAAGTGCATAATCCGAATCGAACCATTATCCGGGAAACATGAAAAGGCGTTGAACCGTCACTTTGTTCTATGCTCGAAGCTCTATTCACGTTTCCACATAGCTTTAATTTTTTACCGTAAACCGCCCAAGTGTTTGAAGTGTAGGTGATCGAATAGACCAGAACAAGTCTCATTGGTTTCTGCAATAAAAAAGGCCCGTAATCCGCTCGTTGATGTTTCTGTGTTGCCCATTGTCTTGAAATAGCCGATATATAGCGCAAGATCTGTTTTTCTCGCTCATTCATGTGCCACTCCATGGCGAAAAAGTATCGCGGCGTGTCTGAATAGAAAAAGAGAAACCTGTAGTGGACAGCAATTATGCCCATGAATTCTCGCGGAGGGCTTGTTCTTCCTGTCTTCGGGGCGGCAATGTTGTTTTTTTGCCGAACATTGACCACAAGATCGTGTTAGATATAGAACCATGGCATTGTTCCAGGTCTGCCATAGACTTCTGAGGAAGTGTCGTCCGCCATGGAGGTAATGAGGTTGGCCACAACTTCATCTATAAATATCTATACTTCCAGTGACCTCAGTTGCCTGTTCCTTGTGAATTCTTCGTGCAGCCTCTATTTCTGTTCGATACTTGTGCCATGTCATTGAATATTTCGTATAGTTCTATTGGAACTTTACTGTGAATGAGTTCAGAACGTTTTGTTTATCTGATTCCTGTTGTGAAAAATAGAGGGAAGAATGAGTTACAGACAAGTTCTCCGCTTTCGCTATCCTTCCCTATGGTGGAGAGGAGTGTATGTGATTATCTGAAATGCTGGTTCTCTTCGTTGCGTTTAACTGTTTGATCTGTGCATAAATCTGCAACTTCTCCAACTGCAATCGATTCTTTTTGATTGCATTATACGTTTTGGTCTTCGAAATCTTTGAAAACCTAATAATATCCACCAACTACCGCACTTCATAATGGAAAACTCTTTCTAAATCCTGAAAAGTTTTGTGAATTTCCCAGGTCTTCTCCCTTCAAGAAGCTCTCCGCTTTCCTATAGGGGATAATTTCTCTGCTCGAAAAATAGCCCACATTTGTCTGGTCCGGCAAAATGTGGGCGACTTCCTACATATGCGGGAGGTGCGGAGAGCCCTAATTAAACCTAGGCCTCCGTGAAGAGTTATAGATGGATGAAGGTAGCTGAAACTTATCACCAAGAACGTTTTATCACCAGCAAGGGTTTGCCCGCCTCAGGGTGGTTTTCTGAAAACCCGCTTTACATGTGATGTGCGCTGGCTAGGGACTGATCCAAGCACAGACTGGAGTTTTAAAAATGTATATGTCGATTATGTACTGTGGGAGAGATGAAGAGAAACAGTCCGAAGCTCGATAAATTTCCCTAATGCTCGTGGATTGATCAAAAACGAAAAAAATCAGAATTTCTCGAATTTTGAAATTCAACGCTCTTGTTTGTTTTTGCTTTACCTTTGTTTCTGACTCTTTTGTTTCTGACGTGAATTTTTCAATTCAACTTTCGAATTTAAATAACGGCAACCCCTACTCTTCGCTCTCTAAGAAAGACCCCTATTCGCAATATCAGAAAAGTCAGAAACAAAAATGAAGCACAAACAAGGGTGGAAAAATAGAAAAAACCGTAAATCACCCAGAAAATTTGTTGTGCTGCAGAACAATGACCAAATCTGGCTAAGTGCCAGGGTTACCACCTTGGTTTCCGTGTGCCGACCGCAACCGCACCATAGTCTTTTAGCACTGCGGTAAACCAAAGACAAATGTTACTTTTCCTACGGTCGCTTACAGTGATCTTCTGAAAAACGCTAATGGAACCTATATTGGTGTTCAGCGCCCCAAATTACCCTTCTGGACAAAGCTTGGGCTAAAAATGTTCAAATTCCTGAAATTCAACAAATGGCATTTTTTGAGCTACTCATGTGCATTATGGAAATCTGCCAACATTTAAACTGCTTATTTTTCTCTTTCCCCACAACACTCAACAGACCATTTTTCAAGTTTCTGGTGTCTGCTGGGATCAGTTCCTAATGAAGTATGCTGTACGTGCGCGAGTGGAGTAATTGTACTGTGCTCATCTGGGTCGAATTCCGGTCCGCAATTGCGTCTCGACACGCTTTGCGGCCGCTCGCGCTCGATTCAGTCGGGTTTCCACCGGCAAAGCCGACTCGATGTGGCTTTTTCATACAATTCCCTCCGATTTTTCTTAGTTTCCAGTTTCCAAAACCCACCTAGAGTCAGCAGATCGGCAGCTGCGGCGCTGGGAACTCTTTTGACTCGGGAGCGTGCGGCCGCAAAGCGTGTCGAGACTCAATTGCGGACCGGAATTTGGCCCAGATAAGCACAGAAACACTCGCCCAGCAAGCGCGCGACTCATGTTCGATTCCTGTCCAAGGGATCGTTTGCTCTTCCGCGCAATTACATTGATCCCGCGACTCCGCATGAGCGATATTTCTGAAGCACATTTCGCCGCGTCGCTTGGCGGTGGAAGTATAAACGACCCTCAACCTCTATGTCTTTTGTTCAACAAGGCGAACTTGTTTTGTTTTTTGATTACGTATAGACCAGCGCAACAGAAAAGACTGTGATGCTTCTGCGGTCATTACAGTATACAGTCAATTTCGTCGCTTTCTCAAATTTCGCCATTGATAGTCCGAACAGCTCATAAACGAGGTGAGTTTTGCCTTTTCTTATTTGTATCCTTCTGCCTTATATATGTTTTTTTTCACCTTGCTAAGTTTTGCGGGTGGAGAGTTTCCTCAGTGTGGAGGGACTAGAAGTTCTTTCTAGCTCTGTAAGAACTTTTATTTGAAACATAAAAAAGAAAAAAATGTAAAATATGCCAAAGCAATTGCCGTTTTTTTGTCTTCACTATTACTGGTAGTGAGAAATATTATTTGAGGGCAGCTTTTTGGAAACATGATTTCTTATGTCCAGTCAGACGTAGTTTGTTAATAAAGGTGAATATTCCATGCTATTTTCAAACTATTTAGGGGATCAACTAGCTTTCCGACTCATTTAGCACTTATTACACCTTTTCTGATGGGTTTCAGAACAAATAAGTGCAAGTAATCAGAGTGGATTCGTTAATTTTGTTTTGTTCTTGTCCTTAATTGCTCTTTCTTGGTGACGACGGCTGGCTGCAGCGGAAAGCCCAGAATTTCTTAGAAAGCCCAAAAACTGCTAATTCCCTTTACGATCTAAGAGACTTTGCTACCCACAACACCCAACTAAAAACAAATACTTATAAGCCAGAAGGAAACAAGAAAAAAGAAAGAACGAGCAAGACTTATCTTGACTATCAGCTTATCAGCCTATCAATGACAAAATTTGGCAAAGCGTCAGAGTCGGCCGTATGGTTACTGTGTTCACCGCAACCGCACCACCGTGTTTTCCGCTGCGGTGGACTGTATGACATCACCTAAAAGACATAATGATCGATTTCATAGGAATTCCATATAAATCGATATCATTGGAATCGCACGTAAAATTTCTCGCATACCACTTATTGTTAGAAAGATTTTTATTGGATGGAATGTTTTCACTGCTAACATTTATAATGTTTTTTTTCACTTGTGAGAGTTTTTAATTGTTGTGCTTTAAGTCTATATTGCCTGTTTCATGTATCTTATTTCTTCACAAGTCTTCTCACCCCTTTGGTGATGAGTTGTTTTTTTTTGCCACGGCAGTGCCACTGACCGGAAAATAGATTTTTTAACAAGTAGCGAGCAACATTATGAAAATCTCTAAGACTCTCATATAGTTGCCTTATGAGCCCTAGTCTGGCGAATAAGGGGGCCTCCTAAACGGGCAGCAGCGACCGTTTAGCTATATGTGTTTCATCACGTTTGTGGCCAGTGGACAGGTCACGGCGTGTTCGGAAGTGAGTACAGCTCTTTTCTCTGCCCAAACCCTAAGGCGCTCCGCGAAGTAGCACCGCGAAATAATGGAGAGTAGGGAACGCCAAGCAGCGGACGAGGTTGGCATCGTGTCGTGCGACACGGGTACCTCACAGTATTTTAGCCGCTACGACAGCAGTGCTTCACGGGGTGTCAGCGAACGATGACGGCAAATGGTCCTTTGGATTTTCGGTTTTACTTTTACTACTTTTTTGTTCTAACGTGTGACAGCTGTGATTTATGCGACTACTACCGCAAACCGTCTGCTAATTTCGGTACCTCGAAATCTATATCTCAATATATTCACGTCACTGAATACAAGCTCCAGGTTCACCTAACAGCTCTCTGAGCGCATCATATTTTAGAAAATGTTTGCAGGCATTTTCTGAACTCTTGAAGCATATCGAAGCAGTAAGAGCTTCTCGATTGTAACTCGGCTATTTCTCGGCTACTTCTTGTCCGTTTCGTGAAAAGTCGAGAAATAACCGCGAATCAGCCGGAAAATAGCCCACCTGGAGGCGCTGCGGAGCTTCGTGGGTTATTTCGCGACTATGTCTCGGCCAAAACTCTCGGAGTGTAAGCTAGATTCGATGTTGAATGAACAAGTTTAAAAAAGCGAAGCTAGCGACATCGGCGCTGCGATTTCGCGCCCTACGCCGCGTCAGGTTTAGAGCGCGCTCCAGACCTCCAGCTCGGCCGCTTGCTGCCGGTCGTCGGAACTCTGCACAGCCGTTAAAGGCATCGTTCGCGCTGAAAATCAATTTCCATTTTTTGTGCTCAATTTCATGAATGAGCCCGGTAGATCACACCGGTGAGTTTTGGCGCTTCAAAAACCTCGGGTTACGAGACTGGAAGAGGTTGAAGATGAGGATCCGCCACCAGTTCTCACCAGTCATCTAGCACTTTTCCATAGAATGTAGATCCGACCGGGAAAGAACATGAAAAGCAGTTACGGCACAAACTCCACATGTAGAAAAACTTCGAAAATATCAGTGACGAGGCCCCCAAATGCAGAAAAACCTCAAAAACGATTTTGGCGCGAAATTCAAATTCGTATTTACAATGTGTTCCGAATGAATTTTCTTTACAAATGGACGTTTTTCATGGGCGCCTTCGACATTTTCGTTCACTAGAGAGGCCAAGCTACACAAAAACATGAAAAAATAGTATACGGTTTCCTGCGCGTACGATGCCTTTAAGCGGAGACTGTCAGGCAAATGAACTGCAGTTAACCCAACGCGTGCCGAATACGCCCAAAGTTGGGACGTGGATACATGATGAAACTGGTAGCATCGAAACACGTATGGATAAACGGTCGCTGCTGCCCGTTTAGGTTTTCAGGTGAATAAGCGGGAGCGAGGGGATGGTTTCATATTAAAGGTAGTGTTCACGAGAAAACGGTTTTCGAATTTCCGCCGGAAATTGAAGGCTCCGAGGACCACTGCAACAATAATGGCGAAAATTGCTGAAGACGGGTCATATTAGCCCTATACGGTTGTCAACCTTATATGGGCTATGCACTACCTGCCCACTTCCCTGTTGGCCACTGAGGGAGTGAAGCGAGCATAGCACAACCTAGTGTGGATGCCGTATAGGCCCCCCTCTGCACCTCGTTTCTAACAATTTTTTTTCGCCATCATTGTTGCAGTGGACCACGGTCGATGTTCGGTGGAAACTCAAAGACCGTTTTCAAAATGAACACTGCCCTTAGGCAAGCGAAAACGCGTGGATCACTTCCGCAGTAATATTTGCTGCAAATAATTTATTGACATAGGCACAGCTTGCAGGGCATACGCATGAAATTTTACATATTGTTCATCTCATTATAGAAAATTATACAGCCATATTTGCTATTTTGACCGACCCGATCAACACCGTCTACTTCCTCGAAATATCTCACCATCTCCTGAGTCTCTCGATGCTAAGCATAAAGGAGCTACGAGATGTTTCAAGTCATTTGTCTGAGTCTTCATTCACCATTTCATTCATCAAAACTGAGTAACATGAAACCTTCTTGAGAGGGAAAAAAAGTTGATGAACCAAGTAAACAAATGCGGTTCAAAATGATGCTCGCCAACGCTTTCCGCGTCGCGAGCACAAAATTTTGGTAACCCTGTAGAATGAACAAGTGACGAGTATCTGCGCGTCACTTTTTTCAACCCCTCAGTTTTTGTTTTCGATTTCTTGTTGTGAGCCGCTCGAATGATTCCTATGTGAGTGTTCTGCTACTGCAAACCGTTCAGCAACGTTTCCTTGAAGGCATCGTGCGCGCTGAAAACCAAATTCGTGTTTTGGGGTTATATCGTCAAAGTGAGCCTTGATAAGGCCATTCACGTAGTCTGAAGTCTTAAAATCGAGCCAAAATGAAGTTTTTTACAGTTGAAAACGTCTTTCTGGGTTTGGCGGTTGGCCTTTGGGTCGATCATATGTTACGTCCATTCACCAAATAAGAAACGAAAGTAATTGATCAATAAGTGATATAGTACAAATGCGTGGAGTTTGATGAAATAAATCAGACGATTACGTCATGAATGTCTTTTCTGCACATATCGGTCGACCTTTTCTCTCTTGAAAATCAGCTGAAATAAAGTTGAACGCGCTTTGATCGGGAGATCACGGGTCAGCACAGCGATTCGTAGCGATCAACTCTCCCTATCTGATGCGTCGGTTGGTTTAATGGGGTCTGAAAAAGGGGTCCGGAAAAGCAGTTTTCAGGAACTTTTTCGCGGTTCTTTCAACGTGGCTTCCATTATATAGTGAAAACTCAGAAACGAATTTCATCGCGAACGATGCCTTTAATATTCAAACAGCATTCTTCCGATTAATTTCATTTTCTAAATTTTCAGCCATTAAACCCCTGATTTTCTGTGAAGGCTAGGTCATAACGAAAACACTCCCTCTGACCATGCAGCTTCTGGGTGGCTTGAGGGGCAGCAGCCAGGTAATAACCTGTGTCAAGTGGGGTGAACAGTGACGGTTGCGCGTGCCATGTTACCTGACTCTATCGAAGAAGCTCTTCTGCAACTCGGTTCACAGTTTCTCATATTCTACAAACCCAGATTTGAAGACTTCTTCCAAGCATATTCAATATCATGAGTTTCGTTACAAGCGGCCAAAGCGTCAGGAGCTCATTCCCTCAAAACGTAGTTAGAATATCGAAAACTAGAAAACGGTTTTTTTCATCGTGAAAACTGCCCTTCTGTGGGGAAGAACTGCTTATGCTCTTTTTGACAAATAAATATCCTTGAAATTAGGAAGTTTTCCATGCTAGATCGAGATGCTAGGATCCTTTGAGTATAAAAAAGAGTACTATTCAGCGTCGGATCGTTTGCGCTTGTCCTGAGGCCGGATTCATCAACGACAAAACCACGATTTTAGGACAAGTCTCACCCTAAACTCTGCACCCCTCAAGGATCTCTGCCACTATTTCCCCACCCCGATCACTTTTAGATCATGGTTTCATCGTTGATGAGTGCGGCCCTTGGTGCCTCTTTTCCTTGTATTACATATTTGTGGTCTCTTCATCAAATTTAGTTTGGGGAATGGACCAGGCGCGATCATTGCGGCTGGCAGTGCGTCGTTTGCGACATCGCCGGCCAACGGGGTTTCGATCACATGCGACCATCTACCTCCGCAGCCCTGTTCATTCACTTGCACTAGCCCATCCCGGTGGCGGTAGTCTATAGGTCGGCCATCAGGTGTTTCCATTTTCTGAGAGACTGGATACTACAAGGAGACTCTAGAGGACTAATCAAGAGACTTCACCTTTCCGTACCACAGCCACGCGGTTTCGCAGAGTGGACGCTGCTTATGTCGACTGTACTGTACATTCACCATAGGATTCGGGAACTCATCTCTGGCCGTCCCTGGGTGCTTTTCACTTGAAGGCATCATTCACGACATAAAAATTCGTTTTTTCTGCAGAAACTTATGTTGGGTCTATCCGAGAAGAAAATGAGGAACTGTAACGAAAACTGTTCAGAAAGCGGGTGAAAGTCGTGTGGATTAGCCAAGCCATCAGATCACCCCGGCCACATCGTGTAAGAGTTGCCCATTCAGAAGAACCCTTTTTGAAGTCTTGTACACTATTTGTGTTGAAAGATTCTGCCTACAAAGCATGCGCATTCGAATCTACATATTTTCTGAAGATTTTTCGGTGTAATCGGGGTCTAAGGAGATCTCACAAGTGAACATGCGTCGCTCGGGACTTTCCCACCGTCGTCGCGCACTCTCCTCGCCGCATGCCTCTCACCCACCGCAACCCCATCCACAAGTGTGCCTCATTTCTCTGCGCTCCAGCCCGAGCGCTGGAGCGCAGAGAAATGAGGCACACTTGTGGATGGGGTTGCAGCACCCCAACTGACATCACGGAGGCACCCAACCGTCATAATCGATGAGATTAGGGTTATGTGAACTGATTTCGGTAAACAATGTGATGCACTTGGCTGTGAAGCGGGTTTTTAACGGCATGGAATGACGTAGAATCTATTACAGTCCAAGTTAAACTTTCAGATATCAAATTATGGGTGGATTGCATGACACATATATAGATTAAGTTTCTCTTAATAAATAGAAAATTAAAATGTGGCCACAACATTATTCCGCGTGGCGAAAATCAAAATAATATAGCTCAATAAAATTTAGAATTGCACTCAGAAAATACTTGAACAAAATGAAATAAAATAAAAACAAAATCATTAAAAAACATGACTGCATAGCTGTTTAAAAATCAATGATAACTAGGTAAAAACTCTAGAAAAGGAAAAAGACACTTGGAGAGATGTAAAAAATGAATCGCTTGAAAAATAATTGAAATAAAAAACACCGAACAAAATGTATGAGTAAATTAATTGATTAAAGAATAGATAGCGAATAAAATTATGTGCATACACTGACTTCGATACTCATTCCAAACCTAAATGATAAGGACTGAATGGATTAAAGTTGGTAATGTTATACTTGAAAAAGAATTAGGAACAATTTTTGATCCGTCAAAAAGTTTGGTTAAACGAGCTTCTATAAACAATGCTTTCTGATTTGAAATGACACGAATGGTTTTTTTGCTAATGACGGGAACAAGAAAAATTGCTACAGAAGGCGGATGAAAACAATTTTTTATCAACTAGTCGTGGAGCGCTTCACCATCACAGAAAAAAACAGGAGATTGGGCATGCAGTGGAAAAATACAATAACTGTTGGTTCAGTATTTCACATAAGTGAAGTCGTGAGGAATACAAGTGTACAGCTGCAAATTGAGATTTGGTAGAATACAGTTCAAATACAATGGGAAATTTCAAAATGATTTTTTAGCAGTTTCCGGATACTCAATGAGCGAGTCTACTCGCCAGAAAATCCAAACAATTTTTGCACTCCCGAGTGGTGGGCTGAACGCCTCCTAAAATGCGATGACCGTTGAAGCGCGCGATCTCAGCGGCTATCTCCTCTTGTCGTTGCTGCTCCTGGGGACGCACGTAATTCCATCAGAGACGATATGTTAGCAGATAAATTACTTTCTGTTTCTGTTAGCGCAACCGCGATTTTCCCACGCTCGAAATTCGATAAGAGCGCGCGGTTTTGAAATCTCATATCACCTTCTTCAAAAATTTCTGGTAGAAGTCAATTGAACACCAGTAGAGTGATAAACGGTCTCATAAACGCCCATGAATGTATTATATGGGTTAGTTTCATTCATTTTCACTTCGAGTATATTCGAACCATTATTAAAACTGTAATCGCAGCGATGCAATCTTCTATTCAAGAACATTACTCAAAGGTAAAGTTATAAGCGTTGAAGTTCTGGTTCGGTAAATAGAAGGCTCCACTAATTATTTCACGGTTTCATACGTAAAAATAAGAATAAACACTGAAAAAACTCCGAGACATAGCAAAATTACTTTATTTATCGACGTTCCTTATTATAAATAGTTTCATTTTAGCGATTTTTCACGAAAACGCATATTTTCACACATCCGCTTCATTGTTTGTTTGGATATTAGTTTTTTTCTTTGTTAGGAACTTTTAAATCCGTTCTCAACACCCTACAGTTAAGCCAAAGGCAGGCTAAAACCCGAAACCGTTGACGAATGCTGCCAGCCGGATCTCTGCGCGAGAGTCTGCAGACAGTGTGAGCGAATCCATACCATGCATGCCGAGTCATCGCATTGATGGTCGGACAGCAGAATACTCTACTCGTCTCGCTGCGGGCAGAGACTGAGGGGACAGCCGTGTTCACTTGTGAGATCTCCCGTAACCGTGTAATCGGCAGAAGAAACACGAAACAAAGTCACTTACCACTCGTAACCATTTCCACCACTTCAGCTGCACCAAACATACAAAACAGGCGAAATTTAATATTTTGAAATTTTTCCTAACGTTTATTTCTCCGGAGATTGTGAACTTTGTGTGGACTTTTCGCTGCTATCTTCTACTCCGTAGACTTACCTGCGCAAGGCCATCGGTTACTAAGATGCGGTTTTTTTATCATGAACACTGCATTTGAAAATACGATTGTAAATTAAGAAACCCTCGCCTCCATATGTGCCAATGCCCGTTTGATGCGCCGCGGCTCTCACTGTTTTTCTGATCCGCTAATAAGGTGTTGAACAAGTCCGGTGCGACTATTTGAACACGCTTCGCCTGGCACTTGATCCACTTGCTACGGCTCGTCTGCAAACACAAATTCACGACTACCGTATCCTGTTCGATCTGACCAGTTGCGAACGCGTGAGAGTAGTCTGTTCGAGTTCTCTACTTGCATTGTATTAATTAGTTTTTTATATCCTTATATACTTTGACGTGCCCTGAAATTTCGTGTTCCTCATAGAACTCAGTTTATGTCAACAAATTTGCGTAAATATTTTCCCTATGTTTTTGTTTCCTTGCGTGAGTTGGATTTCATCGTATTTAATCTCATAAATTCCGGCATTGTGCCCAATAGATTCGGGAAATAGTCGGATTGACTATCTCATTGATATTTGAATTCTAGAGTAATCATTTGGTTCGAGAACTCACTGTTTTACTCCATTCGTAGGTACGTTCGATTCAGTCTGGATTTTGAATTGCTTTTTGAGATCGTTGATGAGAGAATTTAGAATACATGTTTCTTTCCAATGTCTGATTAAGTCGGAGCTTCGGAGATTTCGAATGTCTGGTCAATTTCATATGGCGATACTATTCGAATATTTGACTCGAAAAGTTATTAAATAGTTTACGATTAAATTATTCAAAAATCGTTGGAGTTCTTTGGCAATTTTTTAAATCTGTTTAGCGTTTCTTAGGATAATTACTAGACCGTTCATTAGATTCGAATAGAAAACGTATACGAATTAATTTATCCGTTAATCTGAAAGGGCTTTATCGGAAATAATTTTTTGCTTATATTTTCTGAAAGGAGCGCCTAAAAAACGCATTCATTTGGGAATTTTGAAATATCTATTTTGAAATTGAACCTTATACATTCGGATGTTTCAAAAATACTTTTTCAAATTTTTCAATCAATTGGAAACTAGCGTCTAATGTTCTTGTCTTATGTATGTAGCCATTAAACATGATCTATTCTTAGCTCCCTCACTGGTAAAAGGGAGGAAACCTAGAGGTTTTCGTCCCAGAAACAGCGCAGATTTGACCGGTCTGGCCAAAGGTGTGCTATTTCCATCTTCTTTGGGCAAAGCAGCCATTTCGCGGCCAATCCTTGCTTTTTTTTGCGTAGGGCAGCCTTTTCGCAGCCAAATCTGTGCAATTTCTGTGCAGAATTTCTGCGACCACGACCACGGGCCTAATCTCTTCAAAACTACCAAAGGTAATTTCGTTTTTGCTAATTTCAGAATCCAATATTGGCTAGACGTATGGATGGAGGTCTATCGTGCCTTGGGTTTACTTCCCTCGTCAATTTCTTTCTCTTTTCATTCTGGCCCACTGTCCTGCAGTCGCAACTCAGCCACATTTCTTTGTAGGGTTTCAACTACTCCAGAGACACCATAGTGATCAACATGCGATTTTCCCTAAGATAAGGATAAAACCTTGAAAATATCTCCTCGTGTAATGTTCTTTTGTAGAAAACTGCATTTACAGTTCACCTATCCTAAAAATCTTGAAAAATATCTGAGGAAACTCTGCTACATCAAACCTATCTTTTGTACACGGGGTGTAGTCTCAGTAAACAAAAAGTGGTGGTGCAGTCCCGTATTCTGCAAATTTAATTCCACTCCAAACCACTTTGGCTGAATGGAATAGCCTCATGTTTCAAAGTGCAAGCGACTATTCAACTCCTCCACATCTGTGTAATTAGACCGCGACTTCTCATAGAAAACCCCTAATCACCATTAAATTTTCTCATGGCCGATCGCTCCACCGCTTGCTCCGCCCGGCCTCTTGTGAGCGAGATAGGCTATACTTCTCTACCTCCTCGTAGGAAACTCTTCGTTCCTCTTTCCAGCACAATGGCTCAGAGCAAGCGCTTGGCTGACCATTACGTGGCTCACCTAAACTTACACGAAGCTACAAGTTTCTCTTTGTGTCGTTGCCTATTACTTTTATCTCTTCCGGTTCTGGTCTTGTCAGACACTGGAAACGTCCAGCCGTCAACAACGGATTACTCGATGTCAGCTGCAGTCTCAACTGTCAACTGAATGGGCCCTGCCACTTTTGCTGGCGGTTGCGCCACAAATTGTGTGCTTCCAAAAGTTAACCTGAATATAGCATCCAGGGCCAGAAGAGGTAGTTGGTTATCCTAGTGTATAACCAATCACAAATACCGAAATCGAGCGCTGGCGCGTGCGCCCCCCTCTCCACTGTACCTTATATAGACCCCACGCCAAAACCAAGGAGGACAATTTACCCTGTGGTGCACCAACTACATGGCTACTAAATCGTGCACCGCATGCGCCATGGGTTCGCCCACGCACCCCAGCGGTTCTGAAAACGGCTGATTTTCGCAGCTATTGAACCAAGTCTCATCGCAGATTGGACAACCTCGCCCCGCAATCCGTTTAGCGGCTGGGCTTGTATATCGAGATGTTGATCGAATTCACAGCGCGGGAGCAGTTCGGCTGGCACACGTGACGCGTGCGGCGGAAAACCGCTGCGTGCAGGTCGTCGTTGGAGCGCGTTAAGCGTGGGTCCTCTGACAGGGAAAAAGGTTGGCACTCGGTTAATGCGCTCCTACGACGAAGTGCGCCCAGCGGTTTTCGCCCGAGCTACTCCCACGCTATGGATTCGATCAAAATCACTTGCATATCGACTATAAACTGAAACCTCACTGACGGCTGCATGGCGCCCCGCTGTCAGTAGCGACGCAGTATAGTTGTACACGTACGAAATTTTCGAAAGATTTTTCGAAATTTTTTTCGTTCGTTTTCGTTCGTTCGAAAACTCGTCGAACGAAATTTTTTCAGATTTGGTTCGTTCGAAATTTCGTCGAAAGAATTTTTTTTCAAATGTCGTTCGCTCGAAATTTCGTCGAACGAAATTTTTTCAAATTTCGTTCGTTCGAAATTTTTTCGAACTAAAATTTTTCAATTTTCGTTCGTTAGAAATTTTTTCGAACGAAAAATTTAAGATTTCGTTCGTTCGAAAAATTTTCGAACGAAATTTTTTCATTTTTCGGTCGTTCGAAATTTTTTTGAACGATTTTTTTTTTCATTTTTCGTTCGGTCGGAAATATTTCGAACGAAAACATTTCGATTTTCGTTTGTTTGACCTTTTTTTCGAAATTGTACAACTATACGACGCAGTGATCGAAAGACAGCCACGCAAAACTGAATGAGGTGTGAGTGGTTTCTGGACTTATTCAGAATGCTAATGCACTGGAAACAATTATATTCGCGAGCTGTTAACACGTATATAACCACGATGAAACAGGAAAGTTTTCGAAATTTCGGTCGGAGAAGTTCTCAGCCACTCAATTTTCTGTATTTCATTGAAGTTTACTGGGCTTTTCTGGCCAAACATATCCTTAACCCGTTCAAAAGCATGAAAAAAAAACGGAATGCTCTACAAGATTGTTTCTTTCGCTTTAGCGAATCCTGGTGATTTCAATTTTTTACACTGAAAATCAGTAAAAGTTCTGCTGCATGTATAGACATTTCTAATATTTTTTAGCAACGCATCTGATATATAAAATTCAATTGAATAACCCTTTGAAGACTAGTGGTGACCGTGACGGTTATGTTCGTGCAAATTTCATCGTATGTTTGCCAAGTCGGATTTTATCGTATCAATTCGCCTTTGGCTGTTCCAAGTTTTCCAATACCTTAAAAATTAATTTTATGATTGCTGTCAATTTTCAAAAGAAAAATCATTGATGAGTTGAATTCTATTAGAGAGGGTTTTCCCGTAGCACGCTATTTCAAAGTTTTGTAGCTGAACCTGGCTTGCTAACCTAGGAGACCGCGTGTCCACTTTGCGCACCCGCGGATGTTTTGCCTCTGCGACCGCGTGTCCTCATTGCGCTCTCACGCCATGAACTCGATTTCTCGTCGTTTCTCTAGAAAAATTTGATTCCGTATCATTGCATCTGGAAGACCCGTATTCAGAGAATCGTTATTACTGGTGTCCTGACATGAGTCACCTCGATATTACCTAATTCGGATCCTTTCGTAAGGGAAAGTGGAGCGCGCGGTCGGTTGCGCAGATTAGCCGTGGGGCGCACGATCTCCTAACAAGGGAATGACCAGATCTGGTCGCCAGAACTATCCATGAGACCAGGGGTGGTAGTAATCTAACCAAACCTCCATGTTAGAGAAGGCCATTAACCTTAAAGTTGATCTCGAGGTTTGCTGTAAACCCTGACTGTAGATTCTGAAACTTCTATTAGTATCTTGTTGTAAACACCGCTGATGTTCTATAACCCCTTCCCATATGTTGCTGGAGGCGCAGTTTGGAAGTTGGAATTTCCTTGGTTGGTCCCACATTCCATCTTCAAACGGAAACTACGATGTGACGAAGACGTTAACATCCATGTATTCGCAATCCTGAGCTACTTTCTCAAACGCGGATGCTCACATGTAAACTAACAGATCGTTCGGGTTTGTAGTGATATAGTGCGCTGTTTTGGGAGTGCGCCGGTCGACGATTGCGAGTTAGATAGGAATGTCCTCCCGAGGACTTTTTTCTCTAACTGGCATATCATAATTTCGCCAGCTGTTTCTGTAAAGGGAGATACTGTGCGCTGGTTATGCAATGAAAAGCGAATGGTGTTGGTCGGTCAGTTTCTGTGTGTTTGTTGTAATACTCACCAACTGACCGACAAACTGCATGCTCCAATCATTATTAAATGAGTTAAGCATTCGCGATTCGGTCGAAGCTTCTGATAAGCTTTTGATATACATTTGATAAGCTTATATTATTTAAAAGCACGAATATAGAAGGTTAGTGAATAGAAGCATATTAACGGTCGACAAGAGCTGTGCGGTAAGGGATGAGAGCAGGGAAGCGTGGGAGGTATCATCTCCGAGTTGAATTGAGGGTTGAATGCCGGTTTAGCACATGATTTCAACCTGATAACCGCTAGCTGATCACGGTTCTTAACTGCGAGCTTAGGTCAGTTTACTACCACCCCAGATTTTTCTGATCGACTACCTCCCGGGTAGTCATAAAAAACCTATCCTAGCGGCCGGAGTAATAGTAAAAGAACAAGTTATGGGCGTAGAAGTTGCAAGCTCAGTAGGTAAAATAAAATTTATCCTCCGTAAACTGTCTTGACCGTTGGAATTATCGAAAACGTGATTCATATTCGTGTTCAGCGCCCCAAATATCTTCTTTGAGAGAAAATTCGGCAAAAAAAATTAAATTTTGTTCATAAAAAAAATGCTGAAAATTTTATCATTACTCGGGCAGCTAAAATAGGGTTTTTACAAGTACCCGGAAGGTGGTCGATCAGAAAAACATGGCTACATGCGTAGTTCTGGCAGACAGGTCTGGTCACTCCCTAGTATACTTGTTCCAAATAAAATTCATTCCGAATATCCGACTTTTCGACTATAGTCGGATATCGTACTTTTTCGAATATTCGACTTTTCGACTATAGTCGGATATCGCACTTTTTCGAATATTCGACTTTTCGACTGTAGTCGGATATCGCCCTTTTTCGAATATTCGACTTTTCGACTATAGTCGGATATCGCACTTTTTCGAATATTCGACTTTTCGGCTATAGTCGGATATCGCACATTTTCGAATATTCGAGTTTTCGACTGTAGTCGGATATCGCCCTTTTTCGAATATTCGACTTTTCGATTATAGTCGGATATCGCACTTTTTCAAATGTTCGTCTTTTCGTCTATACTCGGATATGAGACTTTTTCGAATATTCGACTTTTCGTTTAAAAAGTCTACTTTTTTATCCTACTATGAAAATAATTGAAGTGCAAGTAACGTTTTTCACATGAAAACACGTCGATTTTTCACTCATCCACTCGTGGGCGTTCTGACAGATCAAAGCATCACTTTTCAAACCAAAATCAGACCGATACTCAGACACGCTGACGGTTGTTCAGCGGGTAAAAAGGCTTGTCGGTGCGACGGCGGGAGCCAAAATGGGAGGGGTCGAATTGTCGGTTGTACCGCAGATAGAGAGAAATTCAATTCACGGAGACGGTTATTCGGCGGTGGAAAAGGGTTGACGGTGCAACGGCGGGGACGTGCTCTACCGTCAAATATGTGACACGTTCCGCAACTCGGACCAAAAAAGATGGGTGAGCCGGCATCAACATGTTTAGACAAAAGTATTAACATTGATAGGGGTATAAAAGGCTCCTCATCTCACCGTGAGCCTCAGTCAGCTTTTCGGAGCCGGACCTGGAAGCTGACCTCGAGTCACCTTCCTCGAGTCACCTCGAGTCACCTTTCGGAAGATACACCGGATACCGGAGGATCATTTTTGTCTCCGAGGGGAGGGGCTCCCACGGCTCGGGGTGGTACCCAACTGTATGGCCATCTCCTCATGGTCCGCAGTAGGTGCACCCCACCGTGGACCGTGGGATCACCTCTTTGTGGGGACCCCAATAGGGATTTCCCGGAGTCCCTCTGCGGTCCCGGGAATACCCAGGATGTATTGGAAAGCGCGTGACCGGAAATCTGGATCGGTTGTACCGCGGTCTGATATCGGTTGAATGGCGGTGGAAGATCGGTTGTATAGCAGATGCCCCAGCCGATCAACCGACGTTCCCCCGCCGAGTAACCGCCCATGAGTCTGTGCGGTTGTACGGAGGAACAGTATCGGTTATACGCTGGATGACCAGGGAGGGGCAACCGACATTCCCCCGCGGAACAACCGCTACCATGCTTGAGTATGGCTGCTTGGCGGATGTTTAGGCGTGCCTTATAGTATTTGTCACAGGTTTCGTGGTAAGAGCTTATATCTGGTTTCCGTTTTTTCGAGTTTCCGTAGCTATATGCTGCTAGCGTGCTATATTCTTCCATTTAGATGTGAAAAAGGCAGTTCGCAATGAATAAAGTGTGCCCAAATGGAAATGGCGGCCCACGCGGCCGGCGTGCTTGGCAGGCGGCCGTCGCATGTGCCGCCCTCGGACGAGTGTTGGATTTCAACGACGGCCGTCCCCTCTCCCACCGTCTGCAGAGCAGATTGATCGGCGCAGTGCTTGCTGCCAGCCGGTGCCGGCCCCGTTCGTAGTCGATGGCGGTGGGGACTTTTCGCATGCTCGTCCGAGGGCGGCGAACGCGACGGGCGCCTGCCACACGCCGGCCGCATGGGCGGCCAATCTCATTCGGACGCACCTTACGTTCGCCGATCAGTCAGAGCTGTCCGATTTTCTTGTAAAGAAATTAGGTTGATTCTATATGTAACCTTGTTTTTGAAGTTGATTTATTGCTGTAGAGAGCCTATCATATTTTGATTTGCTATGAAATGTCACATATTCAGAGTTCTCCTACCGTGGAGACAAGAGCATCTACAATTTGGGAAAAACGTAAAAACATAGAAGTTCCAAAAAAGTTGCTAGAAATAATTCTTCCTGAGAGTATCTGCTCTCTGCCGACGGGTCGCGAAATGCCTCACACGAGTACATTAGGGCTGGGATTCATGAAAGGCAAACCACGGTTACGGCTGGGCTAGCAGAGGAAACCGGCATTCACGAAAAATCTGGTTTGGTTACGGCTGGGCTACAATTGGGCTACGCGTAACCGCACCTCGGAGCTGCGGTTAACCGCGGTTAGCAGCGGTTTTGCGGCTTAGTCGTCGAATTGATGGTGTGCTGTATTAGTGCACAACAATAAGGAAACGCACCTTTTGCGAATACGCATAAAAACTTGATATCTTCGAGGCAGGCTGAAAATACAGAAATGCCGCCGTTATTGACTGCCACATTATAGGCCCTCTAGCCATAATGTGTTCCTCTCGATAACAACGAAAATTCTCAGAATCATCAACCTCATCTGTAAGTTTTATGTATGTTGCCCATGGCTAACTAAAATCTTTATGCCTGTCCTCCCTGCTCTCGCTCTCTTCTTTATTTTATAGCTCATCGTTGTTCTTTTTGCTTCCACTTTTTGTTCCTAATTCTTGTCTTCCGTGCGCTGACCATTTACCGAGCAGCCACAGGCTCTTCGCTGGGGTTTCTCCCCCATTTCGGCTCCGAGTTCCCTCAGTTTTTCCTCAGAATTTTTTCCCAGCACTTTTCGTACACGTTTTCGTCATTTTTCTGTTGGAAAACCCTAACTTGGTTTGGTACTGTGATGCATGATTTGGTTTTTTCGCATTTACAACGTTTTCTTCTACTTTTTTTTCCGAAGCGCCCACTTGGATTTCAAATGTTAATGTTTTTTACAAGGTTCTATGATCAACCTGGGTTTTCTCGATGTTTGAAGAAGAAGATAAAGCACAAGGCAGACAAAAATAAGAAGTTAAAAAGCAAGCAAAATTAGCAATCATGTGCAATAAAAACAGTGACGGGTTAGGGAAATTCCGACCCGAGTGCCAATATTGATTTTCTCCAATCGAGATTCTCGGCGTCAATTGAGTGGCAAGTACGTGGCCGCGGAATGGTTAGCCACCCAACCGCGATGGGGCGGTTGTGAATGCCGGTTCGCGGTTTGGCTACCGCTGGGGTTGCTGCCCTAACCAAACCCAAACCTAGCCGGCTGCGTTCATGAATCCCAGCCTAGATTCCCGGGGCTTTGGAGGTATCTCGTCTAATTTTATCGCGAGAATTTACATAAACTACGGACACATTAGCCCCAGTTGGTGGAATTTTAGCTACGTCACCTTCAAGAACTACGTAAATTCTTGCCGAGAATGCGGGAAAAAGGGTGGAAGATTCTCGCCTTGATCGATCCACCCTGTCCTGATCAGTACTATAGGGCGATCTCCGCTGTGATCGACCGCACTGCCGTTTCTTCCCACGGCCTGCAGCGTCCCCGCGGTCAAATGTATCGTTGGCACGGTCTTCCAGAGAGCAGTTCGGGGTCACCCTCCACAATCAGCCACAGAGTATCGAGTAATCGATTCGCGAGAGGACTGGACCAGCACAACGAACGGCATCCATGCGTTCAGCGTAGCCAACGCGGGATGAGATCGCTGTTCAACACAGGCTGTCGCTAATCCCATAACATGGCTGAGCAGGCCGTTGCGGCCGGTGACCAAAATTTTACGACCCCTCTGTGGACCAAAATTTTTACAACCCCCCCTCCCTTCTTGGGATGAAAAAAATTTCACGACCAAAATCGTGGCCCCTATAAATAGTACTAAATCTCTTTAATTTCACATCTTGAAGTCCACATAACTCGCTACCTTCGCAGAATTATTCCTTTTTTAAGCCAATCCTCGTTGGGACCGGCGTTGAGCCACAGATACAACACGGGGGTTACCGACGCAACGGTTATTTTTCACGGATAAAATTGAAAAAAAAAGAATTTACTTACCACTTACTAACTACGCGACTTACTACTACTACCTCATTCTACCTTTCCAAGTGGTTGGAAGCTAAACGCCATATTTTCCGAAAATTTTACGAGCCCACTCCCCCCCCCCTCAGTTTTTCATTTTTGTTCAAAAATTACCGGAATTTTTACGACCTCCCCCGTTGCGACCTGTCGCAAGCCTGCCCAACCCTGGCCCATAAATTCTCGCAACAATTAAGGCGAGAATTCAAGAGCTTAGCGACAGCGAGATCGAAATCGAGAATTTTGCCTATGTTTTTGCTTGGAGTATGCTTAGAGCTTGCACCCTTATACCTTTGATGCAGTATAAGCGGGCTTTAGCGAGCGTCGCGAGGACCCGAAAATCCCTGCACTACGGAATTAGAGAGCGTAATAGGCCGCTCCCTTGAAGGCATTTTGCTACCCACGGGCAGAGTTTTGAGCTGTTGAATACGAAAGGAAAACTTGACAGACGCACAGAAGGGTGCCCACAACGATCCATCGGTCGCACGAAATTATGTATGGTGCCTCTATAGTCTGGACACGCACCGTAGTCGTCCAACAAATAGCCGAAGTCTGTCAGCAACATCAATAAGGTTTCTTGAAAAAAAATCGCTCCCATCTGACCTACACCCACAAAGTTTCTTCCAAATGCAAATATAAATAAAAATTGTGTTTAAATAATAACTAAAATCTAATACAGATTCCCGGATGAGCGTAATTATTTTCGAGGAGTGTGATTGACAAGCAGTTTTTTTGTAGTGAGGTTGTAAGATCCGACTTTGCGACAATAGTCGGATTCTGAACTATTCGAATATCCGACGTTTCGACTGTAGTCGGATATAACCCTCTCGAATATTCGACTTTTCGACTGTAGTCGGATATCGCACTTTTTCGAATATTCGACTTTTCGACTGTAGTCGGATATCGCACTTTTTCGAATATTCGACTTTTCGACTGTAGTCGGATATCGCACTTTTTCGAATATTCGACTTTTCGACTGTAGTCGGATATCGCACTTTTTCGAATATTCGACTTTTCGACTGTAGTCGGATATCGGACTTTTTCGAATATTCGACTTTTCGACTGTAGTCGGATATCGCACTTTTTCGAATATTCGACTTTTCGACTATAGTCGGATATAGCACTTTTTCGAATATCCGACTTTTCGAATAAAAAGTCGACTTTTTTATCCGACTTAAACAGTCGGATATTCATCCGATTATTCGATTCGGAACAAGTATACTCCCTAGTGAGTGTTAAAGGCCTCGTACGCGCTGAAAACCACTCACCGTTTTTCCGGTTCGATTGATTTTCTGGGCTCACCTAGGAACGTAGGGAGAGTTTTTTTTTTGAGTTAGAAACACCTTATTGTTAAAGGCAGCGTTCACGATGATCATCCTCGTTGACTTTCCACCGTGAAATGATAGGCGAGAAGGATCCTAGGCTCCCAGTGTCGAAAGAACGGTAGAAAACGAGCCAGGAGCTGCAAAATGACGGCTGAAAACAAGCGTTTTGATGCCCCAGACACCCCCCGTGCCCCAGATCCGCCCCTCGAAAGGAACAAATGAAGACTCAGATTATAGGATTGATCAATTGAAGGAAGTGCTGATAAGTGAGCTGTTTGCTTCATTGCATTGATAGGAATCATCTTTCTAGCGGTCAATTCCTCCAAGCTCAAAAATCAACGTAAGCAAGAGAGGGCCTATTTTTGCTCAAAAACGCGTCTTTCGTGTCATTTTTAAGCATGCCTTGCTGAATAGGGCACCAGACTTTCGTAAACCGTTGAGATATCGGAAGTGAAATTTATCGTGAACACTGCCTTTAAGATAAATGAAGTCGAGTCTCTCAAGTTCCGTAAAAAGAGGCCGGCCGTCCGTCAGTCATATGGTACAATTTCCTGCCAGCCATCATGTAATCAACAATTGATACAGTACAACTGAGGCGAAGTTGATGGAATATATTGTATGATTACGTGAAGAATTACTTTTCTACACACGTCGGTTAACCTTTCCTTCTCCACAAATCACTTGCAAGAAAGATGAGGTTCATTTGATCGTGAGATCGTTGGTCAAAACAGCTATCTCTAACGATCGACTCTTCCTTTCTCAAAAGTCAATTGAGATACTTTTGACCCGTAAAAAGAGATTTCATTGATTTTTCCGCTGTTGTTTCAACGTAGCTGTTATATAGGGTACTAAAGCTCTCATTATATATGGGAAACTCGAGAACGAAATCCATCGTGAACGATGCCTTTAAAGGCACAGTACACCCTCAGGCATGAATTTTGAGATTTTCGTGTAATTGTGTAGAAGACCCCTCCCGTATAACACGTGCCAAGTGCGAGATCTCAATTCCTCCAAATAAGAGAGATATAGGCGGCCACCACAGGCCCGACCCCCTAACAGATTTTCGAGCTCGATAGCAGCTCTATGGATGAATGAATTTCAACAAGTCGTCGTTCTTCAGTCCATTGCCGGGTTGCCTCCCTATCCTGGCTCGCTCTCGCGCAACGATTGCGAATGAAGAGAAATACAGGTCTGAGACAACTCGTCCAACAATTTTCTACCTTCAGAATATAGGCATCTTTGAGGAGTCATAACTCTGTTCATAGGGGGTCCTGGACAATTGCAGAGATACCACTGTGATCAACGTGTGACTCTCTCCAAGATGAGCATGAAATCTAAAAATGAATTTTTTGGGTGTCCTGTGCCTTTAATAGTGCTCTCTATAGCTCATCGGCGCTATGGACCGGCCGCCCGTTCCGCGGCCAATGAATTCAGTGAGTTGTGATTTGATTTTTCATTCAGAATGAGTACGTGTAAAACAGCTTTGTATAAGGTGCTATTTTACCAGTAATGGTCTGCCCACCAGGAGTGGGTTCCAAGAAGATTTCCACGGGAGGAAAAACGAATCTGATTAGAGCCGACCAATGATAGATTGAGAGACCGCATGAAATGAGCCTATCTGTTAGATTATCATTCGTTATATCTTATCAGACCCATTTTCCTCCCATGGAAATCTTTATGGAACGCACCCCAGTATTGCATGTTGTTTTTAGTGTGCTTACTCCAATTCAAAAGCTGTGCTCAGGATGACTTTTGTTCCCGAGTTACCAAAGCTAAGACAAAACGACGAGAAATGCATTAGGACTTCTTATTTCACTCAAAAGTTTCAACCCTAGTTACACGTTTTTCTCAGTAACATACATTTCGTGAACGATTTCACTAGCCCTCAATATAAGGAAACGGTTATCATCAGTGGCTTAAAGGCAGTGTTCACGATAAATCCTGGATGTTCAGTGTCTTACAGATTATGATAGGTCAAGAGCTTAGTGTGACAGCAGCGTCAGGAAGAACTGCAGAAAAAGACAAGAAAGCCCCTTTTCCGCCTCAGAAGGACCTCTTGTGTGACGTCATATTTTTGAGAATGTAAGGAGTGACCGATGTGAAGGAATGAAGCCTTTCCTTGTGATAAAATGAGTCGCCTTATCCGCAGCTACTTATCGAAGTCATTACCCTTGCTGACCGGCTGTTTGCGTGCCCTTCAATGTATGTTACTGAGGAAAGCATGTAACTAGCGTTGAAACTTCTGAGCAGTGACTTTTTCCTCTGGCCTGGGCTAGTTGTCCGGTTGGATGAACATTTTCACGGTGATTGCCATCGGTGAAAAATGGGGCTATCTGAAATAGGAAAAATATTTAAGGCAAAACCATATCAGTTAGGGTCCGAAGGGAAGAACGGAGCAACAAGGAGTAGAGAGTTGCAAAAGACGGGACCACAAGAGATGTCTTTGTAACATCGAACAGTTCTTGTGAGAGTAATGAGGCGGGTTGAGAGTAAACAAAGGATTATGTGCCTTTCTCATGCGTTTTCTCAATTCCTTCGTAATTTCTGCTCTATCCGGGGGCCAAACAATCAACATCGCGATTCGAAGTCAAAATCGAAGAATTTCTTGAGCACTGCCTTTAAATGAGGAGGAATCTTGCTTTTCGAAGTCACGATAGAAACGTCTAGTTCATGGCGTGGGTGAGCAGTGTGGTAACTGTTAGAGTCAAATGACTCAAGCTGCAGAGTCACGAAATTCGTTGAACATTTATAGTCTCGTTTCAGTGGGAATTTCTTCGAATGCAACTATCTACAGCACCGCTCGTAGGATTTGGCCAGGATGCATACGGCGGCGCTTTCTCGCTTTCTAAGCACTTTTTTGATAACTCCATTCAATTTCAATTTTTTTTCTGAGATATGGCAAAGTATTCAAGATCTAGGTAGAAAGGCCAATCACCATTATAATGGTTGTTAGGATTTGATTGGGAACAAAAATGCTTCACGTTCGATTTTCAGATCGTTACACAGTACACATAACGTTCCACGCTGTATAGCTCAGAGAACATATTTCTCAAAACAGTTTGTTTGAAGGCACAGTCCAAGCTCAGGGACGAAATCTGTGATTTCCACATAATTGTGAAGTAGACACACCCTATATAGCAACTGCCAAGTGCGAGCCCTCAATTCTTCCGGATAAGCGAGATATAGGAGGAAGCCACCCTGTGGCGAGACATTCGGAAGCCACATTGGCACGCCCCTTTTACTATCTTTCGAGCTCAAAATTGGCGAGATGAGCTATGGCTTTCGATTATTATACCCTTTCCTCCCTTCATTCTCAACTTCTGTCTTAGTGCAGGTCTGCTCGCTTACATCGGTTGCATATGACGGAAGTTACAGTACCGAGCAAATTTTTTTGCAAAGAAAGCGTTTTGCGGCGTTTTTTTGCGCTCACAAAGCGCCGCAACGCCATAACTTGCTTCAAAGTGGTCCAATTTCAATTCTGAAGTCATTTCTGGATTGCTTCCATTTAGTCCTATACGATAGTGTTCCAAAAGAATAGATTCAACTCCGAAAGTTTATCGAAATTTGCATATTTGCACCTCTAAACCCCTCATAATGAACTGATCAGACGGTCATGATAACAGAAATCTGTCATTTTTTGACCTGTGGTCGATGTGAATTTCAGAAGGAAATACACATTTTTCAACAGAATGATAGAGTTAAAAGAGCTTTCAACACATACCATTGCATTCGCGTTACTGAGAGGAACACGAAAACTATCTGAAAAAACTCATTTAGTCAACTTTGAAGTGAGTTATGGCGATGCGGCGCTTTGTGAACTCAAAAAACGCCGCAAAACGCCGTTTTTGCAAAAAATATGCTCGGTACTGTACAAGTCTCGAACAACTCGTTCACCATGTTTCCGCAGCGCAATGTTTAAGGGTCCATAACTCCATTCCTAGATGGTCTTGTACAATTTCAGAGCCATCATTGGAATCAACTTGCAACCGTTTTCAAGAAGGCAGGAAAACGGAAGAGCGGTTCCGAGGTTGGACTGTGCATTGAGACCTAATCCCTGGCCGTCATAGCGTTGGACGGCTCTCACCACCAAGATTCTAATTCTGATCTCGGATTTCAAAGAAATTGAGTTTAAAGCGAGTTATTAAAACGGGCTCTAAAATGCGAGAAAGCGCCGCCGCACGCACTTTTACCAAAACCTACGAGCTGTACTGTGGACCCTAAACCCGGCAGCCTTGCTGTGTTGCAGAAAAAAATATCACAGCCGTGACCTAAAGTCCGGAAAAACACCTAGAAATAATCTTTTATTCGTGCTCAGCGCCCCGAAAAATGTATCACCCTGAGCGGAAAAAACTGGGATTCTACGTTCTATGGGGTTCTGGAGGTCAAAAAACATTTTCACCGTAAACATCGCGTAGAGGGGAGGGGAAGGGGTTGAGGCGCTGAGCACGGATTTGGAATCCTTTACCTCTTTTTTGGGCTTATGGTACGCATGTCAAACTTGGATCTACTAGAGTGACTTGAAGTTTCGAGCCTAGAAGTTTTTAGAGTATAGGCTTGAGCATGGAACACCCGTTTTTGGGGGGTGTGTATACAAGTCTGTTGGTACCTGCTCGTTGGTGCCCCTGCTTCTACTGAACCCAGCAGACGTTTGAGTGTACACAGGGAACGTTCGAGCGATATAGCGTGCACAACTATATCGCGAAAGTATCCCGCACATTGCATAAAGGTGTCGCCGTCCGGCACACTAAGGCCTCTGGTCCATAACACCTTAGGATCCGTACCTAGGGAGTCATGGAGTCTTTGGCCACAAGCCACAATTTCGCCACCCTGAACTGTCGATCGCTGTCGAGTGATGTCCAAAAAACTGCGCTATCCAGACTTCTGAGCTATTTCCATGCACCGTTTGCTGCTTTGCAGGAAACCCGCCTCAAGGATAGACCCGTCATCAGCGTCAGGAGAGTACACCATCTGCGGTAACGCTGACGATAGGAGAGTGGGAGGCTGTGCAATAGCTGTAAGGAAGGATTTCAATGGTATGGTCAAGGAGTTCGGCTCAACGTCGTGTCGGAATGCATTCGTACGACTGCGGGATCACAGAGGATTCAATCTGTGGATAGTGAGTGCTCATGCGCCCACTGAAACCGCCGAAGACAATTCGAAGGATGCGTTTTATGAGGAACTCAATACGTTGCTGGCCAGATACCTTGTCAACATGCTGTTGTCGTGGGGATTGACGCAAATGCGAAGATGGGACTTAATCAGGAATCCGAAGTACTCGGTAAATGGTTCTACCCAGTGGAGCAAACATCGGACAATGGCTACCGCCTTGTCGACTTTTGTGAACGCAGTGGTCTGATTATTGCATCGACATTCAAGAGGAATCATCGCCGCCATCAGCTTACGTGGCAGGACCAACCCGGCTATCTCCAGAAGAGCAGCGGAAGCGGAAGATGACAACTTTGAAACTACAGCTTGACTATGTCCTGACGAGGAATATTCCAGTATCGGACATTCGAAGATCTAGAGCTGTGTGGGATGTCGCATTCGATTCGGATCACCGTCCTGTTCTGTTGAACTTCACTGCGAGGATTCATAAGAGGAAGCGCGGGGGCTCAGCCTCTCCAGAGGATTGACATGACAAGTCTCAGAGATGAAGAGGGCAGAAGGAATTTCCGACAACGCGTTTCTATTCACATCGGAGTACGGACTAAGAAGAAACTTTGCGACGCGGATTCTTTTGTCAAGTGCATCCAGGACGCTTCGAAAGAGGCACTCCCGGTTGTACAGCCTAAGAAGAAGTTCGCCTACGTCTCAGAAGAAACAACATCTACCTACAACAGAGTATGTGCTCTCCGGACTGCAGGAAACTTCGTGGAGGAGAAGCGTCTGAGGAGGAAGTTGCGTCGGCAGCTTCAAAGTGACCGCGAACGAGAGTGGACGTGTAGAGCTAAGGAGTTCGAGAAGGCTTGGGAGGAGAAGAATCCGAAGAAAGCCTACACGTTGCTGCGACAGTATAGCGGGAAGATGAAGAGATGTTCTCCTGTCTTGAACACTACCAATGGAGTTGCAGTTGGTGATGCGACGCTGCCAATATGGAAGGATTACTTCAGTTCACTACTGAATCGTCCAGCGCCATCAGTACCTGAGCTCCCGCATGTTCAGAGAGCACATTACGATGTCAGTGAGGAACCGCCGACTGAGTCTGAAGTTTTGGATTGTGTCCGGAAAATGAAGAATGGAAAGACAGGTGGAGATGACAACATCACTGCTGAAATGCTGAAAGCTCTTCCTCCGTGTGGGATTCGTGAAATGACCAACACCATCCGTGCCATATGGATGAGCGAAAGGATACCCGATTCGTGGAGACATGCGATCATCGTACCTCTTCACAAGAAGCTATCCGTCACGGATCCTAAGAACTACAGAGGAATCTCTACTTCGTGTCATGTACAAGGTTTTAGAACGTATCATTCTCGAGCGACTTATCAAACATCGTGAAGGAACGACCAGAGATGAGCAAGCCGGTTTTCGACCTGGAAGATCGACCATCGACCAAGTGTTCGTCGTGATAAGAGTAAATTGAATCGTGGCAGCGGTTTTCGAAGCCATTACAGCTTGCTTTTTTGACTTTGAAGCCGCGTTCGACTCTCCTCATCGTGATCGATTGCTCCAATGCTCTGCGAGCAGATGGAGTCCCGGAAAAGTATGTTCGGTTAATCGAGGACATGAACAAAGGAACAACAGCAGCAGTTCGTACACCTGTCGGATTTACGTCAGCTTTCAAGGTAAAAACAGGAGTAAGGCAAGGAGCCGTTGCAGGACCTTTTCTTTTCAACTTCGCCGTTGATGACATCATGCGTAGAGTTGCAGAACAGTTTCCTGCGGATGTGATCCTAACACCATCAGGGCGCTCCCTTGTCGACCTGGAGTACGCCGACGACATTGTGTTATTCGCTGAAAACAACGCAAAACTGCAAAGGATTGTGAACCTCGTTTCGAAGTATGCCGCAGCCTATGGACTTCGTCTTCGTCCCGACAAATGCAAGCAGATGTGGGTCTCTCAGAGGCCTTCAACTGGAGTTTGTGTGGACGGACAACGTATCGAACTGGTGGACGATTTCTGTTATTTGGGCTGTTTGCTGAAGAACGATGGTAGTTATGCAGCGGATATTCAACAACGATGTGCGAAAGGTACGTCTGCATTCAATTCTCTAACCAAGTGTTTGTGGTCTACCACCATCGCGAAGGAAGTCAAGTTGCGCGTCTACCTATCCGCTATTCGCCCTATCATGATGTACGGATCGGAGACGTGGGCAGCACCGAAAACGCAGATGGAAAGGTTGGATTGCACGGAGAGGAAGGTTTTTAGGCGTTAGCTTGGATATTTCTGGCCGCGTGTATGCCATAAGGAAGACCTTTACAAGGAAATCGACGCAGTACATCAACGCTTGACACGAGGGAGGTGCCAGCATCTCCTAACGCCATCTCAAGCAGCAATGGAAAGTCGACTTCGACTGCTCGGGCATATACTAAGAAGAACGCCGGATCGTCTCGTACAACACGCTTTAAAAATGCTTCCAAATCCTGTCTGGAAACGGCCACCTGGGCGTAGGCGAAAGTTCTGGACGGATGTGGTTAAAGAGGATTTAAAGTCACTCGGCATCGAAAGACAGTTCAGGCGCGATGTTTCGTTTCGCAGGAAATGGAATAGTGACAGCTGGATGGAATGTGTTCAAATTGTGGCTGAAGACCGTGAAAAATGGACACGGCTGACTACTAGGACGGCACACCTCGGTGAAGATGCGGAATGACCGCGTCAGGCGAAAGCCAACCGATTAAGTCAAAAAGTAAGTCAAATGGAACACCCACTGGTCTAACTGCTCGTAGCAAGCGCATCCTCCTTGAAACAGTACAATTTGATCACCTTGCGCGACGCTAAATTGGTTTCTCTTGTGAGTAAAATTTCAAAAAGTTACCTGTTTCATGGCGCTTTATATAGGTTAAGGGTTACCGTCAAATGTTTCGAATCCCACGAGCAATCAGCTCTTTCGGTGCTATTTAAGGGAAGCTCGGATCCTTTGCAGTTAATTCGAGGCCACTTCAGTGCGAAATATACGTTCGTTTCAAAATTCCTTGGATGTATTTCCATTGAGGACCGTTCTACCAACCGCAAGACGCCACTTTCAATACCGAGATATAGTTGAGTGTTCAAAAGATTGCAATTATCCAAAATAATCCGATTATCCGTTCCGAAATTTAAAATTATGCAACAAATCTATTTCACTATTCGGCACAACTTTCGGGCCGAGATCATACTTCCGGCGACGAGCGACGCAAGTACGCAGCTAACCGTCAATATCGACGGAAAATCGATATACCTGATATGCACAGTCGCCGTCGCTGGTCGCAGTAAGTATAGGGCTATGCAGAGTTACGCCGCCCTGCGGCACGCCGCCGAGCGAGAGGATTGGGGCGTGGCCAAAACATGACGCGGCGGCGCACTTCGATACCTCGCAGAGTTGCAGCGTTGCCTCCGTCGTTCTTCATTTTCATACATTACGTACAACCTCATTCATTACACGCCAAAGTTTGAATTTTTTCGATTTCAAAATTTCGTCATTACTTCCCTCGCTTGCCTTCATGTGTTCAACGTAGTATTTCATTTTGAAAAAAAAATTGAAGAAACTGCTCTCTGAAGAGGAAAACATAAAATTTTGTGGCTGCGTTAATGAGGATTTCTTGAAATTCTCGTGAGAATCTGTATTACTCGCCGCCGCCCGCTGACGGCGTCGCTGCGGGAACCGCTGCTGTCGCGGCGACAAAAACACTCTGCGAGGTACCCGCGTCGCCGCTCTCGCGCGGCACGTCGCCGCCCTCGCCCGCTGCGTGGCGCCCCTCGTTCTCCATCATTGACCCGCCGCAGCGAAACTTGCCGCGGCACAACTCTGCAGACCCCTTATGATCCCGGCCAAACAGCGGTATCGATCAATCTCCGCGATAGTGCGGGTCAGGGAGAATCGATTATTTGAATGAGCACGACGGCGGTTCGTGGAGTGGAATGGGATGAGATGATATATTGGGGCGATTTCCACATTTGCCCAATAAGTTGGTCAAGTGGATAAAAGTTGATGCTTCGATCGTTCTAGGACGATTAACTCATTTAATTTCACTCCAGGAACTGCCGTTCTTCCTAGCGAAGCAACTGATTTCCTCCAATGTGCGATATCGCGACGATTGATCGACACCGCTTTTTCTTATGCATCGCCACATGCATCGCCACGATGGCAGTGTGATCCCGGCCTTATGGAGTTAGGAGGAAATGCTCTGATGGTAATCTTGCCCTGACATACTCTAAGAGATGCTACCTGAAGTCATATAAGGCTGAGAGCAATGAATTTGAGGCTATCAAAAAGTTTTTGCATGGAATGCATTTTGCATGAAATCACCGATAGTAAAAGTGAGAGACACTCAAAGTTCCAGCCAACTAGGCGAAAAGGTCCAACGCTCATGATTTTTGGACCAGCATTCCGTCAAATCGGTCATCGTTGCGGATCCTCTCCACCCAAGTTGACTAATTATGTGATGGCTTCAAACAATGACGACGGTTGGATTTTGACAATTTGAAAAATCCCTTGTTCGGGTACCTAGGTTTAGGCACTGAACGCGTTTTTGCCAATCCTGGTATTCCCCTTGATTTTTAGAAAAAGTTAAAGGAATCGTTCATGGTGGTCATCCTCGGTGTCTTTACACAGTGAACTGATAGACGAGAAGGATGCTAAGCTTTCAGTGTCGGATGAACGGTAGAAAACGAGCCAGGAGTGGCAAAATAACGGCTGCAAACAAGCGTTTTGGAGTTACAGAAACACCCCGTGCCCCACTTCCACCCTCTCGATGTGAACAAATGAACACTCAGATTTCAGTAATGATCAAGTCAAGGAAGTGCTGATTAGTCGGCTGATGGCTTGAATGCACTGATAGGCATTATCCTTTATAGCGGTCAATTCCTCCACGCCTTAAAATCAACGTCAACAAGGGAGGACTTTTTTTGGCTCAAGAACGCGGCTTTCGCGTACTAGTTAAGCATGCTTTGCTATATAGGGCACCAGACCTGTAAACCGTAGGTATATTGGAAGTGAAATCTATCGTGAATCCTGTCTTTAACGGTGGTTAGGAATGTACATTTCCTCTCAGATCGAGGTTTGCGTGGCACAATGTAGTAAAATGGGCTCTCCCTTCTACCGCCCTCTCTTCGTCTTTCCCTCTGTCTCTCGCCTAATTTCGTATCACACCATATAAACCTCGCTCTGAAATAAACTGTGTGGATGGGATCCCCATCCGAAGGTACAGTCAACAATAAATACACTGTTTGAGTTTTTGATCGAAGCTTGAATAGAAACTGGAACGGAAAGAAAGGTGGCATTAATGTAGCCCTGAAAGACGGTTTTCTGAAGAACTGCATTCGTTCAAAAGGACGGACCATCGGTAATCTATGCGAAACTCGGGGGCGTAAATAGTCGTGAACGCGTGTAACTGAAACGATGGGGCGGACTCATCGCGACGCCGAATAGGAACGAACGCGGGGTCAACGACGATCAGTCCGCTGCTTTTGCGCGCGGTCAGCTCTAAATGGGCTCACGATCAGTACGCCTGGACAAAAAAAGGACCGACCGCAAAAATTCGTATAACGTAGTTATCAACTATAACGCAACTAGGCGGAGGCTAGGATCAGAATTAAGCACTCGAGGCGCGGTCCGTCGGGTCAGGGGCTCTCTACACACAGAGGGAGGAGTTGTCCTGTTGTTACAGTTCGACACGTCACGCTTCTCGACGCAAGCGAAGTAGTCCCGAGTGGATTCAGAGCCGCAAAAGGCGAGAAAACTCCTCTC
The DNA here is from genome assembly GCA_029168955.1 of Aplectana chamaeleonis. Taxonomy (NCBI): domain Eukaryota; kingdom Metazoa; phylum Nematoda; class Chromadorea; order Rhabditida; family Cosmocercidae; genus Aplectana; species Aplectana chamaeleonis. The sequence goes on from JAPDOI010000743.1 coordinate 164,858, forward strand.
TCAGTGTATAGAGAGCCCCTGTCCCCGGTCCGTCGCAGTAGGTCCGGTATGTGCCGTTGTTCGCGATCAGCTGGAATACGATGTAGGTCGTTCGCGATCAGTCCTATTTATATTGTTGTACGCGATAGAAACGATTTATGGTCGCGGTAAGTTCTACTTACCAGTACCTGCGCGCGATAAGTCTGCACTTCCGTCGGACACACAGCGCGAAGATATCGAGCAACCGCAATTTGTCTGCGATCAGTTCGACTTGGATTTTCGCTTGCAGCAGAAACGAATCCGGAGCGCGGTAAGTACTACTCGACAGATTCTGGGCGCGATAAGTCCGCCCCATTGCATGAGAAAAGTAGCTAACCTTTTCACTCAACATCCTCACAATTCGCCTATACCTGCTGTTCTTTTGAGCAATGGTAATCGATGTTGTACGTAGGTACGACGTCATACATACTGCGTGGATGCTAATTACATCAGACGCCCTCAAATCTCCTCGCTCAACTTCGGAGAAACGTGGCCAGTAGAAACCCGCGAAGCATTTATTAGACCGGTCCAAAAAACTCGGAACGGCGTTGTCTTGCATGATGAGAAAACCACGATCACTCCCCGCCCCTCCACTCTTTGCCTTTGGTTCAAACCAATTCGTTACTACTTTTCTGAAAGGGTCTAATAGCTTCGAAACCGAGCTACAGCTTTGCGGAATAGAGGAGTTGAGTACGAATCAAATCTCGGCCCTTTTCAAGAGCAAGTAATCATTCCAGCTAGAGTAGAGTCTGCCAGCGCGTAGCTAGATGCCTCACTCGGAAACCGTAGATGCCCAGGATTTAGGAGGCATCTAGTCTAATTTCGACAAGGGAATTTGCGTAAATTACGGAAAGTTGGGGATCAGTTGGTGAAATTTAAGCTACAGCGCCCGCATATTCTGCCTAAATTTTCGCTACAGCACCTGCATTTTGACTTACTTGACTTAATTGGTTGGCTTTCGCCTGACGCGGTCATTCCGCATCTTCACCGAGGTGTGCCGTCCTAGTAGTCAGCCGTGTCCATTTTTCACGGTCTTCAGCCACAATTTGAACACATTCCATCCAGCTGTCACTATTCCATTTCCTGCGAAACGAAACATCGCGCCTGAACTGTCTTTCGATGCCGAGTGACTTTGAATCCTCTTTAACCACATCCGTCCAGAACTTTCGCCTACGCCCAGGTGGCCGTTTCCAGACAGGATTTGGAAGCATTTTTAAAGCGTGTTGTACGAGACGATCCGGCGTTCTTCTTAGTATATGCCCGAGCAGTCGAAGTCGACTTTCCATTGCTGCTTGAGATGGCGTTAGGAGATGCTGGCACCTCCCTCGTGTCAAGCGTTGATGTACTGCGTCGATTTCCTTGTAAAGGTCTTCGTTATCGCATACACGCGGCCAGAAATATCCAAGCAAACGCCTAAAAACCTTCCTCTCCGTGCAATCCAACCTTTCCATCTGCGTTTTCGGTGCTGCCCACGTCTCCGATCCGTACATCATGATAGGGCGAATAGCGGATAGGTAGACGCGCAACTTGACTTCCTTCGCGATGGTGGTAGACCACAAACACTTGGTTAGAGAATTGAATGCAGACGTAGCTTTCGCACATCGTTGTTGAATATCCGCTGCATAACTACCATCGTTCTTCAGCAAACAGCCCAAATAACAGAAATCGTCCACCAGTTCGATACGTTGTCCGTCCACACAAACTCCAGTTGAAGGCCTCTGAGAGACCCACATCTGCTTGCATTTGTCGGGACGAAGACGAAGTCCATAGGCTGCGGCATACTTCGAAACGAGGTTCACAATCCTTTGCAGTTTTGCGTTGTTTTCAGCGAATAACACAATGTCGTCGGCGTACTCCAGGTCGACAAGGGAGCGTCCTGATGGTGTTAGGATCACATCCGCAGGAAACTGTTCTGCAACTCTACGCATGATGTCATCAACGGCGAAGTTGAAAAAAAAGGTCCTGCAACGGCTCCTTGCCTCACTCCTGTTTTTACCTCGAAAGCTGACGTAAATCCGACAGGTGTACGAACTGCTGCTGTTGTTCCTTTGTTCATGTCCTCGATTAACCGAACATACTTTTCCGGGACTCCATCTGCTCGCAGAGCATTGAGCAATCGATCACGATGAGGAGAGTCGAACGCGGCTTCAAAGTCCAAAAAAGCAAGCTGTAATGGCTTCGAAAACCGCTGCCACGATTCAATTACTCTTATCACGACGAACACTTGGTCGATGGTCGATCTTCCAGGTCGAAAACCGGCTTGCTCATCTCTGGTCGTTCCTTCACGATGTTTGATAAGTCGCTCGAGAATGATACGTTCTAAAACCTTGTACATGACACGAAGTAGAGAGATTCCTCTGTAGTTCTTAGGATCCGTGACGGATAGCTTCTTGTGAAGAGGTACGATGATCGCATGTCTCCACGAATCGGGTATCCTTTCGCTCATCCATATGGCACGGATGGTGTTGGTCATTTCACGAATCCCACACGGAGGAAGAGCTTTCAGCATTTCAGCAGTGATGTTGTCATCTCCACCTGTCTTTCCATTCTTCATTTTCCGGACACAATCCAAAACTTCAGACTCAGTCGGCGGTTCCTCACTGACATCGTAATGTGCTCTCTGAACATGCGGGAGCTCAGGTACTGATGGCGCTGGACGATTCAGTAGTGAACTGAAGTAATCCTTCCATATTGGCAGCGTCGCATCACCAACTGCAACTCCATTGGTAGTGTTCAAGACAGGAGAACATCTCTTCATCTTCCCGCTATACTGTCGCAGCAACGTGTAGGCTTTCTTCGGATTCTTCTCCTCCCAAGCCTTCTCGAACTCCTTAGCTCTACACGTCCACTCTCGTTCGCGGTCACTTTGAAGCTGCCGACGCAACTTCCTCCTCAGACGCTTCTCCTCCACGAAGTTTCCTGCAGTCCGGAGAGCACATACTCTGTTGTAGGTAGATGTTGTTTCTTCTGAGACGTAGGCGAACTTCTTCTTAGGCTGTACAACCGGGAGTGCCTCTTTCGAAGCGTCCTGGATGCACTTGACAAAAAGAATCCGCGTCGCAAAGTTTCTTCTTAGTCCGTACTCCGATGTGAATAGAAACGCGTTGTCGGAAATTCCTTCTGCCCTCTTCATCTCTGAGACTTGTCATGTCAATCCTCTGAGAGGCTGAGCCCCTCGCTTCCTCTTATGAATCCTCGCAGTGAAGTTCAACAGAACAGGACGGTGATCCGAATCGAATGCGACATCCCACACAGCTCTAGATCTTCGAATGTCCGATACTGGAATATTCCTCGTCAGGACATAGTCAAGCTGTAGTTTCAAAGTTGTCATCTTCCGCTTCCGCTGGTCTTCTGGGTATAGCCGGGTTGGTCCCTGCCACGTAAGCTGATGGCGGCGATGATTCCTCTTGAATGTCGATGCAATAATCAGACCACTGCGTTCACAAAGTCGACAAGGCGGTAGCCATTGTCCGATGTTTGCTCCACTGGGTAGAACCATTTACCAAGTACTTCGGATTCCTGATCAAGTCCCATCTTCGCATTTGCGTCAATCCCCACGACAACAGCATGTTGACAAGGTATCCTGGCCAGCAACGTATTGAGTTCCTCATAAAACGCATCCTTCGAATTGTCTTCGGCGGTTTCAGTGGGCGCATGAGCACTCACTATCCACAGATTGAATCCTCTGTGATCCCGCAGTCGTACGAATGCATTCCGACACGACGTTGAGCCGAACTCCTTGACCATACCATTGAAATCCTTCCTTACAGCTATTGCACAGCCTCCCACTCTCCTATCGTCAGCGTTACCGCAGTAGATGGTGTACTCTCCGACGCTGATGACGGGTCTATCCTTGAGGCGGGTTTCCTGCAAAGCAGCAAACGGTGCATGGAAATAGCTCAGAAGTCTGGATAGCGCAGTTTTTTGGACATCACTCGACAGCGATCGACAGTTCAGGGTGGCGAAATTGTGGCTTGTGGCCAAAGACTCCATGACTCCCTAGGTACGGATCCTAAGGTGTTATGGACCAGAGGCCTTAGTGTGCCGGACGGCGACACCTTTATGCAATGTGCGGGATACTTTCGCGATATAGTTGTGCACGCTATATCGCTCGAACGTTCCCTGTGTACACTCAAACGTCTGCTGGGTTCAGTAGAAGCAGAGGCACCAACGAGCAGGTACCAACAGACTTGTATACACACCCCCAGCACCTGCATATTCAATTAAAATTCTCGTTACGGCACTGTGTCCATCGTCAAACCCAGTCCTGATCGGTACTAGAAAGGAGATCCTTGCTGCGATCGACCACATTGCCGTTTCTTCCCCACGGCCTGCAGCATCCCCGTGGTCAAAAATAACCTCAGAAAGGTCTTTCAGAGAGCGACACGGGGTCACACTCTACGACCAGCGGCAGAGTGTCAAGTAATCATTTCGTGAGTTGACTTGGCCAACACTGTCGGAACGGCTTCCCTGCGTTCTGCGTAGCCAGCGCGGGTGTGAGATTGCATTTTGGCACAGCCTGTCGCTGAATCCGTAGATTCTCGCTACAAAATTATAGCGAGAATATACGGGCTTAGGCAGCGTCCATACGTGGCGAGAGCGGGCGTTCCCACTTTTGTGCGCCTCTCGACGCTCCTCAACGCTGCCTGCAAATTAACGCAGGCAAACACCCCTGCCTCGTGTTGATTCGATTGAAAACGTTTGATCGGGTGATCAATCGCTCGAATGGGCGCAGCGGCTGATGATTTCCCACGGTTTTTAACTTCCGTGGTGGGATTATGGAAAACAAGGGCAGTAGTTTTGCTACAATTCCAATGCCACCTGCTTTAGTGATGGAGCAGTGAGCTTGGAACTTGCTGCTTGCTTCGTAGTGCTGGCGCAAGCGCGCGAGAGCGAGCAGGTGAGGGCGCGCGTGAAGGAGCGCCTATGAGCGGCTAGCGCATCGTGTGCCCACGATGACCATCGATTTTGCGTGAACGCACGCTGTCGCCACGTATGGACGGAGCCTTAGCGACAGAGAGAACATTATATCGAAATTAGCCTTCGTTTTTGCGCAGAATGCGCGTAGATTTTGCACTCTTGTACCCTCGACATAAAAATATGCGGGGTTTAGCTATCGTAGCTAAAGAATGTAAATTATCGCTACTTGGAATGGGGCGGCGTTACAGGCCGCGCCCTCGGAGGCATCTGGCTACGCGTTGGCAGGGGTCAGGTATCCTCTGTTTCCGAGTGAAATTTGTTTCCGTTCGTCGCGTGCGTCGGCCCGCGTTTGTTGCGTCTCCTTCTCCCCAAATTTTTTCGCGGGCTATACCCTCGCTCCGCACTAGCGCGCGAGGGAACAAAGTAAATTTGACTCATAACCAGAGGTTAGCTTAGTTATAGAAAGGCAGTAGAAACGCGAGAAAATTATATCGAATTAATGACACAAATCGAGATTCGGAGCTGGTAGTATGTGGAACTAACGAATAAAAACCAACGAAACCTTTATGCAAATAAAGGATTAACGGTTGTTCTTGTAATTGGTTGGAAGTGGACGAGTTACACCGCGTGCGGTTTAGACAGCGAGTATTACAGAAAAACGATCGAGATAGGGAAGCCGGCAGTCTTTTAGACTCTATCGGCCTGTACTAGAACGCTCTCCTCGTTGGAAGCATAAGAAACCAGCCAAAGTGACCGTATTCGAACAATCAATCTGGACGAGTTAGTGTTCAGGTTCGGAGCTGTCGATACTCATGGGCGCGGTTGTCAGAAAAATTTCGACTTGCACTGCTCAAATTAAGTAGTTTTTACTCTTTTTGACGCTTCCGACGGCGGAATCCTCTTATTAACGGCCATACGACCCCAGTAAAATGGTTATGTCAACAACTTTTTCGAATGTGTCTGCTGCCTTTAACGGCTGGACGACAACCCTCCGTATTTGCATGTGAGCAGCATTTCAGCCGTTTTTTAGTGAACCCATGTTGAGCAACTACCCATGTCACAGTCCAGATGAAATTTGCAGACGTCGCGGTCTGCCCGTCAACCTAACCTCTACTCACTTTACCTCCTTCGTCTACCTGGTCTGTCACATTTCCTGGTTTGTATTTCACGCACGCCGTCAAACGTCTCACTTTGCATTCTACGTCACATCCTGCGCTACCTAAGTTTCCAACAGGATACATATTGTTCCTTCTGCGTCTTTCAAGATTTAGAAATCTCCTAAGTGAAATTTGGCTGCAATCTTCCTGAGGTCCAAGGGGGAAACAGCAGTTGGTAAGCAGCATGGGCACGCGGTCTTTCAAGTGGTTAAGCGTAACCTGCATACTAGCTATATATAGAAAAATCTTGTAGTTTTCCACATATTATTTTTCAATTATATAGCATCAAATCCTGAATTAACTTTTCAATCGCGTGCGCTCCTTGGACATTCTGTAAATTTAGAAAATTACTTGCCTTTTTTCAGCATGTCACCCTCAGAACAATAGTAATAACCACTCCTCATGAAGATGTTTCCTATTAGGATTACGAGACGTTGCTCCTATACACCTTGGTAATCATCGATCACAGGATTCCTGTTGGCTAGAACAACAGTTTTTTCCAATTCGCTCTAGAACTCGTTTAGGACAATCTTCCTTAAATCTTGATTTATTTTGTGAAGGTTTTGCTTGGGCGGCGATTCTCATCATTCAGCTCATGCGTCAGGGAAGTCGGAAAATGGGCAAGACGCAATTGAAGGCTGGAGACATTCTCTAGAAGTTCGTGAATCGCCACGCAGCACACTGTCAGGCACAGCATTTCTGCTCTTCAATCTCTTTTATCTCAATTGGTCACTTATTACATATTACTTTCACATTTTGAATTTTTTGTGTTTCAACTGGACGATCGGATAATTCAGATAGAAAACGCGCAAACGTTTCTAAAGCATTGGCAGAGTTCCCGCTAGACACAGGCATTCGACCTTGATTTTGGAATGAACTGGAAAGGAACTCTCTTTATGTCAAACCGAATATGTGTCGATAACTATAAAATATCCATGTCTCTACGGCATGTGAGTCGCCTCGCCCCCAAGCGGCGGCGTCACCACTATGGCGGTATTCATGGCTCTGCTGGGGGACGACTTCCGCCGCGCGCGGTGAAGACATGCGGACAATGAAACACTTTTGCGACTAACAAAACACTTACACAAAGGAGCCGTTTCAAGTGAAATCTAAATATTTATTTATTTCTATACGATGTTTAAGACAGTCGTAGGACAAGATAGATGAAGATGATAAGGAATTAACTTAACATTGAATATCATAGAAAGCACAAATCTAAAAAAAACTGTGACCCGGTTAGGCAAACTGCATCGAGTGTACGCACAAAGCAGTTTTCTTTGCGATCCGACGTTTCAATTTTCTTTTTGTTGTGCAAGACGTATCTACGGTTTTACTCAGTTTGATAGAGATTGATCCCGCTCGAGCTGTAAAATTGACTGCACTGTATCTTGTTTTTGGCTTGCGATAGGATTTTTTGACTTCACTTCCCCTGGTAACAGAGTGATTAAAAGTATAAAATATCGAAACATCACTACCAGAGCCGCCACTCAATATTTTATGCACCATACAAGCATCGGGGAGCTTTCTCCGGAATTATAGGGTAGATAGCTTTAGAACCTTTGAATGCGGAATTCTAGAGTATTGATAGCTTTCTGCCCTTGAAAAAACCTTCCTGGTTAAACTATTCTGTATTTTTTCTATTCTGAGAATATCCCATTTCCTATCTGGATTGAATACTGTAGATCCGTATTCAACCAGCGGTCTTATATAGGTTTTATACGCTGAAAACAGGACATTTCTGTCCTTTGTGGATAGCGCTTTCAGTATACGAAATGTGCGTACCATTGCTTTCTTACACTTCCATCGTGATACTTACTTACTTGATACTTGATTGCCCGTTGTCAGCCGGCGATCGTCTCAGCGGCGGGCACACGTCTCTGATTGTTTCGAGGTACACGTTCGTTTTGGTTGTTTTGTGGAGCTGCCATCTTCCATCTCGTTCGATTTTGCGCGATCTGCAACCAGTTCGTGTTAGGCGTGTTCAGATGTTTAAAGGCATCGCTCCATCTTGTTGGGGGACGACCAAGCGTTCGCTTGATGTCCCGCGGGTACCAGAGGGTTACACGATTTGTCCAGCGGTCATCGGTTCTTCTTATAACATGACCGGCCCATCGATGTTTTGCGGCTGCCATGTAAGTGACAGCGTCCCGAATCCCTGACTGTTGGCGGAGGTCGGTGCTGCGGATGTGCTGGTTTCTTTGCTCTCGGCGGCTCGTCCCCAACAGCGTCCGTTCGGGGGCTCGTTGCGTTCGTGTCATCAGAATTGCAGAGGACTTGTTGGAAGCCCAGGTTTCAGCTCCGTAGCACATGGCGGGGAGGACGGTGGAGTCAAACAGATGCGCGCGGATTTTTTTGTCGGAGACAAGGTGAGCTGCTTCCCTTTTGTTGGACATCGCAGCCCATCCAGCGCTTCTTCTTCGACTGACTTCGGCCCACAAATCGTTGTCCATGGTCACGAGGCGCCCGAGGTAGACGTACATAGACGTACGTAATCGTATCAGGAAGGGGAACTCCGTCCACTGTAATCGGTGCTGGGTCTGCCCATCTGTTCCTCATGACTTCTGTCTTGCTGCGATTCATCGTCAACCCGATTCTGCGGCCAGCTGCGTCCAGTTCATCCACCATCTGCTGAAGTTCGGTTTGGCTGCTGCTAACCAAAACGATGTCATCGGCGAAGCGGATGTTTGAGAGTTTCCTGCCGTCTATGGGAATTCTTCTGTCGTTCCAATCTAGATCAATCATGGCGTGATGGAGAGCAGCAGTGAACAGCTTTGGTGAGATGGTGTCACCTTGGCGGACTCCTTTCCCAATCGGCACCGTCAGCTCCTTGTGGAACATCTTGATCTTCGTAGATGTGCCCATGTTGCACTCCTCTAGCATGTTGATGTAGATCGGGTCCACGCCGGCACGGAGCAGAGCGTTCCAAACTGCGTTCAGTTCGACACTGTCAAATGCTTTGACATAATCGATGAAGCACATTAGGAGCGGTTGCTTGTACTCTCGTGTCTTCTCAATTAGTTGAGTCACCGTGTGGATATGATCCACACAGCAGTATCCGCGACGAAAACCGGCCTGTTCCACGGGCTGGAACTCACCCAACGTGCTTTCCAATCTGTTCAGCAAAATCTTTGTGAATAGCTTGTACGGCTGGGACAGAAGAGTGATTGGCCTGTAGTTCTTGACCTCATCTCGTTCACCTTTCTTGAAGATCAACACCGTTCTTGACGATTTCCACTGTTCCGGAATCCTTTGATCCGCCAGATAGCGATTGAAGCGAGCGGTAAGCTTTTTAAACGATGATTTCGTTGTTGGTCTTCAGAAAGTCTCCGGAAATTTGATCAGGTCCTGAGGCTGTCTTGGGCTTCATCTGTCTAATAGCATGTTGAACTTCAGAAAGAATTACTCCGGAGCCTGGCCTTGACTCGGTGTGGGAATTCTAGGAACAGGTGTTGATGATCGGTACAGGTCTGTGTAAAAGTCCACGACGATCTCTTCAATCTTTTGACGAGACGTGTGCTGTGTTCCGCTGGCGTCCTTCATGACAGTGGTTACAGCTTGGGAGTCAACGAGGGTCTTCCGGCATCTTCTTAAACTGGCCCTTTTCTCTGCAGCCTCCTTCAGTTTGCTGTCCTTGTATGCGCGAATTGATTCCTTAACAGCAACTCTGCAGGATTTGTTTATGATTGCCCTGTCGAGAATGCTGGAGGACGGATCCTGGTGAATTTCAGCACGCTGCTTCAGAAGCCTTCGGGCATGGTCGCTTATGCGTCCTGAAGAGCTGGGGACGGGCGGGATCATTGATGCCGAAGCACAATGGTTAAGGCCCTCCACGAGAAGCTGGTAGTCTTCCGTAAGATCGTTGCTCTGGCTCCACTGGTATCCAGCAGCAGCGGCTTGTAGCAGATCGGCATCATAATTGGGCAGTTGTGTCGATGCTGGGCGATGACCATCCTTTCGCTTACTCTTCTCGCGGAGACAGATCTTCGCTCAGACAAGACGATGGTCGCTTCCTGTATTGAAGGGTTTCACTACACCGACATCGAAGAGACACCAGCGTCGATTAACCAGGATGTGATCCAATTCAGAGTGAGTCACTCCGTTCGGGCTTGACCATGTCCATCGTGTGGCGGGATTTTTCTGGAAGAAGCTGTTACCGTGAAACAGATTACAGGCCTCTAGGAGGTCCATCAGACGCTCTCCGTTTTCGTTGGTCGTTCCAAGTCCGTACGATCCCACTCTAGCAGTAGACGGCTGAGGTTCGTTGATGAGGGCGTTGAAGTCACCACAGACGATCTTGTAGTAGGCCCTCTGTTGCTTGATGATCTTCTCGAGGTCAACATAGAACTCATCCTTGTCGTTTTCAGATGCAGCTGAAGTCGGAGCGTATCCGTTTATGATCGCCATGGTTGTCACCGCATTGACCTTGATCCGCAGAACAGCTAGCCTGGGGCTTATGATTTCGTGGGAGTCAATCTTGGGTTCGAGGTTGCGGTGGACAATGAATCCCACTCCTCCGATGTTTTTATTGTCAACCTTGGCTCCAAGTATGATCAGGTCCCCGTCAGTTGTCCTTCTGGTACTTTCCGCTTTGACTTTGGTTTCTTGGAGAGCCAGCACATCGTAGCGGATTCTCTGGCTGGCCTCCATGAGCATTGCCAGATCAGCTTCAGAGTTGACGGTTCTGCAATTGTAGGTGCAAATCCGTAGACAATGTTGATGCCTCGTTCGCTGATCCTTGTCCTGTGCACTCCATTTCCTGCGGCACTTTTGTTCTGCAGGTTCCTTCCGGTTGCCGTTTGCTCCAGTGCACGTAGAGCTCGTACTTCCTTCTGTGCCGCTCCGGACCCTCCTTGTACGTGTTTGAGCAAGTTTGAAGTTCACGCGCGCCTTTGGGATGCTAACCCTTCTAAGACAGCGCGTCGCCAGAGCTGGTGTTCGCAAAAGTCCTTCTATTAGAAGAAGATAGAAGAAAGAAATAGAATAATAGAAATAATAGAAGAAAGACTCCCTACCCCGAGCTCCACCACGATAAGGTACCAGCTGGACTTTGGAGGGGGTCCATCGTGATGTGGTGAGAAATTTAAGTCATTTGTATATTTGTTATTCCAGAATCAACTTTTCACTTAGAAATCGACATTTAATTACGCCGGGTGAACTTTCCTCTAAATGTAGTGAGAGTTTTTTAAGCGTTTCACTAGTATTTGAATGCTAGAGTTCAGATCTGAACGAAAAAAATCGGAATTATCTTCAGGTTGCTTTACAAAGCTCAAAGATAAAGGCGCGAGAACGCCTTCTGGCAAAATCCTACGAGCGGAATTGTACGTCCGGGGGATTTAAATTTTACTCGCATTGAAAGCACCCTCAAATTTTACCTCTTATTTAATTATCTAAGTATTTGCTACGCTCACGGGAGCGCACCAACGCAAAATAATGATCCAACATTGGGGGAGAAATCTATGGAAAATGTGATACAAAAGTAAAAAAAAAGAAAACAAATCGAGATTGTGACGAGAAAAAAACAACCGCAGTAAAAGATTGCAAGTGAGAGATACAAGCAAATCAAAAATTTTACCAGCAATGGTCAAGGCTTAGATTGCGTTCGAGAATAGAACATTTTTCGATTTCAATCTCGTAACTATAGCTATTGAGACGCGGCATGTTTCAATGATTAGTATAGATCCATGGTGAAAAATAGTGACACTCTAACCTTGAGTCTTTGCAATAATAACTTCGTCCTGATTCTTTCAAGCGAAACTTGGTTGAACTCTGAAAACGATTTGAATCCCCCTCTAGGCATCACTTGCAGTCAGTATTCGGGTATCAGATGTGACAGAACCTTTAAAAAAGGAGGTGGAATAGTGATGCTGATCAAACAATCTATTTCGTATGGACTTATCTCCAAGGAGTCTATATCACATTCTTATGAAACATCGGAGTACGGACTAAGAAGAAACTTTGCGACGCGGATTCTTTTGTCAAGTGCATCCAGGACGCTTCGAAAGAGGCACTCCCGGTCGTACAGCCGAAGAAGAAGTTCGCCTACGTCTCAGAAGAAAAAACATCTACCTACAACAGAGTATGTGCTCTCCGAACTGCAGGAAACTTTGTGGAGGAGAAGCGTCTGAGGAGGAAGTTGCGTCAGCAGCTTCAAAGTGACCGCGAGCGAGAGTGGACGTGCAGAGCTAAGGAGTTCAAGAAGGCTTGGGAGGAGAAGAATTCGAAGAAAGCCTACACGTTGCTGCGACAGTATAGCGGGAAGATGAAGTGATGTTCTCCTGTCTTGAACAGTACCAATGGAGTTGCAGTTGGTGATGCGACGCTGCCAATATGGAAGGATTACTGTGCTTATCTGGGCCAAATTCCGGTCCGCAATTGCGTCTCGACACGCTTTGCGGCCGCACGCGCTCGAGTCATTCGAGTTTCCAGCGCCAAAGCCGACTCGATGTGGTTTTTTTATACAGTTTTCTCCAATTTTATTGAGTTTCCAGTTTCCAAAACCCACCTAGAGTCAACAGATCGGCGGCTGCGGCGCTGGAAACTCTTCCAAATCGGAAGCGCGCGGCCGCAAAGCGTGTCGAGACGCAATTGCGGACCGGAATTTGGCCCAGAGAAGCACAATATTTCAGTTCACTACTGAATCGTCCAGCGCCATCAGTACCTGAGCTCCCGCATGTTCAGAGAGCACATTACGATGTCAGTGAGGAACCGCCGACTGAGTCTGAAGTTTTGGATTGTGTCCGGAAAATGAAGAATGGAAAGGCTGGTGGAGATGACAACATCACTGCTGAAATGCTGAAAGCTCTTCCTCCGTCTGGGATTCGTGAAATGACCAGCACCATCCGTGCTATATGGATGAGCGAAAGGATACCCGATTCGTGGAGACATGCGATCATCGTACCTCTTCACAAAAAGCTATCCGTCACGGATCCTAAGAACTACAGAGGAATCTCTCTACTTCGTGTCATGTACAAGGTTTTAGAACGTATCATTCTCGAGCGACTTATCAAACATCGTGAAAGAACGACCAGAGATGAGCAAGCCGATTCTCGACCTGGAAAATCGACCATCGACCAAGTGTTCGTCGTGAGAAGAGTAATTGAATCGTGACAGCGGTATTCGAAGCCGTTACAGCTTGCTTTTTTGGACTTTGAAGCCGTGTTTGACTCTCCTCATCGTGATCGATTGCTCAATGCTCTGCGAGCAGATGGAGTCCCGGAAAAGTATGTTCGGTTAATCGAGGACATGAACAAAGGAACAACAGCAGCAGTTCGTACACCTGTCGGATTTACGTCAGCTTTCGAGGTGAAAACAGGAGTAAGGCAAGGAGCCGTTGCAGGACCTTTTCTTTTCAACTTCGCCGTTGATGACATCATGCGTAGAGTTGCAAAACAGTTTCCTGCGGATGTGATCTTAACACCATCAGGACGCTCCCTTGTCGACCTGGAGTACGCCGACGACATCGTGTTATTCGCTGAAAACAACGCAAAACTGCAAAGGATTTGAACCTCGTTTCAAAGTATGCCGCAGCCTATGGACTTCGTCTTCGTCCCGTCAAATGCAAGCAGATGTGGGTCTCTCAGAGGCCTTCAACGGGAGTTTGTGTGGACGGACAACGTATCGAACTGGTGGACGATTTCTGTTATTTGGGCTGTTTGCTGAAGAACGATGGTAGTTATGCAGCGGATATTCGACAACGATTCGCGAAAGCTACGTCTGCATTTAATTCTCTAACCAAGTGTTTGTGGTTTACCACCATCGCGAAGGAAGTCAAGTTGCGCGTCTACCTATCTGCTATTCGCCCTATCATGATGTACGGATCGGGGACGTGGGCAGCACCGAAGACGCAGATGGAAAGGTTGGACTGCACGAAGAGTAAGCTTTTTAGGCGTTTGCTTGGATATTTTTGGCCGCGTGTATGCCATAACGAAGACCTTTAAAAGGAAATCGACGCAGTACATAAACGCTTGACACGAGGGAGGTGCCAGCATCTCCTAACGCCATCTCAAGCAGCAATGGAAAGTCGACTTCGACTGCTCGGGCATATAATAAGAAGAACGCCGGATCGTCTCGTACAACACGCTTTAAGAATGCTTCCAAATCCTGTCTGGAAACGGCCACCTGGGCGTAGGCGAAAGTTCTGGACGGATGTGGTTAAAGAGGATTTGAAGTCACTCGGCATCGAAAGGCAGTTCAGGCGCGATGTTTCGTTTCGCAGGAAATGGAATAGTGACAGCTGGATGGAATGTGTTCAAATTGTGACTGAAGACCGTGAAAAATGGACACGGCTGACTACTAGGACGGCACACCTCGGTAAAGATGCGGAATGACCGCGTCAGGCGAAAGCCAACCGATTAACCATGAAATATTGGTCTGCGATATAACTCACAATTTCAACTCTTTTCGTTGTATCGCTGTTTTTCGAGTTCCAAACTGCAATGCCAGCAGCTCTCCTCAGCTAGTAAAGGCAATAGGAGATTTTTATTCCTGTAGCTTGCCTTGCATCGTTCTTGGAGATTTCAATCTCCCCGATATCATGTCCAAAAATTTGTGTAACATCTCGCAGTCTTTTTTAAACATGTTTGAGTCTCATGAATTCAACCAACTCACACCTCAACCGAATAGGGGAAGTTCGCTGCTTGATCTCGTGCTATGCAATGCGTCTGGTCTTGTCTTAAACGTGGTCGTTGGTGCTTCTATAGGTAACAGTGGTCATGCTTCAATTACTTTCAGGTTTAAATCTATGTCAAAGCCCAGCGAAAAAAATGAAAAAGAGACTTCCGTGCAGCAAATTATGTCAATATAAAACAGTGTTTGTTCAATATTGATTGGGTTGGAACTTTGAATAATGCTGACAGTGTAGATAGCATGCATGAAACATTTATTGCCATTCCCCACCTTACTATCGCGTTATTCGTCCACTTCAAAAAGGTTAGGTTGAATGAACCTCATCTACTCGCTTATCTGAAAAGAATGAACGACCGCCGTTCCCACCTATAGAATGTAGCTTGTAGAACCGGGGAAGCTGATGATTGGAGACACTAAGAGCTTTAGAATAGTAAAGTCGAAAAGGCCATGTAAAAGTTTAATTTGCATTGCGAGGAAAAGGTTCTGGATACAAATGACAAAACTTCTTTCTTTAAATATATCAATTTTCGCAGTGATAGCAACGAACTAATACCAAATATATATGACTTCAACAGAAGCTCCGTTTCTGTGCCGAAGGACAAAGCAGATCTGCTAGCCAAAGAATTTCAAAGAGTCTTCAATAACTCTCAGCAAACGAGCGCTTCTATTTTCGATGAAGATTCCATGTCTCCCTTCCTCAGAATGCGAGAATCACTATGGTTTCATAAGGAGGAAGTTTTTGAGAATTTGTGTAAGTGGCCAGAGTCTTTCTCTACATCCCCAGATTTAATTAACATCGAATTCATCAAGAATGCGATTGATTGCATTTCACATCTTCTTGAACATATTTTTAATACGAGTTACATTACATTGAAGCCGACGTACCCTTACGATGGAAACATGCATTTGTAACCCCGATTCCGAAAAAAACACCATTCGGTGATCCAAAAAACTATAGACCAATCTCCATCACTTCTGTTTTTGCGAGAACTTTTGAAAAGATAGTCATAAAGCGCATTCTAAAACACATTGAGGAAAACGATATAATATCACCTTGTCAGTTTGGATTTCTCGAAGGCGTTTGATAAAGTTCCTATCGGCAAGCTTCTTTTGAAGCTTAAACTTGTTGGGATACATCCTAAGGTCAAACATGGATTTGTGACTACCTTTCAGGGAGAACATATCAAGTTAGAGTTAAAAATTACTACTCAGATGCTCTCTCAACATACAGCGGCGTGCCTCAGGAAGGTGTACTGTCCCCAATTTCATTTATAGTCTACAGCAATGAGAGTAGGACCTGGTGAGGTTGCGGACTCGTGCTAACATACGGTAGTCTGATTGTATTATCACTCATTTGTTCGAAATAACTGAGGTGGGTTGGCGAGTTTTTAATTCCATGCTCACCTTTTCACCTGTTTTCATTGCATCCACCGGTGTAGTCATATCGGTGAAAACGCAGACTCACCGATCTATCACAGCTGTTTCGGAAAAATGGGTGATATCACTGAGAAACTACCTAATGTTAGGACGAGTCCACAACCTCACCAGGTCCTACTTCCGTTGCTGTAGACTATATCTTGTATACCTTCGAAATTCCTGATGAAGTTTTACGATATGGCTTTAGCTATCAGATGTATGCAGACGACATTAAGATTTATAAGGAGATTGAAAACACCGAAGACTCCTTAGCAGTACACAGAGCCGTCGATCGAATCGACTTATGGTCAGAAAAATGGGAACTTCCTCTCGCTGCTGAGAAGTCGAGTTGTCTTGTTATTGGAACTCACACCGTTTCAAATGTTCGAGACTTAGGTTTTCTCACAACTAGTGAACTAAACATGGATTCGCATTACATACATATCTTTGGTGAATAGAGCCAATTACCGAACCTATAATCTTTTCAAAATTTTGACATCTAAGGATCCCCAGTTGCTATGAACAGCATATAAAACATATGTTAGACTAATTGTGGAATGTGGTACATACTACCGTTTTGAACCCCTTCGAAAAGAAAGACATAGACCTTTTAGATAGCATACAGAACAACTTTACACGGAAATTGATGATGAGGTGTTGCGATATCAGCTATTCTCAACTTCCTAGCGGTTCTGTCAGATCAAATTAGCTGGGCTTACCCTCTCTTTTTATTAGGACCTTCTCATGATGTTTAAAATTCTCACTAGAAAACTCTCTAAAAATCCCCTTGAGTTTTTTGGCGTCCTTTTATCATGAATTAGAAGAGGACCGTTAGTACTGTATCTTCCAGTGGCAAAGTCTCAGGCGAGGTTAAACTTTTTCACCTACAGGAATCTTCGGAAACTCAACCTTTTATTAGGTCAAAACGATGAAGTGTTGTTAATGTCTTCCCATGAATTTAAGACTCTGATTCTCTCTCATGATCTTCACAGGAACAGCGTAATTGTCTAATTTTTTTTTCGTGATCATTGTGCTTTCTGGTTTACTTCTTTTCCTTATGCATCCATTCAAACGTGTGACAATGCTTCCACGTCAATAAATAATAATAAATAATAATTGTAGATTGCTGAAATCTTGCACATCCTGCTGCTACCTTGCGACTTCCATTGAGCCTACTTTGACTCTCCGAAGAGCTTTATCGATCTCTTGTTTCGTACTTTCAGGCATCCTATGATATTCCTGTTACTATTGTTATATCTGTCTCCCTCTGAAGGTAATGAACGACCAAATCTGAAATTCCCCGGTCATTCAAGGCGTCTTCGTGATGAGCCCGTAGCAGAACTTCCCTCCCCATTCGGAAATAGGGTGAGGACCGCATTGAGATGCAATCTGCTCCGGAATGCTATCATTTTCAGATTTACCTGAAAAACAAACTTCTCAATAATCTGAACAACTTTTTCCCAAATGCTGGCGAAACACTGGAAATATTTCCTGCTTCTGAAGCTGCCGCAGCCTCCCATTCTCAGCCGCAAGATCAGCAACGGCAGCCAGTGGAGTCAAACTCTATTGTCGATCTGCAAGCTCCACCCGCTTCTCATGGAATTCAAAAGGACAGCTTCTTCCTGCCGATCCAGAATTTCCTTGGAAACACTCTGACTACCCAGGAACTCTCTCACGGCCCTTTTCCAACTCTCATCCCGACAGATGCTGAATCTGAAGAGCCGTCCACACTGCTCACAACAGTGACGCCTAAGAGGAGGTTTGTGTTTTCTCAGTGTAAAGCCATCTACAATGATCGATTGATGAGCAGTTTTTTGGTTGATTTGGGTAACCTGAAGAGGATGCTTTAAGATCAGAAGGGCCGATTGTATCTGGACGGGTGCTGGACAGTATCAGAGACTGGCGAAAGAGGCTTTATAGAGCTTTCAAGTCGAAGAAGACGAAACCGCCTGGGAGTCGGGTTGTTGACAGTTCAATTTCCCGGCCTAAGGTCGCATCACCGAGTAAGCTCTCATAATTGATCTTTTCCAACTTTAAAGGCACATCGCACCCTCTGGCATATATTTTGAGCTTTTCATCTGTTTGTGAAGTAGGCTCTCCCATATGACGCTTGCCAAGTGCAAGAGTCCAAAGCCTCAGAATAAGCGATATTAATGAGGAAGTCATACAGAAACGCCCCAACCGGAGCCGTTTTAGAACAGGTTGCGGTCTCAATGCACAAAAATGGAGGAGTTCACCTGTTCTTTTTTATTTTCGATACATCCAGCTTTTCCATTCAAGCGAAGAGGTACCGGATCGATTCCAAACCAGAAAAGTCGGAACATCCCCTGTATTTTTGTGCATTGAGATCGCAACCCCTTTAGAGCATTCCTCTGGCTATCTTCCGAAGTCCCTACATAGATGTCAGGCAGGCGATAGATTCGAATAGGTCTCCAGATGTTTGCAATCATTCTCAGTTTCTCTGTCCACCCTGCTTCGCTTGGGTCAAAGTATTGAGAATAGCAGGCAAAAAACGGAAATTACGGGCCTAGGACAACTCGTCCATCAAGTAGTTTTTTCACTAAGCGTCAGGGATTTTTGAGAGGTCATACATAACTCCGCTCGAAGGGGATTTTCAGAGTTTGAGCGACACTCGTGTGATCAGAGCGAGCTCCTCACTAATAAGGGCAGAAAATCTCGAAAACTCTCTTGGGTGAACTGAGCATTTGAATGTTATGTTTTCCTTTTGGATACTCAATCGCAGATGTTCAATTTTTAGCCAACGAAATTCTGGACTTCAAGGACATCACTCCTCTAGTTGTCGACAAAAATCGTCAGGTGATCTTGAGCCGAAGAGAGCCCAACTGGCAGACGGCCTTGGCGGCTAGGAATGTTCAAACGTTCGGTCGGGATCCGAGCGGAAAGGTTCAGTCAGAAGCTTCAGCCTTGGATCTATTTTATGTAATGGTGCAATTTCGAATACAGTGCGTTTAGAAAGTATAGGGACATCCCCGAAAATCAAGGTTTTCAAAATCATGTTATATTTGGCTATCAATACTGTCCATAAATGATTTCAACAAAGTGAAAAACCTCTATTTGTTCATTTCCAGAACAGTTGAGCAATTTTACAAGAATTTATTTCAAATTTCAGATTTTTCGCCGTTCAGAAAGTTAAGGGACACAACACAAAAACAAAAAGTATTGAACAAAGAAAGAATTAAACATACAATCTAAAATGAAATAGCTGCACCACCATTAGCAATAATCTCAAAAATTCTCTTTGGCATAGAATTGATCAAATGGGCGATGACGTTTTCACCCAGATTGGACCATGCTTCGAGGTTAGCGACCTTCAGCTCATCTACCGTTCTGTACTGCTTATTGTTGGCATAAACCTGGCGCACAAGTATGATCCAGATATTCTCTATCGGGGTACAATCTGGACTACACGCGGGCCATTCCAACAAACGGATTCGATGACGTAGAAACCAGGTTTTTGTGGACCTGGACACATGTACCGCCGCGTTGTCTTGCTGGAAAGTGAAACGCTGACGTCGTGTTCCGGACAAAAATGGCAGTAGATGTGTGCGGAGAGTTTCTTGATATTCTTCCGAGTTCATGCGACAAGAAGTGAAGGCAATTCTAAAATATGTACCTTTGCTGCTGAATGCTCCCCAACACATCAGCGAGCCACCGCCGAAATTCCGTTCGCTGAAAATCAATGGATCCTTGCCCAGATCTCGCCAGTAGGATCGAGCACCATCCGGTCCGTCACGATTAAATTTCTTCTCGTCGGAAATGATGATCTAGAATTTTTTTGCGTCATTTCTCGATTTTTCCGGATTTTATGAGACTGCCTTACCTTTGCCCAATCAGTTGCCATGTTCCTCTTTGCAAATTCAAGTCGAGCCTCTTTATGGTTTGCAGATAACGATGGGGCCTTCTTCATCACTTGTCGGACAATGTTTTTATCGCCATTTATGGCGTTCCAGACTGTCCTTTTCGAAACACTGAGCGATAATTCAGACTTAATCTGGTTCAGCGACAGTGTGCTGTTGGAGCAGAGCCGAATCATTCTCCGCGAATCTTCATTGCTGATCTTCTTCGGCCGTCCAGTACGTTTTGCAGTACCGTAGGGATCTCGCAGGAACTGGTAGATACAGTTGACAGATCTTCCGAGCTGGGTAGCGATTCGACGTTTGCTCAACCCGGCAACGCTGAGCGCACGAATTCGAGCCTGTTCAGCAGCAGTTAGAGCAGTACCACGAGCCATTTTAGGAATAAAAATATCCCATGTACTCATCTTGAGTTTACGTAGCGAACTTGCAACGGGAAATTTTGTTTGGATTAAAAAATCTGAATTTTCGAAGAGTGTCCCTATACTTTCTGAACGGCGAAAAATTCTAAAAGTTGAGATAAAATCTTACAAAATTTCACAATTGTTTTATAAATAATCAAACACAGGTTTTCCATGACGCTGAATTCATTGATGAACAGTATTGATCACCGAACACAAAGTTTTATTGGAAACCGTGATTTTCGGGGGTGTCCCTATACTTTCTAAACGCACTGTAGGTCCGTTCACTGATGCCGCTAAAAGTTGTAATGCAATATACGAAATTTTTTTGCCATCAAAACGTAGGTGTATTAAACTTTTTTCCGACATAAACATACAGTTCATTTTCGCAATGCGGTTCAGTCCGCAAAGTGCTCGATGATTGCGAAAGCGTGCGGAGGCGCGGCTGCGATTATCCTCAGACAGGGATGTGGGATTACCCGAGCGGTTTTTGCCTTTGGCGCCCGGGTGATCCCACATCCCTGTCTGATGATACTCGCAACCGCGTCGCAGCACGGCGTGCACTTTGCGGACCGAACGGCATTGCGGAGATGAATTGTAAGTGAGGTGTATAGACATACCTGAACCGCAAAATTTCTTGTGGATACATTTATATTTGAACAGACGTTTGCAGAAAATCCTGTTTTCAAAACGTCATGCTCGAAAAAAAGTGGAGGTAATCCTTTTAGATGACCCGACTTTTTGGCACAGAATCCAGTGGATACCATTCCAAGCCGCTCAACGATAGCCCTTCTGAACCGCAGAGGTAATTTTCTTTCACAGCCTTTTGTTTTGATGTTTGTTTACCAAGTTTGGAATATCCTTACATTCCATCAAGTTCCTAACAATTCTTATCTTCAAGCCTGCTTTTTCCTTTTTCCCCTCAGAATCAGAGTGCAACGCCGTCGGCTTGCTGGTTACTATGAACCCTTTCGTCAGTCCAATCTGAAGCTGTCAAAGTGGTCGGTGGCTGAACATGTCCAATGATAGTCCCTCTGCAACAAGTCTGCCTGAACGTTTCGTTTTTTCATTTCATGCAAAGAAGCTCTGAGACTATTTAAGACTTTTTCCGTATTTTGTCGCTTGCTTGATTTTTTGCGAATTTCATGGCGGTTTTTCGTGAGTATAGTGCGCATCATACTTACAGCGGCAACCCATAAAACACCAATTCTGAAATTCTCACTAGCTCTCGGCTGGTGGCAGTTGATTTTCCGTGCACAAGAAAACCCTTGCTCTCTAACTTTCGCAGAAAATATGATGAAATAGGGTTCATTTTTTATTCAACACTTTCATACACGTTTCATAATTATGGCAGCACTTTCACTACTCACCATTAATACATGGGAAGAAAAACTGGATGCAAAACTTTCATAGATTTTGGGTCTTCCATGTCTGGAATGTAAATGAGAAGTTCGTTTTGGCATGGAATCTGTTCCTTGCCTGAACACCTACTTAGAAAAATGAAAACATATTACATGTAATGTAAAAAGCCTGAATTAATACACGTGTAATATAAATTGGCCAATGTATATTACTTGCAAACTATCTCGACCGATGTATGTTACATGTAATATATCGGCCTCTCGCTCGCAGGCCGAACGTCGCTACACTCGATTTCCTATAATAGCTCTTTATGCCTGGTTGGCGCACAAGGCATACCTATTTGTACTTGGGAGAAAGAGCTCTCGGTGTTGATTCCAGATGTACCTCAAACTGGCGATTCCGACCACTTCGAGCTTGGTCATAGTGCAACGGCGCTTCGCGACATAAAAAGGTCTCGGCAAAGCGCTTTCCATTCAAAAGTCACCGGCGGTCTTGAACACCCGAACATTTTCAAGTGTTTCTTGCCTATATAGGGGAGAAACATGCGCTGTTAACAATAATTTCTCTTAAGTCGTTCGACTCTCCGTACCAATGAAGCTTTGGCTCTCCAAGAATCGTATTTCCAGTTCTTAGAGTGGAAGCTCTGTGAACTAGCTGTCTCGAGCATCCATTCGCGTCCTCGCACGAAAGCAAGCCACAATGAAGACAAAAACGCTAAGAAAGCAAAATTGAGGGATTTGATCAGAATTCTCTCACCCATCTGACAGTTATTGAGCTCCATAAATCGTCCAATAGGACGTCGCTCTCCACTGACACCCTCCTACATATAACTCGCCTAAATGCAGTGTTCACGATAAATATCATATCCGAGTTAGACTCAAAATGGAGTTGTTTGGTCGGTAGACAACAATTATGTAGTCTAGAAACAGCGAAGGGCAGCGCTCGGAATAGGCTAAAATAGCGGTTTCTATCGTATGTACAGGTTCAGGGCGCGGACGAGCTTACGCGCCCTGCTATGTAGTTTTCGCAAGCGCCCTAATGGCGAGATGTGCTCGAATTGGTCTGGCTGGACGTGGCGGAGTTGCTTGTAATTCCGCCTTAGAAAACGTCCGCGGCGCCACAACCTCGTTAGAACGGGGGCGGGGCGGGCTAATCAGGCGTACTGGGTTAACAAAATCTTCGGTTCGCGCCCGTCTTCATCAATTTCTGGCCCGTTTTCGCTGCTTTCTTGGACCCTATTCCCTCTAGCATCTGCCAGCGTAGTGTATCACACTGAAAACTCGAAAACGTGATTTATCATGAGCACTGCCTCTAAGTTGTTTGAGTCCCCATACCAATGGAGTTATGGTTCTCCGAGAATTGCATAGTTTCGAGAGTTTTAAGGCAGTGTTCGCGATAAATTTCACCTCCGATATCTCCACTTTCTTACGGAAGGTCTGGTGCCCTCTATAGCAAGGCATGCTTAAAGAGGACACGAAAGACACTTTTTTGAGCAAAAATTGGCCCTCTCTCGTTTACTGTGCTTATCTGGGTCAAATTCCGGTCCGCAATTGCGCCTGGCCACGCTTTGCGGCCGCGCGCTTTCGAGTCGGAAGAGTTCCCAGCGCCGCAGCCGCCGATCTGTTGACTCCAGGTGGGCTTTAGAAACTGGAAACTGAACAAAATGTGAGAAAACTGCATAAAAGCCATGTCAAGTCGGCTTTGGCGCTGGAAACCCGACTGACTCGGGCGCGTGCGGCCGCAAAGCGTGTCGAGACTTAATTGCGGACCGGAATTTGACCCTGATAAGCACAGTACGTTGATTTTCGAGCGTAGAGGAACTGACCGCTAGAGGGATGATACCTATCAGTGCAATCAAGCGATCAGCTCACTTATCAGCACTTCCTTGACTTGATCATTCCTGTAATCTGAGTCTTCATTTGTTCATTCCGTGGGGCGGATCTGGGGCACCAGGCGTGTCTTGGGCACCAAAACGCTTGTTTGCAGCCGTTATTTTGCCGCTCCTGGCTCGTTTTCTATCGTTCTTTCGACGCTGGGAGCCTAGAATACTTCTCGTCTATCATTTTGCTGTGGAAAGTCAGCGAGGATGATCATCGTAAACGCTGCCTTTAAGCTCGGCGGATGAGCAGTTCAGTGTATGCACTCGCTTTCAAAAGAAGAGAAATAATTATAAGAAAGCGAAAATGAGAGGTTCGATCAGATTTCTCTCACCCTTCAAACCGTTATTTAGTTTAAAAAATCTTCCAAAGAGGCGTAGCTCACCCTCTCACTGTGTGGGAAGGGACGAGCTTCGCCAGTGGTTCCCTCCCATAACTTGCTTATTTGAATGATTTGAGATCACGCACTTGACATGCACTATGAAAGAGGGGTCCTGCTCAATGATCCCACGAAAACCTCAATATTCAGGCTTGAGGGAGTGCTGTGCCTTTGATCTTCGTTAAAGGCAGTGTTCACGATAATCCTCAATTTTGAGATTATTCGCAAAATCGATTAATTGCCCCCCCGCCTAGAACTAAAATGACGGAAAAATTGAGGAAAACGGACCAGAAGGGCACGAATTCCTTCACTCTCACCCCGCCACTATACTCTCACAGGAACTGTTCGTTGTGACGATGAAATATTTTATGAACCCGTCCTTTGCCGTTTTCTGCTTTCTGTTGCTCAGTCCCTTCCTTCGAGCCCTAATTAATACTGTTTTGCATAAAATATTTTTCCATTTTCGGGTGACCCCATTTTTCACCGGTCACAACCACCAGGAACATGTTCATCCAATCGGACAACTAGTCCAGGCCAGAGAATAATGTCACTGAAACACAACGTTTTAATGCGTTTCTCGCTGTGTCTTCGTAATTGTGGGAACACTTAGAGGCCAACGCTCCGTTTTATGTGAAAAACTCGTAAATAAAAATCATCGTGAACACTGCCTTTAAAGGCAGTTACACTCTCGCAAAAGCCGTTGAGGTTGCGGCGATAGTAGACTCATACGACCCGTACTAAAACGCTTACGCTGCTGGAGGCGTAGAAAATGAGCCAGATTGGCCATGCTTGAGCCATCTTGAGCTACTGGAACGTTGTGACTCCGCCCATTCGTTAGCAAAACTCCGCCCCTCAATACAAGCACCATCATGTTGATTACTCTATTACGGTTATTTTGACTTGTTTTTAACGCTTCCAACGGCGTAAGTGTTTCATCACAGGCCGCACTACTCCACTAGAGTTGCTATCTCAACCACCTTCCTAAGTGGTTGGGATGCCTGTAACTATTTCACTGCGTCGCTGCCTGTTTCACATTTTTACAGTGACTACCTGCCGTTGTCGCCACTGTCCACCAATCGGAAGGCCTATCGCACGCCTGGAGGTCAGAATGTCGTCTACATTCCTGCGTCGCACGTCACAATCCCGCCGGTAGATCAGCGTCATCAATTCCGCATTTCAATTCATGAAGTTACTGTGAGCATTGAAAAACGATCAACGAGAAAATATTGATTGGAAAGAAAGTTGTTAATAAAAAGCTTATTGAGATACTATATTCCAATTGCTAATTTTCAGATAACAGTGCCGCCCCCGACATTACCACCGTTGCTGACCATGCCTTACCCACCGGGAACTCTACTGCCCGAGTACATGTTTACTACTCAGACGCCGTTTCGACAGCAGTTTAGCAGTTTCACCAACCAAATGAGGCAGAATTATCAAGCAACAAACTTCAACCAACAGCCTCCAATCTTCACTACACCGACGCCAATGTTCAGTACCCCTTTTGAGAGCGACAGTGATCTGGAACAGTCCGATGACGACATGGATTCAGAGGTCTGACATGCTTTTTATAGATTTTCCTATGACAGTTACAGGGGAACAAGCTGTTTCTGCAATGGAGTTAAAGTGCGTCCGAATGGGACTGTCCGCTCACGCGGTCGGCGTGCGCGTCGGGCGACCGTCGTGAATGCGTTTCCCGCACGAGCATTCCCATGGTTGGAAACAGATAACTGGGATACCTTCACTATTCGTCTAATATTCCTGCTAATTGATTAGCAAGTCTGAAAAATGCCTTCGTAACATCCGCTCCACACGCACGCCGGCCGCGTGGGCGCACAGTCTCATTCGGACAAACTTTATGTGCTTTTGCCGAAAGCCGCTAATTAGGTAATGGTGAAACTCGAAAAAAAATTAGCTGAACCTAGTTACTTCAGTGTACAGGAGAACTGAGCTGTGTGAATGGCCAACTCATCTCGGAAGACAAGTGCAACAGCCTGCGATTAAGAACAATAATTCAGAATGTAGGTTTTTTGTTACGTTAGGGGTAGTATCGTTATAAAATTATTTGATCAGGGAATAGGTCCCCAGAGTTTTGTTCTCGCATTCGTTTTATAACAACTAGTGAAATATTTGACAACATGAGCAAAACTCCCGAAAGATTTTTTTCCTGCTCTGCAAGTTTTTCTTTCCCACTTTTCCGAAACGTTCAGGTTTCAATTACTTTTCAGGCTCTGAAATGGAATACGCATAGGGCGAAAATCACCTAGATCGACTAGGGTTGTTTTTCGTCTTCTCTGGAAAAGAGAATAATCCGTTTCCGCGAGGTCAGAAGAATACAGTGAATGTTTGAGAACGTACCACAACGACCTTGGATAACAGTTTCGATTATTTTTTGGAAGTGGGGCCTGCTGTGAAATATTGTGGCTTAGCCCGTCGTAAAGAAGTGCTGCGCTTTTTTGTCGAATAACCATGTTTGCACGGTGCACTTGGGCTAGGCGGATGCTTTAGGCTAATCAAACCCTCTTCGTAAGGCGCTATTTATACTCCTCAACGTCAGCGCATAAGGCATCACTATGAATTGCCTGACGCCACGCCAGCGCTGCACATGCGTCGACGGCCTTACCGACGTTTTCTTATTTTTCACTAATAATCCATCATCAATTTTAAACCGTTTCATAATTAAAGAATCTAGTTCTATCCTCTGCTACCACTTTAGTGAACTTGTGTACACATTTTGCTTGCTCAGAAGAACTAAGGCCTAATTTAATCTGCTCCGCCGCAGTGTTGTCGCTGAAGTATTCATAGCCTCCGCAGAAGCGTGACGCGCGTGACGCTCGTAAAATGTTTCTATACTCCAGCTCCTCGCCCGCGCGTCACGCGCTGGCATTTAGGAGTATGAACAGCGCCTAAACGGTGCAGATAATCCAACCACCTTCGGCAGCTTTTTACAAAGATGACAGAAGAAAAACCTCAGTCTTCTAGAAGGCTGATTTCTATGGTTATCCCATTTCAGAGCCCGAAATTTTTCGGAAACCTTAACTTTTGGGAAAAGGTAGTATTACAGGCTTGTGAAGCCAAATAAGATCCTCCTAGCAGCTTACCTTCATTGCCAAATAATGCTCAAGTCGTTATAAAACAAAGGCCAAAGCAAAAACGCTACGAACTCATTCCTTTACCTATTATGTACCAGGTTGTTCAATAAGTTTTGTCGTTCGATAAGAGAGGGCATTGCTACTAGCCCAAAATTTTTTCGTGTTGTTGCCACACTCTTCAAATGAACGTTTGTGAAGTTTCATTTCAATCTGTCATTTTATTCTTTGTTTACAAGACATTTAGTGTCGCCGTATCACAGCGATGGAAAAATTGAACGTCGTGCAGTGATACAAATCTTATTTTTGGAAGGTGTAGCACCAAAAGAAATTCACGAACGAATGTAAAAGTGTATAATGATTATTCGCCTACAATTAAAACAGTATAAATATGGGTTGCTGATTTTAAACGTGGTCGTACAAGCCTTGAAAACGATCCACGTGAAGGACGTCCAAAAAGCGCATCAACACCAGAAATCTTTGCCAAACCACAGGATATGGTTTAGAAGATCGTCGAGTGGCTGAGAGAGATTTAGTAGAGGCTCTACTCATCTCATTAGGTAGTGTGAGCCATATTTTAAATGAAAATTTGGGTTCAGAAAGCTATGTGCACAATGGGTGCCGCATTCGCTAACAATGGAACGAAAACATTCGAATGCGAGTTTCTCAGCAACATTTGGAGCGTTTTAAAAAGGATAAAGTGGATTTCGTGCTTTAATTCATCTATATGGATGAGACTTGGATTTTTTAAAATATTTATTTGGACTTTCTTTGTTTGAACTTTTTTCAAAGTGTATTAATGTTCAGGGAGATAATACTGAATAATAAAGTGTATTTTGAACCATAAAATTGTGATGTTCTTATCGAACGACAAAACTTATCGAACAGCCTGGTATATGAGCTACAAAATGCGAAAAAAAGCACGATGGCGTATTTACGAGATTGAGGAGGCTGGAAATTCCGCTTACAACCTGTTCCGCTTATGCTAGACTCGGAACACTGGGCGGATCAGGCTACACCCAAAGATCAAGCTAGGGCTTGGTATACCGTTCCCTGAGGTCTCGAAAAATTTTTCATACGGCCATTTGCACAAGAAATTGTTTTCCAAGACAATTTTTTTCTCAGCGGTTTTTTCGTTATGGACCGATATAGAGAGCAAAAAAAAGTTCAGATCCCCGCTTCTAGAATTTTCGAACAACTACGTATGAAAATTATGGGCCCCCGGAGCTGAGAAATGTTCGACCATTTTCTCGTATAGATTTCCAGCAGAAACGAATTTTCCTGATATATGACGGTGAGTTTAGGTTATCAGCATTGGGGAATCGATTGGTGTTATCAGGTTTAAAGTATTTCGCCCTATCAAATTCTTTGATTTTTAAATTTTTGGAATATCAGTCCTACAGGTCATGACCATGCTCAAACAAGGCGCCATTTTAGTTTTATTATAAGAAGAAATTTCAATCCAATCAGCGTTGTTTTCCGCTTGAATGTTTTTTTAGGTGGAGTTCCTTGAATGAACTCGTGTGAAAGCTCCTACGTTGGGTTATTCACAAAACTATTACGGTACTTTGGCAGCTCGTCATTCTATTTTATTTCGCTGCAGAGTGGTGTGGTTGGGGATGGTCGTAATGCGAACAAATCGCGAAAGGGACGGGAAAGGAGCGAAGGGATGTGATTGGAGGATAAACCGGCTACCGCCAATCACAACCCTTAGCTCCTTGCCCGCCACTTTCCGCGGTTTGGACACAATACGACCAGCACCACGGAATTATTATCCAGTAGCGATTTCGGTATGTGGTAGAACTGCGAGGCAGAGAAATTTACTCTGTTCCCTCGCGCGCTTGTGCGGAGCGATGGTAGAGACAGCGAGAAAACGTGGGGAGACGGAGACGCAGCGTACGCGCGCAGATGCACGCGATGAACGGAAATAAACTTCACTCGGAAACAAAGGATACATTTTTTTATTTCTTCTATCTTCCATCAAGTGAGCTTAACAAGTGAAATTAACGAGTGAAAGGTCTCAAATATGCCAGAATTAGCATCTGGTCTGCTTCCTAGCGTTTCGACCTAAATGTCCCACACCCCGTTTTGATATCATCGACATTCGTTTCCTTCGAAGATCCTAACTAAAGAATCCTCAAAACCTGCTCAATTCTGGAGAGTCATAATTTTCAAAAGCAAGCTTTTTTTGAAAATTTTTTAAGTGAGTCACTCAATTCTGTGCACTCTCAGTCGATCCATAACGGAAAAACAGCGAAAAAAAGTTGTGTGTTTTGTGTCTCAACTCTGAGGCGAGAGGCCCCTATGTAATAATCTGTGTGTTAATGATTCGTGTTCAGTACTTTATCCATGCCTCAGAAAATTCCAACAAGACAGAAGATTCGATATTTGAAAATTTCGAACCTCAGCAGTAGCGAATGGTCGTGGAGCAGCCTTTTTCCTGGCGAAGTTCGCGCCCTTCAAAAACAAACCTAGACTTCTCATCCCCTGTGTGACCGTTCAGTGTCCATGCTACTGGTTTAAAGTGCTTGGCTGATTGTCTCTTCCTAGCACATCGTCCCAAATGATGCGGAGGCATCGAAGCGAGCTGTTCAGTCTGCTGCGGAATTGGAAACTGGACAGTTTTTCGACGCTATTTGTGGCACAGGATTCTTCAGTTATATCGGTCAGTTTATTTTTCTACCTTATCCTGTAGCCATGTTAAAGGCAGGGTTCTCGATAAAATCGGTTGTTGTGTTATCCCAATGGAATGGTAGATCTGGCCATCACAAAAGTGAATGTGAGCGAAAAACTGGAGAAAAATCGCTCAGGAACAAATTGTCGCTTGGTGTGCTCCCGCCCCCAATTACCGAGATTTTGGTAAAAGCCTGTTTTGTCAACTTCTATTTTGCTTCTAACGTAATTTCTGAGCATTTCTGGAGACTACTGACTCCTCTAACAGCAAAACAAAAGGCGTATAAGCAAGCATTCATGAAAATGTCGTTAATTAGGGGGCCGGCCGACACCGGTAATTAGCCGTTATACCTTGTTTTTGAGCGTTTTTCCCGCAAATTTTCTGGTTTTCTCACTTATTTTTACTTTTGTGATGACCAAATCTACATTCTCATAAAGAGAGCTCAACAGTCGTTTTTATCGCAAACCCTGCCTTTAATTCTATTCGTAGGACATAATAAAATAGCTCATCTAGTAAGCTTCTGTCATTCTTTTATGAAGCAGTGTACAACTGGACAAGGTGACAACTATAGTTATGACAGTAGAATAGTTTCGAATCGAGTTATTCGAATAATAGCACTACGGTAACAAACGCGAACTCGGAACTTTTGAAATCACAACATTCGAACTCTATTCGATTATCGCACCTCAAAAAATGCAGCGCACCGTAAAAATGGAATAGATTCGAAAAAATCGAATTTAATCGATATTCGAAGCACACTATTCAAATAAGCGTTCAAATCCAAATAACTCGCGTAGATTTTCCGCGACGTCGCTATCTATGGGAAACGGTGGGTGACCCGTTTGCCCGTACCGATCTCTTCAACAGTTTTCGAATTGATTTCGAACTCATTGCGTTCAACATATTTTTGAATTCTAGATTCCCGAAATAAAAATCGATTTTTGGCAGATTACGCTAGGTAAGGCAGGGTATACGTTGGTTTGATCGAAACCCCAAATTCAGCTCAAAACTCTTCTGTGAGGGTTTTCCTTCCGCTGAACATCGGATTACTAAACTAGGTGACGCCGGCTGGATCCCTTTAGATCTACCGCAGCTTACAGTAAACCTCAGAATTTCGGTGAACCTATCCATAATTCACATTTAGGGGACGGATTCATCAGCTATAAAAACACGGTCTAAGGGTCTGGGTACTTCACCCCGGGGTCTCTGCAACTCTTCAATGACCTATGCAACTTCCTGGCCCCTCTGATCACTACTAAACCATGGTTTCATCGTTGACGAATCCGCTCCTGGGCGCCTAACAACGCCAGAGGTACGTTTCGATCCAAATCGAAAACGATTTTACTGGACACCCTTGAATTGCCTGATTGGTACCCTAACATTTTTGTTTAACTGAAAAGGCTTCTCCGAAACTCCATG
Organism: Aplectana chamaeleonis; assembly: GCA_029168955.1. Classification (NCBI taxonomy): domain Eukaryota; kingdom Metazoa; phylum Nematoda; class Chromadorea; order Rhabditida; family Cosmocercidae; genus Aplectana; species Aplectana chamaeleonis. The sequence goes on from JAPDOI010000743.1 coordinate 196,070, forward strand.
GGGAGGATCGCTCGCCGGGTCGACCAGCTACACTTCCCTTGTAAGACTTACAGTTCGTCTACGCAATCGCGTTCAGTCAGCAACGTGCACTATAATTGCGAAAGCGTGTTGCGGCGCGAATTCCAGGATTATCAAACAGGGATGTAGGGTCACACGGGCGGTTTTCGCCTTTTTCCACCGCGGCGAAGACAGGCGAAAACCGCCCGGGTGACCCTACATCGCTGTGGATTTTCGAAACCGCGCCGCAATGCGCTTTCACAATCAGTGTGCATTTCGCGGACTGAACGCGATTGCGTAGATGAACTGTAGATTCGTTGGTTTTCGCTGAGTTCAATTTTTACATGTTTGGACTGACTGCTCACATGGTTTGAATTTTCTGGCCGTGGATTCGAAATTATTCGAGTGTATTCGAATCAAATTTATTCGCATCTACTCGGCATTCGTGCCTCGAAAAACGGGGTCATTCGAATATCACTCGATCTTAGGACTTCACAAAAGGGAGTAACTAGAATTTATTTGTAACTCGGTCTTTCTAGCCAGAGCTTCACTATAGTAAAAGCCACAGAAACGCCTTCAAATTTCCCTCTCTTTAGCATAAAACAAGCTACTTCTTTCAATTTCGGCCATGCTAATGGCGACTTATCGATAGCAGGGGGACAGAGTTTCACAAAGTTGAGCTGGTTACTATCTCGTACGGCCGATGATCTGCTTCCTCCTCTGTGGCCAATAGTTTGCCTGTCCGCGCAAATATGATATTGGTCGGCCACAAAAGACTTCGTACCCTGTCCTCGTTTATTCCATCACAGATCAAGCCTCCCTATGGGTTGAAATTTTAAGTGGTCTAGCAATTTATGGAATCCCGACCGGCTATATTTATAAACAGGTTTTTCGAATTTGCTCTTCATTTTTTACTCTTTAGAAATAAAATTGTGTATTGCGCTTCTCTAGGCCATATTCCGGTCCGGGATTGCGTCTCAACACGCTTCGCGCCCGTACGCTCCCGAGTCGGAAGTTTTTAGCGCCGCAGCAGCAGATCGAGACAGGGGTTCTCTACACCGAAGGAGGAGTTGTCTCGCCTTTGCGGCTCTAATTCCACTCGGGACCACATCGCTTGCTTTGAGTAGCGTGGCGTTTCGAACTGCGAAAACGGGACGACTCCTCCCTCTGTGTGTAGAGAGCACCTGACCCCAGCCGATCTGTTGACTCTAGGTGGGTTTTGAAAACTGGAAATCAAAAAAAGTTGGAGAAAACTATATAAAAAAGCCACATCGAGTCGGCTTTGGCGCTGGAAACTCGACCGACTCGAGCGCGTGCGGCCGCAAAGCGTGTCGAGACGCAATTGCGGACCGGAATTTGGCCCAGAGAAGCACAGTAAGCTTTCGTTCACCTTCATACTAGTATTTGTCATAAGAGCCCTATCGTATTCGTTTCATTTAGCGCACACGGACGAGTTCTGTTTGGCATCAATGGCCGGTGTGAACTGCTACGTGTTCTCTCCTGTCTGCAATGATCACTCAACGATGGTCTTTGCGAGCCATCGAAAAACACGTCGTAAGATCTATCTGAACAGAAACTAGGATTTCTACCGAATGATTCCGAACAGTTGAAATGATGCTCTAAAATTGGTTGGATATGAGCTGTTAGGCTGTCGTACAGCCTGCACTCCTAGGAAGTTTGCAATTATGTGTTTATGTGATTAGCATTTTCGGGTACCGTGTGGAACTGCCACAATCATTTTTGTAATTATGTATTTATGTAATTATAGCACTTTAATAAAATATTATAATTCGAATGGAGGTAATTCACGCCCGAACACTTCCGACCTTCAACACAATGCGCGCCCGCAAAGTGTAAACAACGGGACAAAACTAGTCGAATAAGGTAATGAGCGCGGAGAACTGAAAGTGCCGTGAAGAGACCCGGTGAACATTGGCGACGAACCGAAATGCATAGTTACAAGTGCATGGTGACCTTCGAGACTTATATAAAATGCCGATCGGAAACTATGGTAGACAGGCAATTGGGTTCAACACAATGGGAACTCAGTCAGTTGTCGGCGTGGTCTCTGGATTGACGGCTTTGGCCGTAGTTGGCTCACTTGCCTGCGTCGTCTACATTATAAACGACATCAACTCGTTCTACGACGATGCAATTCAGGACCTCAGTGAGTTCAAGGTGAGTTGCTTCTCGATTTAATGCATTCATATGCGCTCTATCCTTTTCGATTGTTTCACTCAACTAGTTTTCAATTCCAGGATATCGCCAACTCTGCCTGGCACCAGATGATGCCCAATCCTTCCGAGCTCATCCGTGAGAGACGTCGAGCTCCGAAAATCCGTCGTGGAGCTGGATCGAGCTGCAACTGCGGTGCACAGCCGAACAACTGCCCACCAGGACCGCCGGGACCACCAGGTCAGCCAGGAGCGCCTGGAGAAGATGGCACACCAGGACAGCCCGGAAAGTCAGGTGGAGCCCATAATGGCTCTCCAGGAAACGACAACGGATCTGGGTGCATCCCATGTCCCCCTGGAGCACCTGGACAGCCCGGACCCGATGGACCACCTGGACCTCCTGGTCCTGATGGAAACCCCGGAGCACCCGGAGGCGGATCAAATGGAGGTCCACCAGGCCCACCAGGACCACCGGGAGACTCAGGAAATCCTGGGAACCCCGGACAACCAGGGTCGCCAGGACAGCCTGGAGCTCCAGGGCAATCTGGAAAAGGAAATCCTGGACCTCCAGGACCTCCCGGACCTGCAGGAGGACCTGGACAACCAGGACAAGATGGTGGAGCAGGAAATGGAGGCGGTCCCGGTCCTGCTGGTCCACCTGGACCTGATGGAAACCCTGGAGCTCCTGGTAGCGATGGCCAGCCAGGTCAACCCGGAGGCCCTGGTGAACCAGGAGGTGATGCCGAGTACTGCCCTTGCCCACCGAGAAATGGCACACCAGTGCAGTCTGATGCTCCTTCGACTGCATACAAACAGTGAGTTCGAGGGATTTTTTTTCTTAGTTTTTCTGCGCCTAATAGCCTAATTGATATTACTTCCAGGCCTCCTGCTGGCGAGTACCGTCGCAAGGCTGCAAGAAGAGTAGCTCGCCGCCCACAGGGTATCTCCAGAAGAGTCGTGAAGGCTTAAGCCAGCACTGGAATTGCTCAATAAAGAACTTTCATCCCATCATTCTAGTTGCCACATGCAGAATTTCGCGTACAGTGAAAGGAATTCGGAGCGAGTCTCGCTGCCAGCGCCTACGTCAGTGGCCCACTGTGCGCTCCCATGTATGAGAGCGTAAGGTTTGGAGTAGGTTCGAAGCCATTCATTTAGAAGCGAATCGTCTTACGGTTCTTTGAAACTGGAACTAAACTGAATATTGCCGCACTGATACACCTGCAAGCTGATACTTCCATTCTGAACCCTAGGTACATTCTTATAACATTGAGTAGGTGTTTAAACATGAAATGTTTCCATCAGGCGAACGCCCAGTTTCAAGAATAAACCTGCAAAAGGTCAATTTTGAAGCAGACAAGGCTTCCGCTGGGTTAGAGCCATACAAGGGCGTTTTCACGATAGGAATCGTTTTCCTGTTTTCCCATCTACCTTGAAAACGGTCCCATGCTGATTCCAATGGTGTCGCTAGAGTCGTACAAGACCTTCTGGGAACGGAGATATGGTCCCTTTAAAATTGAGCTAGGGAAGCACGGTGGACGAGTTGTCCGAGACTTGTAACTTCCGTCCTTTGCAGCGGATGTATGCGGGCTGACCTGAGTAAAGAGAGAAGTTGAGAATGGAGGGAAGAACGGGGCTTTTGATCGAAAACCAATACCCATCTCACGATCCTGAGTGTTCACTTGCTCGCATAGAGGGAGCGGAAACGGGGCACGGGCGGTTGTGGGGCTCCAAAACGCTTCTTTGCAGAAGCTATTTTGCCACTTCTGGCTCGTTTCCTGCAGTTCCTTCGACACTGGGAGCCTAGGAACCTTCTCGCCCACCATTTCACTGTGGAAAGTCACCCAGGATGATTATCGTGAACGCTGCCTTTAATGCCGAGAGGTGCTCAGGTAGTTATGATCGATCACTGCTCGAGAGATCGCCGCGTCGAACACATGTGGCACGCACGCAAGCGAGGAGGTAATGATCCTATCACTACCTCCTCGCTTGCGTGCGTGCCCCATGTGTTCGACGCGGCGATCTCTCGAGCAGTGAGCGACGATACACCGATCGGAGTCACGTCGGTGATAAGCTGATCGCGCCCGGATGGCGAACGGATAGCCGGAGGGTAGCCGGGCTGACCGTGGGACGCGCTGGTCGACCACCCACCACGCGACCAGATCGTCATTGCCCCGGGATCAGCCCGGCTTCGAGCAATTGCCGGTAAATACCGGGCGGTGGCGGTCGAATCACAAGGTGCTCCAGCGATCCGACCGGTGTTATTGTCTGAGTACATATTCAAACAATTTGCCTCCTATTTCGATGTGCAATTTTCTCGGGAAATCGGGTGCGTGTGCAAGCGTTTTCTGAATCTCATTCTCATCCACACCCTCTCGCTGTCTCTCTCCTCGTGCAGCAAAAGCACTAAGCAAAATCATCTTTGAAATAGAGGGTATCTCTTCGGACGCATCATTTTGTACGCATTGTGAAGGGAAACGCATCCTAGAAAGTTGCTAGTTAGAAGACAGTGGTAACGGCAATGCTCACAATTGGAACAGTTGCTCAGTTTCAACCTGAAATTGCATATCCTCTGTTTCTAAGCCAAATTTACCCTGTTCCTTCACGCTATTGTGCGGAGTAAAGGCAGCACCGCCGGAAAGTGTGCGCAGAAGGAGATGCGGCATATGCGCGCAGACTCAAGCGTTGAATTTGATCCAATTTCACTCTGAAACAGGGGATAACTTGCACTTCCTCTGTCAAAGTTGAGAAAGAGTTCACACAATAGTCTCACAGAAACTATGGCAGTTGTTACAGGCTCAGGGTATGGTCTTTAGAAAAGAGAATGGGTGGGGCGTTCCGGGAGCATGAAATCCACCGCTGAGGCGTTGTAATGATTGAGCTAGCAATCGATCGGTGTGCCCGTCTGGCTCTAACGGGCCACGAATACCGAACCTCTTCCTGAGGCGAAAACCCACTTTACTAAGGAGTCGATCAAAAGCGCCAGTGGGTGCCAGTGTCATCCCTGTGGAATGACCAGTCACTGATCATCTGAGGTCAATCTAATGCTTGGATACACAATATTATGCCGCCGCTACACCCACCATTTTTCAACACAGTTCGAGACGGGGTCCAGGCTGGGTTTCAATTTTGGGATTTTCCGCTAAACCAGAGTGCAGGCCTCAGGTTATCACAGGAAACGTTCCAAAAACCACATGAAAAACGGCCTTTTTCGCGTCATTTCAACTATTTCAGCGAATCACTTAATCACAAAAATGTGCCCGTCGTCCACATTTTCGACCATTTTACGAGCTTTCTTGAACGCGTGCGGTGGAACTTGTCTCCCAGCAGCGCCGTGAATGACGCCAGTGCGGTGACCCCGTCGCGTAGGGGGCGAGACGACCACAGCTGAGCCGTAGGAATATCGATGTTTTGCCATGCTGATGATGTTGTGAATACCGTATTTCTCTACTCAAAGACCATTCTCTGAACCGGTCACGGTCCATATTTTACGGAACTTCTAGATATGTTCACTAAGTTGTGGTCGACCCACCTGACCCTAATTTTGAAAAAGTCAGAATGTGAGCGAGCCTTGCCTTGAAGAAAATGAGTCTCTATCGCACTTTTTAAAAATGAAACCTTCTAAATAGTCGACTCTAGGAGCTCGCCATGCTGTCTGCCTGTTACCTTTTTCTCAAATGGCTCGAGAATCCACTCAATTTGCATCAGCAGCACATCGAAAAAAAATTATGAGTTGAATTCTTGAGATGCTCGACTTCTCGAGTGGCTCCATAAAAGGATAAGAGATTATGGGATTCTAGGCATTGATAAATCTCTCTGGGGTGCGCTGCGCATCTCACTTCCAAACACAATCGTAGAGGCTTTGTTTAGGGGATGAAGTAATCATTTTGACTTTTTTTTTGTCGCTAGAAACAGCGTAGGCGTTTCGTAGAAACCGTAAGACCTCAGAATCCCCATCTCAACCAATTCGCGATTGTGTATGTTGACGCCATTGTATTGTTAGATAACATGGATGATCGAGGATCTTTCCTATTGTAGTCTCCAGAACTTCAGTTTGAGATGTACTTCTAGCCCGGGTGAGTAGCGTTTCTGCGGAATTTTTCGCTTTCAATCAATAAACTGCTTCGTCAAGTGCTATAAAAAAATTGATGGATAAAATTAACTATTTTGTTCTGGTAAATTACTCAGTGTTTTTTTTCGTGAAATGTTTGGGCGTGCTCCGACTAGTCGGTTAAAATAGCAAATAGCTAAAATCTCCGGAAAAGAACGCTACGCATGCGTTCTAGCCGCGATTGACCGTCAGGTTTGTGGCTATCAGTGGGTGGTCTACCGCTGACGAAGGTTGCTCCAACAACTGAACTGTGAACATTATGGTAGCCCCGATTTCACTTATTGTTAGTATCCAATCGTTTGTGTGAGACTGATGCACGCTGTTGAGACTGAGTCTCTAAGTATTTAGCTCATTACGTGGGATTTTAGTTTAGTTGATAGACTTTTCCATGGAAGTTCTTTATTGAGTGATCCCAGCAGTAGATCAAGCCTTGACAACTCTTCTGGAGATACCCTGTGGGCGGCGAGCAACTCTTCTTGCCACTTTGCGACGGTACTCACCAGCAGGGGGCCTAGAAGTAATATCAATCAGAATATTTATAGCTTTGAAATAAAACTTATAGAAAAATTCTTCGAACTCACTGTTTGTAAGCAGTTGAAGGAGCATCTGACTGCACTGGTGCGCCATTTCTCGGTGGGCAAGGACAGTACTCGGCATCACCTCCTGGTTCACCAGGCCCTCCGGGTTGACCAGGCTGGCCATCGCTACCAGGAGCTCCAGGGTTTCCATCAGGTCCAGGTGGACCAGCAGGACCGGGACCGCCTCCATTTCCTGCTCCACCATCTCGTCCTGGTTGTCCGGGTCCTCCTGCAGGTCCGGGAGGTCCTGGTGGTCCAGGAATTCCTTTTCCAGATTGTCCGGGAGCTCCAGGCTGTCCAGGCGACCCTGGTTGTCCGGGGTTCCCAGGATTTCCTGAGTCTCCCGGTGGTCCTGCTGGGCCTGGTGGACCTCCATGTGATCCCCCTCCGGGTGCTCCGGGGTTTCCATCAGGACCAGGAGGTCCAGGTGGTCCATCGGGTCCGGGCTGTCCAGGTGCTCCAGGGGGACAAGGGATGCATCCAGGTCCGTTGTCGTTTCCAGGAGAGCCATTGTGGGCTCCACCTGACTGTCCAGGTTGTCCTGGTGTGCCATCTTCTCCAGGCGCTCCTGGCTGACCTGGTGGTCCCGGCGGACCTGGTGGGCAGTTGTTCGGCTGTGCACCGCAGTTGCAGCTCGATCCAGCTCCACGACGGATTTTCGGAGCTCGACGTCTCTCACGGATTAGCTCGGAGGGATTTGGCATCATCTGGTGCCAGGCAGAGTTGGCGATATCCTGAAATTGAAAACTAGTTGAGTGAAACAATCGAAAGGGATAGAGTGCATATGAATGCATTAGATCGAGAAGTAACTCACCTTGAACTCACTGAGGTCCTGAATTGCATCGTCGTAGAACGAGTTGATGTCGTTCAAAATGTAGACGAAGCAAGCAAGTGAGCCAACTACGGCCAAAGCCGTCAATCCAGAGACCACGCCGACAAATGACTGAGTTCCCATTGTGTTGAACCCAACTGCCTGTCTTCCACGGTTTCAAACCCGCATTTTATACGTGTGCCTGCCGAAGGTCAACCCGCACTTGTAGCCACACATTTTAGTCCGCCGCAAGTGTTCAATAGACATTATCCTCACACTTTCAGTTTTCCGTCTGCCTTACATTGTAGCGCATTGTGTTCCTATTCACTTCATCATAAGGCATGTGAAATTGAACTTTGTGTCTAGAATCAGCCAAACAGCATCAGGTTCAATTCAAGAATCCAACAATAAAGGATAAAACAATTATTCAACAGATGATTCCTTTTTTTCTTTCCACAGCCCTTTCTCTAAGTTGTGCTATCTTTTTTTCATATGCAAAATGTTTATTCAAACATAGAAGTGAAATTTTAGTGTGCTCGTCTTTCCTTTTACCACTGTCACTCCGTACGGCCTGATGTTTTTTGAATTGGGCTCGCCTGTTCCTGAAATTAGGAAGTGTTCTTGAATACGATTCTCTCCTTTCCTTCTTACCTACAATCAAAAATAATGTGGAATAACTTGCAAAACTACTGATGTTAAGGCTACACTTGTTCTATGAAAAATGTCAAAAACACACCGATTCGGCATTACTCGGTCTCACTCGTGGAACAACAGCAGTTTTAGGTTCGTTGCGGTCGTTGGTCTCGGAGCTCCATGATGACTACAAATGCAATCTTCAAGAAAACAAATTCCTTATATGTGGAATGATTTGAATGACATGCATGCACACTCTAAAATAGAACAATTTTCTTGAGAATCTCTTGTCCATGTTTGATAATATCATACCTAGCAATGATATTTGCGCCGGAATCACCCTTTAAAGACATTCCCGAGCAGAAGACAACATCGAACTTTTTCATTTCAGTCCCATATTTGAACCAAGTCGAGGTACAACACGGCTCGTAGGATTTGATCCAAGGCAAAGATAAGCGGAATAAAAATTTGCAAATTCGAATGACGGAAATCGAAACAAAATGAGACTTAGGAAATCCGAAATCGAAACAGGTTTTCATAATTTTGGTAAATGAAACAAGTTTAAATCTTCGGAAATCGGACAGCGGAATTCCGAGGTCAAAAACTTGCGAAAATCGTTACTAGGCATTCTGAAAGGACTTCCAAAGCATGTAGAGTTCACGCAAAAACTTTAGTCTCATGAGTGGACTGTGCTGCGACGGTAGATCATCCCGCGTGAATCAAAAACCCATTCTCCAGAAAGGCCGCCAACCCCGCTCGACCAGCCTCCTGGTCCATGCGTCAGATTAAATCGAAAATGTAAACCATAACTGTATTTCACGAAGTCGACCGAGCGTCAAAGAAAAAAAGTTCTATGCCAGATGAAATTTCCTGTCGCTTTTGCCAATGACGAAGTATATCACAGTAATCTAACGTAAAACACCACCAAAGTTGCAAACTTTGTTACGCCTAACGCACTGTTCTTTGCTGATCTTTTCGAAGGTTCACCCCAAAAACTTAGTGTTTAATCAGGCCTTTTCGTTATACATGCTTCATTACTGCGCGGGCTTACTTGGGCGAAAGCATTACGGATAAGAACGGTTTTTTGAGTCTACGGTGCCGTCGAGGACACCATCTGCGAAAGTTAGCACACCTTAAAGGCAGTGGTCGCGATGAAAAACGTTATCTAAAAAACTATAGAACTCAGCTTAGATAGAAAACAGCTGAAAAACTATGAAGGTAGCGCGGTGAAAAACCGGCTAGGATTAGAGTTTCTAGGGCCTAAAGATGCCAGTTCGTGCACACCTGCACAGCGCAGCGAAAAAAAAAAGATCGCAGCCTCATGCCGAGCAGTCAAAAATCATCGACATTCAGAGGAAGAAATAAATACAAAGTTACCTAATAAAAACAGTTGAAAAGTGAAAGCAAGCACTACAATCAATGTTTTGACAAGATGAGTGATGATCATTGATTGAAATTCAATTTCAAGCCAGCTGATGTTCTTGATATCAAAGATCATCGCTGCCGATGTTGTGGAGTGGGCTCGTAAACCATCAAAAGACAAGAAAGTTTAGGCTTCAAATTTCGCCCGAAACAGCGGTTTTTTTTTCGCGTTTTTTTCTTATAGGTTCTACTACTCGAAGCTCAGAAAGGGTTTAGAGATGAAAAGTGGACAAGCATATTTTATCGCAACCACTGCCTTTATGTTTCAGGCTAAAATAGTTCTCCCAAGCAGGACTGGGCGGAATAAAAATATAAAAATTCGTAAATCGGGTTTCCAGTTTCGTAACAGGAAAAAAATCTTGGCTTCTGGAATTCGGGGGACAACTCCCAAGAATGCGCCGAAATGCGGTTTTCAAAACGCTGAACGCGGAAAGATTCAGAAATCATCATGATTTTTTCGTTTCAGATGACCCGTTATTTTCGCGCTCGGCAGCACTTGCTGCGATTTTCGGAATGCAAAACGCGGAACTCCGCCATCCCTGCTCCCGAGCAAAAGCTATGCCCGGGCGATGTTTCGCACTTTAACTCCGACGAACGTCGGAGAATAACTTTTTGATTAGTGCAAAAGAGTGGAACACGGAGTGGAGCCAGGATTTGTTGTCCGCGGCGGGTGTACATGAGCTGTAAAACTGCGCCCATGTGCAAGGTAGTACAGATTTACGATAACCAGAAAAGTGTGAAAACTTCCGCAGACTGTTCCTCTGAAACTCTCACGGATAAACAACATCTAATGAGAAAAACAATTTTAAGGAAGCGAAGGCTGTTTTGAAGTACATAGCTTACCGAGAACGACCGTGAGGATCCGAATGAGCTCCTGTCTGAGGTAGCGAAGTTGTTAGTGTTTGGACTTCCCCATGACTGTGATGTACTGTAGCTATGACTGTATTCATCATGACCTGGCTGATGACTTTCGTAGACATGACCCCGTCCACCTCCTCGGGGAAGTCTAAAATTAGGTATGGCTACAAAATTTGGAGCTAAATCAATAGGAATGATTGTCCTGACATTCGACATTTCGGGTAATTCTTTTAGTCAGAATCGGACCTTAGAGTCAGGATCGGAGCTCAAAATAGTTATACTCTGTTTATCTTGAATCGCACAAAACATGGTCCGCCAATAGTCCTCTAATTGGCCCGCTAGTACCGTAGTGTACGTCCACGACGCGTTCTCGGCATACCCGGGTGGCAGGGTGGGTGGCCGAGTGACGGCATTGACGAATCGATTGCTCTGCACACCGGGTGCACACCCGGGTCTGCCGAGAACGCGTCGTGGACGTACACTACGGTACTAGCGGGCCAATTAGAGGACTATTGGCGGACCGCGTTTTGTGCAATTCAAGATAAACAGAGTATATATCTGATATTCCTAGCCTTTCTTATCTTGAACACATAACTCATTTGATGAGTTATAATAACCAATGTGTACTGGATACTTCGACTATTATATGTAAAAAATAGTATGTACAGAACAATATCGTAACAAGGATATGTATACTAGCCACCTATCCTCTGGGTCCGGGGCCTGATTTAGTGTGTGCCGTTGCGGACTTGCGTTGTGGGGGCGCGACGCATCGCTTTCGTACGAGCTGCCGCGCCCGCCTCTCATCAGCTGATCATAGTGAATTTTCCTTGCTTTTTTCTCGTTTTTCACTCCTTTCTCGACAGACTTTCGACCTGTTTCCCTTCCCCACGACGCAAGTCCACAATGGCACACACTAAATCAGGCACGAAACCAGTGGATAAACGATCTCAAATTACCGGTAGAAATCACAGGTTAGGATACTCTGTATTATAGGTTCCAGGAAATAGCAGAGTAACACAGGAATAAAACAGAGAAGCTTCCCACCAAGTTCGAGCTACAATACGATACAAGTTGTGACATGTTTGCAGCGCTATATAAAACTTTAGGTGTAAGTCTGCTACAGAATAGAATGGCTATCTATGGAAATGTTCTTCAATATTTCTGATACAGTATTTTTCTTCCAAGTTCCCCAATCATGCAGTGAAAACCTACTTGTCATTGAAGACCTTGTAGTAACTGTTTGGCCTCTTGTAGGTACGGGTATTTCCTCCTCTTTCAGCGTTCACAATATTCGGGCTAGTAAAGACCGGCATATAAATTGGAACCATTTCTGGCACCATGTACGGAATCGGCATAGGAACATGGTAGAAAAACTGGCAGGTGGCCAAGCCGACTAGTAGACATGACAACAATACGGTCAGCATAGTCATTTCTCGCGGTTTTTCTTAGTACATCGAGGATATTTTATAGGCATCGTGGGTGGTGGGAGGGTTGGGGCACGTTTAACAAACGCCACCTACGTGGGATGTTTTGACTGGCAGTGACTCAAATACTGGTTTTTTGTAGAGGAAAGGAGAAATATGTGTAATTTTGGGCACAACCAATTCGCTGCAGCTATTTGTATCAATAGGAAAAGACAAGAGCACTTTACAAACGTCTGTTTATCTCATGTTCAGTTCTAATGCGATTCATGTAGACATCATTAATGTATAAGCTAACCTCAAGCTCCCCTCGCCCCACCCCTCCTTCCTCGCCAGACATAAAACACCGAAAATTGATCTTCGACTCATGTTCGTCAAACTGCTTACTGGCCCGACACTGTAGACCAACCTGTCATCCCTTTGGCCTAGATAGTACATCTGCACTTATCGTTAGTGCATCTCAAAATATAGCCAATTCACAAAGCTGTCTTCACCAGGTTTATACTTAAATATGAGTGAGGGAGTTCTGTGCTAAACTTAGTAATGGATCTATTCGGTTGATGCATAGTTGGCTAATGCAGCCTTCTTAGAACACATTTCGGTCCTTCATCAGAGTTCTTTTGGTAAAGGGTGGTATAGCATTCGGAAGCACAATTTTTTCTCTATGGAACACTTTTTGAAGATGACCGTAGAGCCCAATCATGTTTGAATTTAATATTCAAGTTCGATGTGTGGTCTCAGAACTGACTAGGGACCGATCCCAGCACAAGCCGAAGTTTTGAACAATGATCTGTTGAGAGTTAGGTGGAAAGTAAGAAGAAATAGTGTGAAGTTTGGTGCGTTTCATTAGTGCACAAGGGTAGGTTTAAAATGCAAGAAATGCTATTCTCGGGACTTCAGAAATTTTGACATTTTCAGCCCAATCGTTGTTCAGGGGGGTTGTTTTGGGGGCTGAAAACAAATATGAGGTTTATTTTTGAGTTTCACTGAGGATTACTGTAACCCAGAGTAGAAAACATCATTTGGGTACAGTAGCCTACCGTAATCTTCCGAAAAAAAAACTGAAGATGATGATCATATTCGTGTTCAGCACCCCCAAATTATCCGCTGGAATAAGTTTGGGCTGAAAGTGTTCGAATTTCTAAAATTCACAAAAATTATGTTTTTGTTGTTTTTGATCTACCTGGGTGCATCAAGGAAATTTAACGATGTCCAAATAGTTTCCTTCCGTATGGGATCAGTCTCTAGTGAATACACAGCTACTTGAACCTTTTTTTGCAAGTATTATTCAACAAAAAGGATACTAACACCGTACAGAAAGATGTTTAATTCTCATTCCGAAGCGTTGTCACCATCCACTTCTAGAACTGCTTCCCATTTGTTTGGCATACGGTCGATCCCACGGGCGAAGAAGAATTGGTCCTGGGGAGTATACATTCCATCCAATGGCCAGAATCGCGTCGAATCCGATTCTCGGAAATTGCCAATTTTGCAAAATCAACACATTGGGTGAAACGGAAACTGGCCCAGAAAAAAATCTAGACAACAGATTCTGCCCCGTAACGAGATTTTTTCACGATATCGGATGCCAGATCGGATAATCGGATCCCACCGGATAATTCGGATTGGAACCAAATTTTTTTCGGTAGTATCGAGGGTACGACTCAATGTATTCGACCAAATAGCGCTCTAATCTAGAAGAAATAGCGCTGCGCAGTACCTTCCGCGCTCCGGAAGCCGTGGATGGTACTGCACAATGCGGAAGTATGAGGTTCACCCATACAGATTTTTCGCGTTCCTTACCCGACTCGTTCAGCCGGGGAAAACTTCCTACCGAGATTCGATTCTCATTATTCCTATTCCGCGCATACCCGGTGGGGAAGCATTCCTTTACCTGAGGGATTTGAACTTTGCAGCACAGCCATGAAACCCTGAGGATGTTATTCCGCGTTTCCCATGTCCACACATAATTATTGACCGGAATTAAGCCAATCACGCAATGATCTACCCCACATAAACCGAACTCCCGTGAGGGGGCTCCACAAGGTGTGGACAGGGCCGATTTCCTCAGACTCCCCTCAGGAGTGATTTGGTCAAATTGGCGATTCTCCCCGACCCCCAGGACTTGGTCAGTTTTTTTGTAACATTCAATGAAAAGGAACATTCCATGTGAACTCAAAGGTATAATCGAATCTTTTGTTTAAAAAACTGGCCCTAAACACAGTGTCTACCCCCATTCAAGCGGTCCACTTGCTTGGTCCCCCGATGGAGTTCCACATCCCCGCAACTCAGACCCTCCCCTTGTGGACCTCGACACTCCGTGACGAACCCTGAATCCCAAGCACAGTAATCAGTGCCACAACATGGGATATTTATCCGCGTCATCGTCGGGTGAGACTAAATTTGCGAAAAAAAGGAGTGGCTCTTTCCACGTCATCACGATCAACAAAACTGTACTGCTACAACGGTAAACCCTAAATTGACGTCAGAAAAAAATTAAACATTTTATTGATAATGAACCAAAGTTAGTGTTAATTGAAAGCATAGATCAGAAGTTGAACCCGATAAGTGTATGAGAGGTGAATTTTTACAGAAAAACGTTAATATGCGACTCAATCTGCGTCCTACAAATAGGACATGTCGATGGTTCCTCAAGCATTACAGCTCGAAAACACGTGTCACAAAGGCAAATGTGATTACAAGGCCTCAAAAGTATAGTCTTCTCCCTATACATGCATATACAACACTGAATCCTCTCATCGTTTGCCTTTTCAGCATTTGATATAACAGATGATGTCGAAGGTCGCCGGCGGACTACGGGCTCGACTTGAGCTTGGCCTCGTCTTGGTGGCGAAAACACCTCCACTACTTGCCGTATAGGTCTGGCCCTACGATCTACCTGTTCCGCCATTCCAAGCAGCCACCTAATTGGATGTAAAAGAAACTGGATAACTCGGGAGATAGTGTGCACTTGAGGAAAGATCATACCAAAGACAGTATATACAATGGAAACACAGTAGGGTATAAATACATAGAGAAAATAGCTAACTACAGATTGCCGTGATATGCGTCTAACAATAAGAACCGTAACTATGACAGAGGAAAGCAGAAAAAATGTAATAATCGGATAGTTCTGGCCGATGTACTGAGCTACTCTCATGGGAAAAGTCGCAATACGGAAAAGAGTCGCAACAACCTTGAGAATGGCAGATAGTAAAGTGATGGGAACGGCCAGAAACGTGGAGGTCCCATCAGATAGATCATCGAGAAATGCCGTCACATTCAGCAGGCTCATTCCTTCGTGCGGCACTGAAAATACGTTTCTGTAACAAGCGGAGGTAGGACTCGATGATTCGACTGGGACACTCATAAACATACTTTTAGTCAGCCTGGCCATTCCAAATGAAATGTACTTTTCCAGATTTATTTTGCACGTAGAATTCGAGTACTGTCGTTCTCTGGGCTCAATTTCGCTCCGCAATTGCGGACTATGGCTGTTGCATCATGCGACACGTGATAATCGTGCTGGGAGAAGGGTGAACTGTGCCGGGACCAAGAGGTCCCAGCACGATTAACACGTCTCGCATGATGCAACAGCAGTAGTCCGCAAATGCGGACCGGAATTTGTCCCAGAGAACAACAGTATGCTCTTCGCAGCTGCGAAAACCCGATCTAAAAAGGTTATAGGCGTTTTTCAAAGACTCGCGGCAAGGTGAGGGTACCCCTAATGCTGAACTGGAACCTGGGCCCACTTGTCAGAATTCTGAGGCTTACTGTAAATTCGGTAGGATCCATGACATTTAGGTAAACAAAGCCTACCTTAATTACTCGAAAAAATGGACAAATGAACATCAAACTCGTATTCAGCACACCAACTAACTCCCGCATAGAAACAGGGTTGGGCAAGATTGCGACCGGTCGCAACCGGGGGTCGTGAAAATTTGAGAAATTTTTCGAGAAACATCTAAATTTTGGGGGGTTCGAAGAATTTTCGGGAAAAATAGAGATTTATCTCCAAACCACTCGGAAAGGTAGAGTGAGGCCTGGAAACGTCTCCAAAACACGCGAATCAATCTCCACGCTCGCAGACGCCGCGTATTGCATCGTGACCTTTTCTCAATACCAGGGGGGGGTCGTAAAATTTCGGTCACCGCTCGCAACTGCCTGCTCAACCCTGCATAGAAATTTAGTGCCAAATCTTAGACTTCGACAAAACTACCGTGTACCACCGTACTCTACCGTAATATGTCGAAAACCGATAAACAGGCTCCAAATTTGTGTTGAGCACCCTCAGTAACTCCCAGAGAAGCTACCGAGCATGACGGAAATCGTCGAAAGTCATGCTGAAGCACAAAAATTTTGGTGCTATCCCAGCGGGTGGGCGACTGTGGTATGACACTTGGCCACGCCCATTTTTTTCGCTCCCTTAGCGAAGCAACTACTCCTGATTTTGGAAAGAGAGGGAAACCCTGGGTAGGTGCCCAAATTCAAAGTGGCACGGCAAAATGGGCGTCGCATTGTCCCCCCTCCCCCGTTAAGATCGCACCGAAATTTCCCCCGATAGGAAACTTTGAACGAATTAAGCCGAAAACTTGGAAAAATCGACAAATAAACCTCATATTCGTGATCAGCTACCCAAACAACCCCATCGGTAAGTTTTAAGCCAAAACAGAAACCTTTTTCTCAAAAGCTTTCATAACCCCCTAATTGATTAAAGGCAGTGTTCACGATAAAAATATGTTTTGCTGCCGAGATGTCGTACATTCGTGCCGTGGCAGTGTGGAGGAAAGAAGATCGCCTCCGTGCAAACCGACGTCAAGCCCTCCGAGAAGAGGGTTTTGTCATGGGAGAGGTGCTGGTCGGCCGCAGCTCTCCTGAGGATTTTATTACAAAGGGCCGGCGTAGAGAGGAATCCAGGTCCAGCACAGTAGTATCCATGTGCCACCTGAGGCGAGGATGCTACCTGGCATAAAACAAGTTTCCAGTGCTTCGGATGCCAAGGGTGGGTGTACTTCTCCTGTTCGGGCCTCAGTTCTGTGAGGCATCATGACTCATCCTTTCGTTGTGTTCTATGCTCTGCCCCTAACAACTCTGATTCCTCAATTACCAACCGCCCTCCCCATTGTTCACATTAATCTTAACGGCCTTCGCAACAAGTTATCTGAACTCTCTCTGTTCGCACGTTCTCATCACCCGGATGTTATCATGGTTCAAGAAACCAAGCTCTCTCCATCTACCACTTATCCCCAACCTAACATTCCGGGCTACACCGCCTATCACATGCCAAGGAAAGCTCTTGGGGGCGGAGTGTCTACTTTCGTGAAATCTGCCTTACCTTCTCATATTATCCCTAATACTCCTAAGGCCAGGTACTCCCGAGTCCATTCCTGTCCCCCTCCCCCTCAAACCATGTTTTTCTCTATTTAACATCTATATTTCCCCTATATCATCTTGCCCCCCCCCTCTTATAATCCTATTCCCCTCCTTAAGCAGTTGTACGACTGCTTCCTCTCCCCTTCAGCTGTCTTTGCGGGTGACTTCAATGCTTACACGTTCTGTTCCGCTCTTGATTCTGACGCCAGAGGGGAAGATGTCGAAGAATGGGCTGACGAGTGTGACCTGGTTATCCTCAATGATGACCAGCCCACTCGTCTCCCTGCCAACGGCCGACCTCCTAGCCCAGATATCTCTCTTGTGTCATCCAATCTTTCTAATGCTTGCACGTGGTCCACATCCACAACTCTCTCCAGTGATCACATTCCCGTCTTTGTCTATATTGATCTCTCTGACTCTCTTGCCCCTTACTCTGGTTTTCGTCATCGTACATATCTTAATTTAGGCCTAGCAGACTGGACCCTGTTCAGAGATGTTGCACTCCGCCATGCGGTCGACTACCCATGGAATGGTGATGTTCATCAGAAGGAGCGCCATCTAACAAGTGTATTCCGCAAGGCCATGAAAGCAGCAATTCCTGAGGGTCGTGTCAAGACCTTTTTTTCCAAATGTCAGCAAGGAAATACTGCAGAAGATAAGAACCAGAGATGAGAAGAGAGCCGCAGACCATCTAGACCCGGAGATTGCTGTGCTGGATGAGATCAAGGAGGATTTGGATAAGAACAAGAGGGAATACTGGGAGAAGTTCACTGAAAAGCTGAATTTCAAGGCGGACGGAACTACGACGTGGAAAGTGTTGAGGAAAAATTCCGGAAAGTCCGCTCCCCCGATGAGCTCCGCTATTGAGTTCGAAAAGAACGTCTTCAAATCAGGGAAAGCGGCTGCTTACGCACTTGGCAAGAATTTTTTCATCACACGTACCAAGCGAGGCGTGCAAAACAGAGTCACGGTTAGAGAGCTGAGCCGGTTGCCGCTCATGAACGCTTCTGAGGCCTTTACTCTCACACAAGTAGAGAACGCTATCAAAGAAATGCGCAATTCGAAGGCTATCGGACCTGACGGTATCTCCCCAGCCATCCTGAAGAAGCTTCCCACGGAACTTCTACCGATGCTTGCGGATATCATTAACACTTCTTTCCGGACCTGCACTCTACCCCAAGCTTGGAAGACAGCCAATGTGATACCGTTGCCAAAGCCAGGCAAGTCCCAAAGCACCGCAAAAGGCTTTCGACCTATAAGCCTGTTATCGCCCGTCGCTAAATTAGCTGAAAAGTTGATCGTGACGGACCTGGCTGATCAAAATGTGCGACAGCAGCATCAGCATGGGTTCAGGAAACTTCACTCTACTACTAAAGCTCTATTGGAGATCGCGAGCTTTGCGGTCGATGGGTTCAACATGAGGAAGCCCCTGAGAACGGTGGCCGTCGCCCTCGAACTGAGCAAAGCGTTTGACTCCGTTAACTCGGGACTGCTGTCCGAGAAACTGCTCAAGTTGTCGCTACCATCATGGCAGAAGCGATGGATTGCAGCGTTCACGAAAGGCCGCCGGGCTAAGGTTCTGTTCCAGAATCACGTATCCGATAGCATTCCAATAGCAGCCGGTGTTCCGCAAGGCGGAGTTTTGTCCCCTGCTATATTCAGCCTATATCTTGAGGACATTCCCGAGCCTCCCAATGATGTAAAGATTGTTATGTATACCGACGACATCACCATCATGTGCCAGGACCGTGACCTGCAGATAGCCGCTAACAAGATCAGCGCCTATCTCTTCCAGTTGAAGCTCTTCCTCGATAAAATGATGCTCACAGTCTCTGCCGCAAAATCCTCTGTTTCAGTGTTCACAACAAACACCAAGGAACACAGTGCCCATCCAGTTGTCGAATGGGATGGTGACCTGTTGCCAGCAGCAGAATTCCCCAAGCTGCTTGGCCTTATTCTTGATCCGTCACTGAAGTTCCACAAAAACGCGGAACAGAAACAAACAGGCGTCAAGGCTAGGCTTAATATCTTGAGAGCTCTCGGAGGAACATCATGGGGAAGCAGCCGAGAGACTACAGAGCAATACTTCAGCCGGCTCTGGAATATGCGGCACCAGTGTGGCAGCACCTGGTGTCTGACAGCTCCTGGAATAAGCTGCAGCGTGTACAGAATGCTGCGCTTAGAATTGCTACCGGTTGTGCAAGGAGCTCCTCAATAGAACATCTTCACGCGGAGGCCTGCATATTGCCGGTCAAGGAGCATTGTGAACTCCAGGCACAGCAGATGTATATTAATGTTCTCAGACAGCCGAATCATAGGTCAAAGAGAATCATGAAGCCCATAAGAGAGATCGATTAGAACGCCGTTCGCCGATGCTCCTCGTAAATTTGATCTACAGAGATGGGCCGACTCCAACATGGAAAGGCTTCGTCTTCTGCGTGAGGAGCACACACAGTTTGTTCGAGGACATCTAACGAAGGCGGCTGTGAACCCTATCCTGGGAACAGTACCGCCTCGGGTTTGCGAGTCCGAGTCTCAACTCGGCAGACGAGCCAGATGTGCTCTTGCCTCGCTGCGCTGTGGTCACTCTATTCTGATCATGTCTTACGTCAACAAGATCGACAGCAGCCGACAAGACGCATGCCCGGACTGTGGTGCTCCCGGACACGACACGGCGCATTTGTTCATGTGCCCGAAGAGACCTACCTCCTTAACCACAATGGACCTTTGGACGAATCCTGTGAAGGCCGCCCAGTTCCTCAACCTATGACAAAAACCACTTTGAGGCTGCAGAAGAAGAAGAAGAAAAATATGTTTCAGTTGTTTTTAGTGTTTAGTTGTTTTTGTTATAGTTGTTTTTAAAATACCACTAGGAATGGGTAGCGGAAGGGGCACACTGTAACGTTGACGTCGAAAGAACGCATGAAAAAGAGCCAGAAAGAGCCCGAAGTTGCCACTTCGACCGCAAGGCAAACGCCAAAAGGGCAATGCCCACCCACCGGCGTAAACAAATGAAAGCCCGAGATCGTGAGATAAGCAATGGTTTCCGATCGGCCCCGTTCTTCCCTTCGTTCTCAACTTCTCTCTTTTCTCGGGTCAGCTCGCATACATCGGCTGCAAAAGACGGAAGTTACAAGCCTAGGACAACTCGTCCACCATGCTTTCCTAGCTCAATTTTTGAGGGACCATAACTCCGTTCCCAGAAGGTCTTGAACAATTCCAAAGACATTATTGGAATCAGCATGGGACCGTTTTCAAGATAGGCGGAAAAACCCAAAAATTGATTCTGAGCTTGAACTGTGGCTTTAAGTAAACGATCAGCCAACACTCCCTGTAAGTCCAAAACGCTATTTCTCTATGCTAAGTTCGACGAATGTTCGTTCACCCGAAATTCGTCTAGGGGTGTTGTCCTGAGAGCTGAACACGATTATGAGGTCATTTCCCACATTTTGAAAAGATTGCTGCGGGTTTTGGAAGGCGCGCTCGGTACGAAAAATCAGGGGAGAAACGCCTATAACTTTTTCCAGAGTGGTTTTAGGCAGCTGAGAAGGGCATATTCGTACTCTACGAACAAAAATTGTTCTAAAAAAGTACATCTGACTTGGAATGGACAGGCTGACTAATAGCAGTTTCCTTGTCAGAGAAAGCAAGCGGGAACTGCTTCTTACAATAGAGAGCGTCGACCAAAAACTTCGCACTCTCGTCCCGGAGCTCCAACACGTAGGTGAAAATTAGGGAACGTTTTGCGCCCACTTAGGAATTTAAAAAATCCCACACATTGAACAGTGCTGGTGGCGTTCATCTTGTTGCCATCCGTAGTAATCAGGGTTGAGCAGGCCGTTGCGCCAAATTTCAGCGGAGCTACGACCCTCCCTTTTTCCAAAATCCATTTTTTCGTGACCCCCACCGAGACGCGATTTCTGGGCAGTTTATATTTGATTACTAAAACTGTGAGACGCCGAAAATTCGTTCAGTAGTCGAGCTCAAGTGTCCTAAACCTCAGCAATGCTAAATCCCTTCCCTTTGGTGCCTAAAAATACCGAGATTTTTTGTGATATCTCTACCAAACTTTCATTTCTGACCCCCCCTAGACTTTCATTCTTGGGCTAAAATTTTTGCGATCCCCCATTCGCCGTTGCGAAATTTCGCAATCCTGCCTAACCCTATCTGAACAAATCGAAATTGTGTAAAAAACAGTCTGAAATGATCTCGAATTCAAGCCAAAAGACTAGAGGAGAAATCCGACGATGCGACCCACTACCCTGAACTCAGCGTACGACCCCCACTTTGGAAAATTTCCAACCAGTGTTGAGCACGGTTGAGACTCGGCGCAACGGAGGGAGGGGCACAAAACTTTTGGATAAGTCCCATAAAATTGAAAATTTGGAGGGTCGTAAAAAATTGGGAAATTTCTGTAAAAAAGTAACTTTAAGGGGGGGTCGTAAAAATTTTGGAGAAAAGGAAATTTTCTCCAAACCTACCCTTCGAAATAGAGAGAGTTTTCTCCAAACCATACGAGTTTCTAGGGGATAGTCAAAATTTCTCAGATTTTTTTCAAAATTTTGTCAGAAGGTGAGGGATCGTAGATCCGCCGAAAATTGACGCAACGGCCTACTTAAGGCCTATTTCACTCTTCCATCGCTGATCGCCGCGATGGCATGTTTTGAATATAGATCGACCCGCGTACGATCTCGATCGATGCTCATATTTATCATTCCGTCGCGTCGCGCGGCGATCCAACTCTGAAAGAGGCCTAACCCTGCCTAGAGAATCTCGCACTCACATCACTCGTGTTGAAACCAAAATAAAAACAAAATTAAGAGAGGGTGGAGCAACTTTAGCCTAAACCCACTCCTCTAATTGATTAACTATCCACTAACGAACCTTCTGAACTGTATCCAAACTTGGAGAAGTTACGAGCAGTGTTCGGAGAGGCAGCAGCTGTCGTAATATTGCGTTCGCAACAAATCTGGAAAACAAGGTTTAAAACCAAACATGAAACGGAAGAATTTGAACATATATACCTTAAAAACCTTTACCGCACTACATCAGTCAATCATACCGAGGGCGGCAGAATTTAGAGAGCGACGATTCTTGCCTGAAAAAAGGATAAAACTTGTTATCCATGGCTTCCCGTCCAAAAGCTTGCTCATATTCCGAGTTTGTGGTCAAACGAGAAGTCTTTGTTGGCAGAAAATTAAATGAAGAATTATAAAACTGCACCAAGTTTAGCCAACGAACAATGAAAAACGCAAAGTGTCTACAAGATGTGCCCAATGTATCGTGGCAGGCCGCGATGCTAATATGATATCGTTATCATAGAAACTGAGTGGTTTTGTAGAGAACAAAGCGGCAGAAGTGGAAAAACAACTGCTCCGAAACCAAAATATTAGAAAAAATGCTTCGAAAAAATAGCGAGATAACAGCTGCGCAGCAGCCTTCTAGAGGTATGATACAGACCGTACTTAGAGTCGGCACGAATCGTGCTGATACTTTGCTTTCCTTATTGTGCGCTGGCACCAATTCGGTGACTCGAAGCTAACCATCACGGCGGCTGCGGGGGGGGTTGTAACTCATACTTTTCCTCAATTGCGTGCACCTAAATCCGTACAAATACGCAAATGTGTTTTGGGTTTAGCCTCACCTTCCTGAAAACAGGGGCCTGACTTGGGTCCTTTCTCAAGAAAATCGCTTAAGGTTGTATTTTTAAGAGGTGACGGATTTTCTCTCTAAGTTGACTCGTCGATTTGATCGCGAGGTCCTCAAGAAGGCCGTTTTAACCTCTGGAAATGAGGAATTCGTCTGCCAGCACGGTGAGCGGCCGCACACATCACTCTCTCTGCCGACTTCCACCAATACTGATACTACTACTATCATGGCCAGACAATCTGCTAGGAAAGCGACTACTACTTCGACTACATAAACATAAACATAAACTGCTGCTATGGCTCCTGGAGACGATATGCCGCTATGGGCAAGTAAGCTGATTGAAAAATTTGACTCGTATTCGTGTAATTTGCAGACCATTTTGTCATCATCCTTTGACCGCATTGTTTTGCAAATTCAGAATATTCAGCAATCTCAAAGCTCTATTCTTTCTCGGTTAGCTGACTTAGAGTCCAAAGTGAATTCGTCCAGTGGGTCTCCGTCCTTGCAGAAAAGTCTGTTGTATTCCACTATGGTGAGGGTTAAGGCGGACAGCCAGAAGATCGATGAAAAGTTGCGCATGATCACTTGGGTGGGCATTGATGAGCAGGCAAGCGAGGAGTCAACCCGTCGATTTGATCGCGAGGTCCTCAAGGAGGCCGTTTTAACCTCTGGAAATGAGGAACTCGCACGTGAGTTTGAGCTTGGGCACATCACGTGCCATCGCTACCCTGTTGGGAAACCGCGTACAGTCGGAACTCGTGGGCGGATAATTAAAGTTACATAGTTTGCCTAACCAAAGCCTGAGGGACTCGCTCCTCGCCCATTTGCGAAGTGGGAGGCAAAGCCTTACTCAGCGCTTCGTTCACTCTTTCGCCCGAAGGGACTACACCCCCGAGGAATTGAGTTTAGATCGGCAGCTGCGTAAGGAAGCAGGAGACCGGAACGCTAGGGAAGGTAAATTGGCTTATATCGTGCGTGATTTCGACATTGTCAAGCTTAGGTCTCCACGGGAACTACCTAGACGCCCGGATGCTGGTAGAAATCCAGCAGGGCCCGGTGCGAATGAGTCGGTTGTTTTGGATGCTACACTTGACAGTGTCGATAGTTCGCAGGTTCATATTCAAACCTTGGGAGATTCATCTCAGCGCTAGCTCAATGAAATTCCTACTCGACTCCCACCTAGCCCTGTCACTCCTCCGGTCCCCCTTTCCGTTAGTAGTTCCTTGAATACAGCATGTCCCCAGTTGTCTCCTCAATCGAATTTTTTGAAGACAGTTTTTCTATTTAATGCACGTTCCATATGCAATAAGCTTCCCGATCTATTTTATTTGCTTTCCACCAACCCTCTTATGATTTTCATCACCGAAACGTGGTGCAAGCCAGATGTTATACACGATTCCACGCTGTGCCCTGACCCTAAGTATGAATTATACAGATGTGATAGAGAGAGCGCTACACCAGGTGGCGGGGTTTTAGCGTTAGTTCAAAGCAGTCTCTCTCACCATCTATTTAGCTCAAGAAACTTCTCTCCCTACTGCCAGTGTTTAATTTTGCACATTTATACCACATCTATTTGTACGTACATAATTCTGCTCTACCGCAGCCCCACATGTGAAGCCCTTCATTTCCACGATGCCTTAGCGTATATTTCGGAAATTATCAGCGAAAATTCAAACAGTATAGTCCTGGGAGATATGAACTTCCCCACAATTAAATGGAGCGAGACGAGAGATACTAACAAGGTTTATGGATCCGCCCGCGAGTTCCGTCAGTTTTGTGAGGAATATTCACTTTCCCAACTTGTTACTATTCCTACACTTGGTGAAAACACGCTGGATTTGGTTTTAACTAACAATCAGGAAATTATTAAAGATGTTAGTGTTCTCGCGCCTTTCTCCACCTCAGACCACAGAACTGTTTCGTTCGAAATTAGCTTGGAAGTCAACAATCCCGTTTCCAACTCTTTCTATTTTGACTACTCCAATGGCAACTACTCTGCCATTTGCGAGCAACTTTTGAGTATCAATTGGCGCGACATCATATCACATTGCAACTCCGCTGATGAGTGTTACCATATCTTTCTAGAGCATTGTAGAAGGCTGATCGAGGTGTTTAGTCCAATCAAGTCACGAACTCAAACTGAATTTCGCTATCCCTCATACATTCGAAAACTTGCGCAGAAGGTCTCGAGACTATACCATGCTCGTTCCAGCATTGGTATTCAGAAATATTTCCGTTTTTCTAGAAGACTGAAGCGTGAACTATGGGAGCTCAATCTGTGCAAGGAAGAGAAAATCGCTTCTTTTCGTAATTCAAAGGGGTTCTACAAATTCATCAACAGAAAACTAAAGCTGAAAAACAGTATTCTATCTATCCTGAATACCAATGGTGAACCCTGCAAGACTGAGCTGGAGAAAGCGAGAGTTTTCGCAACATTTTTCAAGTCTGTTTACAAACATCATTCCTGCCACAATGACAAAAATTGCCCCGCGTTCACTTCCTCGAAAATCGACTTTTTAGACATCACCAGTGAAACAGTCTACACGACTTTGCTACGCCTTCCACCCAGGTACTCCACTTCACCAGACAACATCCCGTATATTTTCTTGAAAAAGGCAGCTCTTGGGTTAACACCTGCGCTTACACTTATTTTCAACTGGTGTCTTCTTCATGGTGAGGTTCCTTCATTATGGAAGGACAGTTTTGTGAAGCCGATATTCAAAAAAGGGGATAAAACAGATGTTAAGAATTATAGACCAATCTGTCTGACTTCATCCACTAGCAAAGTTCTTGAACGCATTGTTTGCAAACAACTTTATGATTACCTTCGTGAAAACAGTCTAATTACAAAGTTGCAACACGGATTTCTAGCAAAAAAGTCCACCATTACGGCACTAACTACAACGATTCCCAAGTGGCAGAAGACAGTGGACTCACGTGGATATATTACAGCATGTTATTTGGATTACTCAAAAGCTTTTGACTCTATTCATCTTGGCCTCCTCGTTGCAAAAATCAAAGCTTATGGTATAGACGGTTGTCTGCTGAAATTCCTTCAGTCCTTTCTGAGCGGACGCACTCAGAAGGTTTTCATCAATGGGGTTTTTTCCGATACTTACCCAACTCCTAGTGGTGTCCCCCAAGGCACATGCCTAGGACCTTTAATGTTTCTGCTTTATATTAATGATTTGCCAAAATATATTCCGCAGGGAGTTGAGTGTTCTATTTATGCCGACGACTCCAAATTGTTTTCCTTCAATAATTCCTACATACTTCAGCAGGCTTTAGATGCTGTGCTTGATTGGTCCGAAAAATGGTTACTCGACATCTCCTATGAGAAAACCGTTGTAATGTGCATTGGTAGTAGTCATCCACGTGGGTCCTCATTCATGCTGGGTAACCGTGAACTTCGTATTGTCGACTCGGTGCGTGATCTCGGGATTGTTTACTCCGACTCTCTTTCTTTCGAGGGCTATATTGAGAAAATAGTGGCATCCGCTTACACAAAGTCTAACTCTACACTTAGGGCTTTTCAAACTCGAAACGCGGCCACACTTTCAAGCTTTCCACCACCTATGTAAGGCCGCTGCTCGAATATTGTACTCCAATTTGGTCCCCTTCAAAACAAGTGTATATTCAGAAAGTTGAAAGGGTTCAAAGGAGGTTCACAAAAAGGGTATTTGCAAGAAACGGGTTGTATAATATGAAGTCAGTTACCAAGAGCGCCTGTCCCAATTAGGTGCTACCTCGCTGCAATTTAGAAGAGTGATTTATGATCAGAACATTTTGTTCAAAATTGTAATGAACTACCTAGACATTGACAGAGACGATGTTTTTGCTTTTTCTGCATTCAACCGGAAAACTAGAGGTCATTCATTTCGTATTTTTACAGGTTCCGTACACTCCAATCTGTTTCTAGAGTCGTTTTTGGTCCGAGCTTCCAGCAATTGGAATCAATTGCCATTATCTATGATACTGTCGTCGACGCCAGGAAGTTTTAGCGGCAAACTAGAAGAAAATCTAAGATAGAAAGGTTTGTTCTAGCCACCATTGCCGTTTCAGTCTATTCATAATCATTCTCATCATTTCTCTTGCAATCACTCTCCCTCGATCTATTTCACCGGAAGCCTATTCACTTCGTTTTGCTCTCTCTTTTTTGTTCGTTTTTATGAGCTCTGATGGTTTTTGCATGTCCATTTTTTGCGAAAACATTGAAGCCCCGATATGACCTAAATTACGGAAAATTTGAGCTGAAGTGTAACTCTGAAAGTTTTGATCTAGGGCTCCAATAAAGGCGGACTCTCTCACTGCCGCTTGTCTTCTGCTTGTCTCCTTGCTGGGCTACCGCCTGGTAGGTAGTAGAACGCCAAAGCAGGTCAATAGGCTTGTGGTACTTGTGAAACACATTTGTCCAACATGTGGAGCCGCATACGTTAACATTACCATCTCAGACAAGACTTCTGTGCACAGCGCAATGTTCCCGTGACAAATGGGCGTCAATCACTATTCATTCTATTGCTTTTCTATAAGGCCAATCACACTTTTTCATTTGTTGTTCACCTTGGTTTCCGAAACTGTAATTGTCCACAATAAATAAATAAATAAACTCGTCCACCGCGCCCATTTCACAGCACGGATATGCAACCCAAATAGGGATTCCCTGTTCGGTGCTATATGGGAAGGGGGAAGGGAACTATGGCGCGATGGACTTGGCCACGCCCATTTCACTGTACCGCACAAAATTTGAGCACCTACCCGGGGTTTCCCTCCCCTGCCAAAATCTGGAGTCATTGCGGCACAGCAAAATGGGCGTGGCCTGGTCCATCGCGCCATAGTGCCCCCCTTCCCACATACTCTGCCAACGCGTAGCTAGATGCCTCTGAGGGCGCGGCCTGAAACGCCGCCCCATTCCATGTAGCGAGAATTTAAGGGTTTTAGCTACGATAGCTAAAACCCGCATATTGTTGTGTCGTTCGAACAACTGTTCTCTCTGATGCTAAACCCGTATATTCTCGCTATAATTTTGTAGCGAGAATCTACGGATTTCGCGACAGCCTGTGTTGAATTCAATCTCAAACCCGCGTTGGCTACGCGGAACGCAGGGATGCGGTTTGAACAGTGTTGGCAGAGTCGACCCACGGAGAACTTGACACTCTGTGGGTGGTCGTGGAGGGTGACCCCGTGTCGCTCTCTGCAAGACCTTGTAAGGGATAATTTTGGCCGCTGGTATGCTGCAGGCCGTGGAGAAGAAACGGCGATGCGCTCGATCGCAGCAGGGATCGTCTTTCTAGTACAGATCAAGACTGGGTGGGTCGATCGACCGTGTGCTGCAACGAGAATAAGCGTAGAATATGTGGGTGCTGTAGCGAGAATTTACGTATAATATGCGGGCGCTGTAGCTAAAATTTCACCAACTGAGGCTAAACTTTCCGTAATTTACGTAAATTCTCGTGCCAAAATTAGACTAGATGCCTCCGAAACCCTGGGCATCTCTGGTTTCCGTGTGAGGCAGTTAGCTACGCGTTGGCGAGTAGCACCCCTTGTTCTTTCGAAGTAGTGAAGGCTCCCACACGCACATGCAAACTTCACCCTCCCGGAGGTTTCAATACCTTTCCCCGAAACTCATGAACACCCTGCACACATGGACGCGTTAAGACGTCGGCATAGTGGAAAGTCTGCGAGCGAGCGAGCGAATGGGGGCGTGGCCTTGAAAAAAAATGCGGCGGAGTCTCAGGCATCCCCGCAGACGTCTTCGGTCACTACGTCGCTGCCGAACGGTTTAAGCCTCGCAGACACAGCGCACATGGGACATGGCGTTGAATAAATGACCTGATGTGCAACCACTGACGCCACACACCGAATTTTACGCGCAAATCGCTAATTCACCGCAGTAACACGGACAACCTGAAGTTTTCACGGTTTCCAGTGGAACTATCTGAGCTCTTCACTAAATGGCCGAATTCGTTCTCACTATCAGATACACCGGACCATATCCCCCTGCAGTTCATAGAAAAGGTGATCCCGCTCACCCATGTTTTTAACCAGAGTTCATGAGGGCTGATGTTCCAAGCCGGTGGCGTACTTCATTTGCAACTTTCATTCTTATGAAGAAACTATCTACTCAACTGACCCTAAAGATTCTCCACCCATTCGTATCACCTCGATTTTCGCCAGGTTGTTTGAAAAGGTGCTGAAGAAAACAATATTGGACCACGTACTAGTGCTTACCCTACATTTCTCGAGGACTCTTACAAAACCATTTTTGATATTGATAGGTATGGGACACTGCATGGTACTCTGTTTTCCCAATCCCCTTAACGCCATAGAGATTTCAAAAAGCTTTGCGAAGAGAAAAAAAGATACAAGAATGGCAACTTTTAGGGTGTTCAAAAAATTGTCTTGAGTTGAGCCTAAAACTTTTTGCTAGAGGTTGTTCTGGACGCTGAATACGAATCTGTGGTCCATTTGTCGATATTCGAAAAATTCCGTCTGATTTGCTCTGAAGCTTCAAAATAGGGGAAATTTTTGTGGCAAAACGCGACTTTTGACGATTTCGAGAATGCCACGATGAAATCGTCTTGAAACTTCTACATGGGGGCTATTTGGGCTGCCTAACACAAATCTGTGGTCGGCTTATCGGTTTTCCTTGTATTACGGTATGCAGCCTTAGGTAAATGGTAGCTCGGGTATAGTCTCAGATTACGCTCAAAATTTCTCTGTGGGTGTTGTTTGGGACGCTGAACACGAATTTGAGGTTCATTTTTCGAAATGTTAAGGTAAGTAACGCCAGTTAAAAGCATTATGCATACCGTAACCGACGGTAAACCTAAGTCTAACAAAGTATAGACCCCGGATTTGGGTTCAGCGTCCTAAACAACCCCCGGTTGAGAGTTTGGAGCCGAACCCGAAAAATTTTCCTGAACACCCCAAAACCCCCTAGTGGGGTACTCTTACCTTTTTGTGGAGCAATGAAAATGCCGTTCAAAATCCCCGCAGCCATTTAGAGAATTTCAAGCACGGGTCTTTATCTACTGTCACAGACCTACAGCGACGACAACATTCCAAATCTTCACAGGGTAGGTGAAGCAGTCTCTAGTTAGAGCGGTACTCTACCATTTCTGAGTGCCAGCATGGTTCTAACGAAATAGATCCACGACAACCGGACCTGGGGTTACTCATTCAAGGTGACCACAGTTTCGACTGGCACTGTAATCAGGTGGCTTCGGAAGCCAATAAAATGATGCACAGCGTGTCCAGGGCGCTCTAAACCACTAATTCTGGTATTCTTGTTGGAGTTTTCGGGTCATGTAGTGGACCTCTTCTGGGATACCGGTGTTCAACCCGATTAGGTTGAAGTCAGTAAAGGTGCTTGAGAGTGTGCAGCGAGATTTCACGCGTAGGATACTTGTGGCTTCAATCACGCTGGAAGTCTGGCTCATTTAGGCAGAAACGCCGTGCTAGGGCTCATGACATCAGCGGAGGGGAGGAGGAAGTTTGATTTGATGATGCTGTATGAGATTTTTCATTTTGAGACCAAGTTTAAGTAATAGTGGTTGATGTTTCAGATTAAAATTACACATCAAATTAAAAAAAAATTTGAATCAAACGCCGCAGACATTGGCGAGACAAGTTGTTTTCTGCAAAACGCGGTAACATCATAGAAACTTCTTTTGAAATTCGTCAAAACTCCGCGAAATCCCAAGAATCTTCAAGCAGCACGGATTTAGAGGAAAATCATGATTTGCGCGTAAAATTCAGTGTATCACGTCCGTGGGTGCACACACGGTCATTTATTCGACGCCATGTCCAATGTGCGCTGTGTCTGCGAGGCTTAAGCCCTGCCGAACGAAAGTGCTTAACCACCGGAGGCCGGCTGGCGCAGCGCATGTGACACAAATCTGCGGCGCGCGCGTTTGTGCGATTGGAGCACGATTATACACTCAACCAAAATCCCGTATGTGCGAGAGAATGTGATATACAGGCGAAACGTGTACCTAGCTCTTCTTAATACTCTACTGACGAAACTCGGGAAGTAAAAATAATACAATATGGTATGAACACTAAATTTCACACTTCTCTAAGGTTAAGAGGCGAAACTACTCTCAGCTCTTCCTATTTCAGAAGCAACATCACTGTGAGAACCCACGAGACCAATCTCAACAGCATATGAGGAGCTAAAAGTGTATAGAACAGACCATTAATAACGTCCTTTGAACTGATTTAAGGAGAACATTTTCTTCCAATTCTCAAATAAGTGATTCCACTCATGCAAGGTCATTCCACCGTCATTAATCAGTCCTAGAACTATAGGAAATTTTCTAGCCTGCCTGTTAGCAGAAAGTCTGATTATTCTTCTCCATCATCACAGTCCGTCTTGAGTTCGATACATTTCAACCTCAGAAAACTAGATATGAGATCGGATTTCTTAGGAATAAATCACGCTAGTAGCAACATCAAACTTGGATAGACAAGCGGAACTTGGGTGATTCGATTGATGGTTTTTTTTTGAGAAACATTTCTGCAGAGCAAAACCTCATGAACTACACCCCTTACCCTTCAGAGCTCCAGTATTACTCGTAATCTCTGAGCTTTTGAGAGGGACTAAGCCTCACTGCCTTAGGAAGGGCATGAAAAACGATTCATTAGACAACATTCAATACTCCTTATTCGCTCAATGCTTTTCACATTCTACTACTTGACAGTGGGAACCGTCTCGAAAAAGATAAACCGACCACAGCAGAGGAGCAATAGACTAGTTTTTAACAGCTGTTAAGATTGGTCTCGTGGGTTCTGTTACAAGGGAGGCTTGTCATCTTCCGGTGGCGATTTGGAAAACCATGTTGTCGTTGCTGTAGGTCTGTGACAGAAAATAAATTACCTGCGCTTGAAATTGGCTAACTAACTGCGCGGATTTCAAAAATGGCATTCACATTGCGTCACAAAAAAGTACAGGGATTTTTCGGAGCGTTCAGAAAAAAATCCGGAATTGGCGCAAAACATTCAAATTGGTGTTATTTAGGGCGCTGAACCCAAATCTGGGGTCCATTCCTCGCCAGACTTGGAGTGTGAGACAGCCCGAATAACCCCTATGTACAAGTTTTGAGGCGATTTGATCGTAGCATTCTCGAAATCGTCAAAAGTCGCGTTTGAGCAGCAAAATTTCACCCACTTCGAAGCTGCGGACCGAGCCAGATGAAATTTTTCAAATATTGACAAGTGGGCCTCAGATTCGTAATTAGCACCCAAAACAAGCCCCAGAAACGAGTTGTAGGCTCAATCCGAGAATTTTTTTTTGAACGCCCTGAAAATTGTCATTCGTGTATAGTTAGGTTCGTGGCCTGTGTCCTCAAGAAAAAACTTTTAAATTCAAACCGCGGCTGGCGCGGCGGTTTAATTCTCAGAGATTGAGATTTAAACCGCCACGCCAGCCGCGATTTGAAATTACACGTTTTTTCGTGAGGAAACAGGCCGCGGATCTAACCATACGCCTTTTCTGTTGGCTATGCTATGGAAATGTTCACTTTTGCAAATCTCCTGTAAATATCTGAGGCACTTAGCAGAATCTGAGTATGGAATATTGGAGCACTGTCCTCCCCCTTGAACATATCAAAGTTGCATCTCGAACGTCCACCTTATATGTGCAACCATCCCTTGTTATTGATGTTGCTTCTGTAATAGGAAGAGCTAAGACTAGTTTCGCCCCTTAACCTTAGAGAAGTGTGAAATTTAGTGTTTATACCACGTATTGCATTGTTTTTACTTTCCGAGGCTCGTCTGTAGTGTATTAAGCAGAGCAAGGCTTTGTTTCGCCTGTATATCACATTCTCTCACCTGTATACGATTTTGATCGAGTGTATAATCGTGCTCCAATCGTAAAAACGCGCGCGCCGCAGATTTTCGTCGCACGCGTCACGCCAGCCGGCCTCCGGTGGTTAAGCACTTTCCTGCCGAACGACCCCGCCGCCAGCCGCTCCTCTGTGTGATGGGTGCAAAACAAGGATGAGACAGCGACTTTGATGGAGGATTTCGTAATTATTTTAAATAGCACGTGTTTCCCTGGCTAGGTGAATACAATGGCCGGTACTTCGCATCGTTTTTTCAAATGAATTCTTGAATTTCCTTGAAGCAAGAGTTCTAAAATGGCCCTAAAAGACGTGTAAGTTTTCGAAAACACTATGTTGTTCGAATGGCTTTGTTGTTCTGAGCTGCGATCTACAGAGAAGAGGTCCCGCAGAGTGTGATTTCGATTATAGCGCGGATGCAATTTAGAGACTTTCGTTTCATTACTTTGGTAAGATTTGATTCGGAATCTGTTGTTCACACTATTTTTCTGTTGGCTTTTCTAATTTTCTATTCCCTGGACGTAACCGGGTGTAACACAAACCATCTCCGTTGTGCACATCTGTTCATTTTAACTTAATGACAGCAAAAATTAAATTAGTACGTACAACTCGCATCATCCACAGCTGAACACTGGTGTTCTTGTATAAAAATAGACGCAGGAAATGACGAATAGTTGGAAAACTGCAGGCAAAATAAACAAAATAGCTCTCAAAACTTTGAATGAAGGCGCTGGCAGAGTTGAAATGTTGAATACTATGAGGATTGATTAGTACCGTGAATTTAACGCAAAGATTAGCAAAGAAACTGCAAATCGCTAGTAACTCGCAAAATCGCTTGAAAATCACAATCGTCTCGCCCATTTCGCAGCGAGCTTCGCCGCCCGCGAGTTTGCGATTTTCGCGACGGGCAAGACACTGCGCACCCCCCTCCGTCGCAGCCTATGCGGTGCGGTCGCGGTCAAACTGCGTACTCAGACAGGGATGTCGGATCACCCGGGCGGTTTTTGCCTTTTTTCGCCGCTGCGAATGCAGCCAGGGTGATTCACCCAACGATTTTCTGGCTGGAGTTGGTTTTCGATCACCCGGAGGACCATCGAAAGACGGAGGTAGGTGTTTAACAACATCACGAATGATCACGTGCTTATCACGTGCACAGCCGGTATAAAAGGCGCCTCATCTCACTCGAGTCCTCATTCGGCATCCTGAAAAAAGACTTCGAGCCACTCTCCAGAGGCCAGCATAATTTTGACCGCTGGTTGGATAGGGGTATCCTCTCGGTTGGGGGGGGGGGATTTCGCCGCGATCTGCGCGGAGGGTGGTTTCCCACTGCAGGCCGCGCCGAAGATTACGTCCTTGTGCCGAAGCGGGGCGTTTCTCCGTCGTGGACCCGGGGCGACATGCTTGAGGTAAATAATAACACCGGGTAGCGATTCGGGTCACCCGGGGGGTATCGTGCGGGACTCACCCGTGGGTCGTTGCAACTGGTGATACTCCCTTCGCACAGCCGGGTGATTCCACCGTCCTGTCTGAGTAGTGCTCCCCACCCTTCATCATTTCTCGCTCGCTCGCAGATTTTCCACTATGCCGAGGCCTTTACACCCAGCATCCGCCGTGACGGTTAGCTGCGGGTAATTCGGTGCACATACTTTTGTTATAACGTACGGTTGACGGATTTGCGCGTCGCACAGCAAGGAGCGCAAAGTATCAGTACCTGCCGACCGTAGAGTGTCACCCTGTGCAATTTATCTAATCAAATATCGAAAATTTCAGGGCCACAGCCGTTAAGCACAAAAAAATTTCAAAATAAATTCTGAAAAAAGGTCGACGATTGTCAGTGATTAGTCTCTGTATCGAGACGAAGCTAACAATGCTCTGCGCAACTCATACCCTTTCTACAAAGAATTGAAATCAACTAGAACACAGCCAACACAAAAAAAAACCATCGTCCACATAAAACTGAATTGAGAAAAAAAACATAGCCGCAAGGTTCAATGTGTCGTCCGCAATCACTAAAGGCAGGTGGGGCGCATTTTTTGCGCTAGGGCACGTTTTTTTTCCAAATGGATAATGCGTAGCTGATCTAGAAATCGGGTGCTACTTTAAATCGATTTAAAAAAGGTGCTGGGATCAGCCACGCTGGAGGAAAATTAGGGAGAACCACCTTGTTTTTCACCCACATCGAAGTTCACAACACCTCAGGGTTGTCGTCCATGTCGAAATCAAAAGGAGAGGAAATAGTGCAGTCCACCAAAAAGAATGCCCGTCAGGACTGTGCGGTATAGCGTTAACGTGCTAACGCCTTAAAGCGGTTTTTTCTCGGAAATCAATGGTTGATGCTTAACGAAAAAGTCTTGAAATCACGTAATTTAGTTCGTTAGTTGCCATGGAATCATGGCACTGATTTACACGACACCTCTGATGATTTATTGATTTTTGCTGTGGTCAGAATTTTTTTCTAATTTTTAACGAAATGTGAAATTTACGTGTTAACGCGTTTTCCTTTTTGGAAATTAACGCTAAACGAAAAAAAAATTTCCCGTGAAAGCACAACACCCCTGGTGCACACCTACTTATCAATAAGAAGCGGTTGTTCGGGGGGCCACTGTGCATGATACTCGCTGCAGCACGACTGCCTCTGGTCCCTAGTGGCCTGTTGATTTCGATTATCACCAGCAGCGGAGCGGTTGGCCTCGGTGAAATATAACTAGTGATAAGGAGGTTTTGACGAAAAATCCACCGCTCCGCGCTGTGATAACCGAAAAAATGAGTTCACTTGGAGTGAAACAGAGTCTAGATTCACTTCTTGATAGGATCTGAAAGCTACTTCACTTCATCTGACATGTGATAAGACGCGCTCCCGGTGGAAGATGTATATGCTCCTGGACTTGAAGGCAGTGTTCAGGATAATCTTCGATTTTGATATTGATAGCTAAATCGATTGTTTGGCCCCCGGGTAGAACATAAATGACGAAGGAATCGAGAAAAACGCAGCAGAAGGTCACGAAATCCTTTACTCTAACCCCACCTCTTTACTCTCACAGGAATTGTTCGTTGTGACAATGAAATCATTTGTGAGCCCGTCCTTTACAATTATTTGCTTTCTGTTGCTATGTTATCTTCTTCGGACCCTACCTAGTACTATTTTGCGTGGAATATTCTTCCATTTTCAACCGATCCCATTTTTCACCGGTGACAACCACCGTGAACATGTTCATACAACTGGTCAACTAGTCCAGGCCAGAGATTAATGTCACTGAAATATGACGTTTCAGTGCGTTTTTCGCCGTTTCTTCGTAATTGCTGTAACACTCGGTGGCCAACGCTTTGTTTTGAGTGGAAAACTCGGGAACGAAAATCATCGTGAACACTGCCTTTAAGTAGGTTCAAAGATGCTACCAAGTCTGATTACCATTCTTTTACCTCTACCGCGAATTCCCGTGGGAGATGAGTTTTGGAAAGCTTTCACAATTCTCCTGGTCAAGTTTCCTACTGATGTAAAACAAGTCAGTGGACGAATGAATTCTCGAAGCTGCAAAATAGACGACTATGGATGCAAGAGAAGCCCTTATCCAGTTTAGAATCAAAGGTTTGTTCGGAAAATGTGCGAGAAGCACAGTCATTGATGCGTGAAGGATGGTTTAAGGTTGTAGCGTATAACGGAAATGGCTAAAAATAACGCTGGTCAAGAGATCCAGACTCCAGGACGAGCGCACAAAGCACGCAGTTGGTAGTGTATCGAAGGCCATATTGTTGAATCGAACGATTCACGTCACATTCTTGAAATAATTTTTAACGCCATCCAGACATTTTCAGTGTTCGTTCAGTCATTGATTAAACCAAAAAAGGGACGCATTATACATTCATTTGGTTTGAAACATCCTCACGACAGAATTGTCGTCCTTTGCTCTCTCAATAGGCAGTTTCTTCGAAGACTCAGTAACATCTGATACAACTACGGGGCGCAACCACTCTTTTTCCCCAGAATCAACACTACGACTAACAATAACGATACGACTATCACTAACAACAGCGGGATTTCGCTAGTTGTGGTGCGCGCGAAGCGCGCACCTGATTTGGAAAAGGATTGCTTCTGCGCACAACCCTCATTCCAGAATCCCGGTTTGGGAGGAATCTTGAGACAAGGGAGTTTCACAAAGGATGGAGCAGTAAGGGTTCTCAAAGTTGCCCAAATTTGAGAAAAATCCGCCTCGTGGTTCTCGAGATATTACAAAAATTGCGATTTTTGAAATGTCTGTGTGTGTGTGTAGAGTTCGCGCAATCATTTTAGTCTGATGGACAGGGCTGCGACGGTAGATCACCCCGCGCGAATCGAAACCCCATTCTCCAGTGCGACCGCCAACCCCGCACGGCCAGCAGCCTGGTCCAAGCGTCAGACTAAAATGAAAACGGAAACCATATGTGTGTGTCTGAAGGAATTTAGTGATAAGAAGTTTGGTCGGTCTTTCAAGAGAAGTGGAGTGATAACGTGATAACACTTAATAGAGCTCGAGAGACGTTGTGCCTCAGGTCCATCAGGGACCATATGCTCTGCGTGCGGAACACAAATCTAAGTGCACCAAGTGCTGTATGAAGTGGGCGGGGCCCAACTGGGAGTGCGTAGAGCGCCTTAAAATGTACGGGGCTCAAGTGAGTGTGCGTAGAGCGCCAGGAAAAGTGAACGGGACCCAAATGGGAGTGCGTAGGGGGCTGGAAAAAGTGGTCGGGACCCAAGTAGGAGTGCACAGCACGCTTGTAAAAGTGGGCGGGACCCAACTGGGAGTGCGTAGGGCGCCGGAAAAATGGTCTGGATCCATTTAGGAGTGCACAGCGCGCCGGTAAAAGTGGGCGGGATTGGGAGTGCGTAGGGTTCCGGAAAAAAAGTGGTCGGGACCCCAGTAGGAGTGCACAGCGCGCCGGTAAAAGTGGGCGGGATCCAAGTGGAAGTGCGTAGAGTTCCGGAAAAAAGTGTAAGCGCGCCGGTAAAAGTGGACGGGACCCAACTGGGAGTGCCTGGGGCGCCGGAAAAAAGTGGTCGGGACCCAAGCAGGAGTGCACAGCACGCTTGTAAAAGTGGGCGGGACCCAACAGGGAGTGCATAGGGCGCCGGAAAAATGGTCTGGATCCATTTAGGAGTGCACAGCGCGCCGGTAAAAGTGGGCGGGATTGGGAGTGCGTAGGGTTCCGGAAAAAAGTGGTCGGGACCCCAGTAGGAGTGCACAGCGCGCTGGTAAAAGTGGGCGGGACCCAATTGGGAGTGCCTGGGGCGACGGGAAAAATGGTCGGGACCCCAGTAGGAGTGCACAGCGCGCTGGTAAAAGTGGGCGGGACCCAATTGGGAGTGCCTGGGGCGCGGGAAAAAATGTTCGGGACCCAAGTAGGAGTGCACAGCGCGCCGGTAAAAGTAACATGTGTCCTAAATAGCCGAACCGGTGCGATCGGCATTAGGGTATGAACGGCGTGTTTTCTTCTTCTTATCGCTGAAGGAAACTTTCGCTAAAATGAAATGAAATTATCTAACTGTTTCGCTTCGCTACGGGAGGTTTATGATTTGGCATAATAATATTTGTGAAAAACTCGTTAAAAGAAGTGGAATACTCGATGTATTTGATTTGTCATGAGATTTAACACGGAAGAAACACTAAAAGCTCGATGAAATGGTGTTCCATTGATTTGGATGTGTTCTTTGTTACCAAAAATCTAAAAGTGAGTGTGGTTTTGAAAGGCCAAATCACGCGGGTTTTACTGAGCCTAGACACAATCGTCAAAAAATAAAAATTGGGCTGGAAGCCACAAAATAGTACTTCAAGGCGCTCATACTTGCAAACTTTGACTGCGAGCGATCATTTGTTCTCAGAGAACGCGTGATTAGCAGTTCACAACCACACTCACTTTCAGATTTTTGGTAACAAAGAACACATCCAAATCAATGGCACATCATTTCATCGAGCTTTTAGTGTTTCTTCCGTGTTAAATCTCATGACAAATCAAATGCATCGAGTATTTCACTTCTTTTAACGAGTTTCTCACAAATATTATTATGCCAAATCATAAACCTTCCGTAGCGAAGCCAAAACAGTTAGATATTCGGAGAAAGGAAGGCTTAGCCAGCGCACAATTTTCTGCGCTGAGTTCCTGGACCTTCTCCTGCAGCTCCTCGTTTTTCGCAAAAACCTATGCGAATTAATTCTGCAAGTGAAGTATGTGAACAAGCAAAGCCTTCAGACATTCCAGGGCCTTCTTGTTCGCCTGCAGCTGCTCAAGCGCAATTTCGATTCCTCTCGACGACTGTGATGTGACATTCTTGCCTTCCTTGGCTGATTTCCTCTGAGTCTTGATCTAGAAGGAGAAAGTAGCAGCGGCAGGCATCTTGCTGGGCAAAGTAGAGGGGGCCGAAATGCACCTGCTATGGTGGCTTTTTAAGGTTAATGATGAAAGCCACAAGGTTCCTCGCCTGTGGAGCCCACTCGAAGACGTTTGGCCAATATCCGGCAGCGGCCACGTAATTCGTAGCAGTATACAACAGAGGTGTGCAATAATAAAAAATAAATTTTTCGTTAAGCGTTAATTTTCGAAAAAAACCCGCGTTAACCTGTTGATGCGTTAGCACGCTAATTTCGCACTTCGAAAAAAATTCCAAAAACATCATCTTACCAAAAAGAAAATCCATGAATCACCAGAGCTCCCAGAAAAATAAAACAGACCTTCAAATTACGTCAGCAAGTGCGTAGGGCTCCAGAAGCCGTAGGCACGGCCCCATGGCAAGTTGCGATAGGGCTCCATATGGCGTCATCATGACGTCTTGGAAAGGAATGTAGGAGCTTCGGGAAGGATGGCTCTCATAAACAAAAATGATGATAACCAATTGATAAAAAGTAGGGTATAAAAGAAGTGGAGAGCTGTGTTTCTTCATTCACCTACCGTCCTTCTCTAAGGCTCCGGTCATAGTTGGATGAGCCGACGTCTCCAGCTCGGTCGATACACACAGAATGCATTGGAAATGAGATGCAAAAATCACTCGGTGTATCCCTCCAACACCCCCCAACACCCACCCGGTCGATACGTATGAACAACATGGTGAGGTGAAGCTGAGAAAATCACTCGATGTATCCCTCCAACATATCCATGCAATACGTGGATGACGGCGGATGAAAAAATCACCGGGTGGGCGGGCCTATGATAAAACACTGCGTATCACTAGAAAGCTAACCTTACTGCTACCTCCGTTCCTTCACTTTACTCTCCTTCACTATTTCTCTGAACAGGTGCAATCCTGCTGTCCACGTAATCATTGTCATATCTAGTTGGATACACCGAGTGATTTTCTCAACCTCGCTCCATCATTTTAAACATACGTTTCGACAGGGTGGGTGTTGGGGGGTGTTGGGGGGTGCGGGGGGGGGGGGGTGTTGGGAGGAGTCGGTGGGTTACAGATGCAAATAGCACCAACTCTGACCGGGGCCTAAGGTTCAGCAGTTGAGGATCTGCCTGGACTAGGAAGTAGGAAAACAGCACCAACGGTGGTGAAGATACAATACAAGCAGAGTAAAAACTTGGAAATTTAAAGGCAGTGTTCACGATGAAATCGTTTTCCTGTTTTTCCGCCTATCTTGAAAACGGCCCCATGCTGATTACAATGATATCTCTGAAATCGCACAAGACCTTCAGGGAACGGAGTTATGGTCCCTCAAATATTGAGCTAAGGAAGCATGGTGGACGAGTTGTCCGAGGCTTGTAACTTCCGTCTTTTGCAGCCGATGTATGCGAGCTGATCTGAGTAGGGAGAGAAGTTGAGAATGAAGGGAAGAACGGGGCTATTGATAGGAAACGATCACTCATCTCAAAATCTCGAGCATTCATTTGTTCACGTCGGTGGGCGTGGAAAGTGCATCTGGGGGTGACGAGCTGATGGGTGTCCAACTTTGTGGCCGTAGGGGACCGTTCCTAGCTCATTTTTTCTCAGTTTTTTCAACGTTAGGGCTCCGCTAGGCCCCGCAGCTGCCGATCTCCACCAGAAAATCAGACATGGTTTTTATCGTGAACACTGCCTTCAAAGAGCCGTGACTCGACCGACGAAGATGAGCCATCATTCCCGAAGCTCCATACCTACGTTCCCTGGAAAGTGGGTGGGGCTTCAAATGACGCGGTCAAGACTTCGTGGGAAAAGGGGTAGGCCTCCAGATGATGTCACGGAAAGTAAGTAGGGTGTCAGATAACGACGTCAGGAGGCCGTGGAAATTGCTTAGCGCTTCAAGAGGGCTTGCGCCGCGTCGTAGAAAGTCCGTTGCGCTTTATGTAGAGCGTGTTAGGCGTGGTAGAAACTGAGTAGCGCTTCATGTGCAGCGTGCGCTGTGTAAATAGTGATAAGCACTTTATGTGGAGCATGCACTGCAT
Source organism: Aplectana chamaeleonis (assembly GCA_029168955.1). Taxonomy (NCBI): domain Eukaryota; kingdom Metazoa; phylum Nematoda; class Chromadorea; order Rhabditida; family Cosmocercidae; genus Aplectana; species Aplectana chamaeleonis. Next base: position 237,330 of record JAPDOI010000743.1, read on the forward strand.
CATGGAAAGCTGGTGAACAGAGTTCAGTGGAAAGTGAATAGGCGCCCAGAAGGGTAGTCTGGAACGTCTTGGCAAATGATGGTCTACACTATCTGACATGCGTAGATTGATATCTTTAATACGAGCTTGGAAACTTTAAAACCTACGGCATTCGCCGCTTTTTGGATAGGTTTAATGTGTGTGCTCACTTGGCACAGATTAATTTCCTTTCTCAGTTTACTCTCTAGTGCAGTCCACCGAATATGTACAGTCATCAATGAGAAGCGGTCGGCACAAGAACAATTTGCATGAATTCCTAGGCAATACGCTCTCCACTGGTTGAGCGGGAGCGCTACTGCTGCAATGTGTTCCATTCACATCGATTTCCAACCAACCGCTTCTCATCGATAAGTAGAGGTGCAACCTTTGTGTACATGGATCCTAGTGATACTTTGCGCTCCCCTTCAAAGATTGGCGCAAACTCGGTTCACCTATGTTCGAGCATTTGTCACCGAGCTTGCGCCAATCTTCAATAGAGAACGCAAAGTATCACTAGGATCCATCCCGACTGTATGTCTTCAGGTGTCCACAAATACGGCAGGCAGTCTTTCTGTCTATGGCAGCGTACATTGAGGTAGAAAAAGAAATCTGCGTCGACCGTTTATATGCAAAAACGATTCGATAATTCCCACAGTAGGACGGCTGTTTACTATCACATGCCATTCGATACAGTGATGATATGCTCAAAAGTATCACCAGCCTGACCTTCAATCCAATCTCCCAACCCTCGTTTTGTACCTTACTCGACCGCAGAAGTAGATTAGATCTCACATTTCCTTTTTGGAACACCTAACTATTCGAATTCTTCGGAATCGAAAAGAATAAACTCCAATAGATAGACAATGAAATGGAAAGCATTGAGGCCAGCGATATTTTTCCCAACAGGCGAAAATCGACCGCGCACAAGCCGACGCGACGTACACGGCCTCAGTCTTAAAATTTGCCATTGGAAAATGAACGTGATTTCAGGAATTTTTCGTCGAGCGTTAATCGTTAATTTTACAGGAAAAAAAAACAGCGTTAATAACCCTGGTACACACTATAGAGTTCGCGCAATCATTTTAGTCTGATGCATGGACGGGGCTGCGGCGGTAGATCACCCCGCGCGAATCGAAACCCCATTCTCCAGTGAGGCCGCCAACCCCGCACGGCCAGTCGCCTGGTCTACGCGTCGGACTAAAATGAAAACGGAAACCATACATTCCATCCGATGGCCAAAATCGCGTCGGATCGGATTTCCGGATATTGCCGATTTTGCAAAACCGACCCATCGGATAAAACGGATACTGGCCCAAACGAGAATTTCGGATAACGGATCCTATCCGAAACGAGAATTTTTCACCGGATCGGATATCGGATATCCCATCGGATAAAATCGGATCCACCGGTTAATTCGGATGAAAAAACGGATAAGAAAAATTTTCAGTAGTACCGAAGAGTCAACTCCGTGTATTCAAGCAAATACAATTCTAAAGGTAAATGTAATCTTCATAAATTATTCGTAGAAACAAACAAAACACCGGTCCTGGGAAATTTTAAAGCAATAGTTGACATGAGAAGTTGGACCGGTATTAGTAAACCTTCAGGGCTGGAATTCACGAAACGCTAACCACGTTTCAGCCATGGTTTGAGGCCGATCGATTTGCACACGATGTGCATAGCCATGGCTACGCTAGCCATGGTTGAAACGTGGTGGATCCGAGATGCTCAACCTACGCGTGGTGGATCTGTGGAGTCGACTACCAAGATCAAGGAGACTCATCAAACGGGCATCAACAACTTTACGAGGAGTTTTTTCTATGTGGGAGTGCAAACGGCTGGCTGCTGCACTCGTTCGTATTCTGTTGTTACGAGCTGGCATTGAGTGGAACCCGGGACCGAGAAACAAGACTCCACGTTATTCCTGTCTTCACTGTGGGTTATCTGCGCAACATGCAAGCGTTCAGTGCGGTGGTAGTGCCTCGGCTGGGTACATCTCAAATGTTCGGGGTTGACCAGCTATAATGACTATACTGATGCTTACTGTTGTATATCTTGCTCTAGCTCTCCCCCTAGTGTTCCTCTTCATAGTCTAGACATTTTTCAACTTAACATCAATGGCCTGCGTGCCAAACTTGCTGAACTCACATTGTACATTGAACGCATTCATCCAGATGCCATCCTACTTCAGGAGACAAAATTTAGCCCAACATCCTCCCTACCCCGCCTTCCCGGTTATACGTCGTACCACCTTCCCCGCACATCCCATGGTGGTGGCGCTTCCACATTTGTAAAATCCACCATACCCTCTCACCTTATTCCTATTCCTAATGATAATGTTGTAGAATGTAGCGGTGTTCATGTTGTATTGCAAAGTTGCCCCATGGATATTGTTAATGTTTATATTCCCCCTGTCTCCTCGTGTCCTAGTTCGTTTGACCCCACTCCATTTTTGCATTCTGTACACTCTGCCATCCCATCGTCTTCTGTTGTCATGGCTGGCGATTTTAATGCTCACTCTTCATCCTGGTTCTCCTCTCTAGATCCTGATGACAGAGGTGAACTACTTGAGCTTTTTGCTGAGGATTGTGATCTTGTTGCCATTAACGAGGACGCCCCCACTCGCCTTCCTTCCACGGGCAGGCTGTCCTCTCCGGATGTCACTTTTGTATCATCTTCTTTTGCTGTTTCCTGTAACTGGTCCACTGCTACAGTTATGGCCAGTGATCATGTACCCATATGCGCATCATTGGATTTGTCTCTCAATAGCCATCTTGCACCTTTCCTTGGCTCTCGTAGCAAACTGTATACCAACTATCGTAAGGCTAACTGGGACCAGTTTAAAGAGGCGTTACTCAGCCGGGTAGCCTGCTATGCGCTTACCGGCTCCGTTCATGAAAAGGACAAGTTCATCGTTGACGCCATATGCAGTGCCTCCAGATTCGCAATTCCTACAGGGCGTGTGAGAACGTTTCATCCCAACGTTCCCAAGGATGTTGTGGAGCTGATCGAATTTTGGGACGAGAAGCGCCGAGCTGATCCTGTGGATCCCAGTATTCAACAACTATCGGATGAGATCACCAAAAGGCTGAATGATCACAAGCGGACGCGGTGGATGTAGTTCACTGAATCTTTGAATTTCTCAACTGATGTAAAGAAGACGTGGGGCATTCTTAAGCGGTTGTCTGGGAAGAAATACGCAGCGGATCGCAACATGCTTGAGTTCCCTTCGGGGAAATTTGAGTCCGGCTTTAAGGCTGCATGTCGACTTGGAAAACACTTCGCTTCAGCGACGTCCCGCCGTGATCGATCCAACAGACTCACTCTCCGGTCTATAAGGAAGCTCACCCGACAAGATGTACCTGCCATAACTGCCTCTGAGATGTCTTCCCTCATCAAGTCCATGAAGAGCTCGACAGCCGAAGGACCCGACGGCGTGTCAGCCTACCATCTCAAACACTTGCCGGGGCAGTTCCTTGAATAACTTTCTGATCTAGTCTACTCGTCATTCATCTCAGTTGTCATCCCCGCTAGGTGGAAGCAAGCAAGTGTTCTGCCAATCCTCAAGCCTGGCAAACCAGAAGATCAAGCAACTTCGCATCGACCCATCTCCCTTTTGTCCCCTATTGCTAAGTTAGCGGAGAAATTTATCAACCCGCACCTCCAAGAAGCATTACGTCATAACTTGCATCAACATGGCTTCAAAAAGGCCAACTCAACCATCATGGCACTCACGTCCATCACAGAACACATTATTGCTGGCTTCAACATGAAACCTCCAGCTGGTAGAAGTATAGTCGTGGCGGTTGACTTAAATGCTGCCTTCGATGACGTCAGTATACCGCTGCTGTCCAAATCGATCCTGGACTCTACTATTCCTCACTGGTGCAAAAGATGGACAGATAACTTTGTCAAAAATCGTTCCATACGTGTGAAATTTGATGAACATTTATCAAAGTCTGTGCCCCTGAAGGCAGGCGTTCCACAAGGAGAAGTTTTATCTCCCAGCCTGTTTTCTTTGTATCTATCTGATGTGCCGAAGCCGTCGTCAAACATCCACTTATGTCTATATGCGGATGATATCACTATTACTTGTACTGACCCTGTCATCGATCGAGCCACTGCTGAGGTGAATAAATAACTCGTCAGTCTTGCCAAGTTCTTTAATTCGAAGCAGCTAAAGGTCTCTCCAACCAAGTCCAGCGTTACTTTGTGCACTACAGCGACTGCTGAACGCAAGCTGCATCCCAAGGTTCTTTGGGAAGGAAATATGCTGCCCTTATCAAAACACCCTCGTCTACTTGGTGTATTCTCGGACCCGTCACTGCGTTTTCATTAAAACACACGTATTCGAGCTGCTGCTGCCAACACACGTAACAACATTCTACGTTTGCTGGCAGGCACTACATGGGGCAGCTCTAAGGAAATTTTGAGAACCATCTACAGGGCTATGGTGCAGCCGGTGATGGAATATGGAGCCCCAATTTGGTCAAGACACCTGTCGGAAGCCTCTTGGAGCAAGCTTCAGCATGCACAGAACACTGCTCTGCGCGTGATTACTGGATGCCCTAGATCCACACCGGTACCTCATCTACATCAAAAGTGTTCGCCACTGCCTGTAAAGCAGCATTGTCAACTCCAGTCGCAGCAGTTCCATGTTGGCATTGTAAGGAATTCCACACACCCTAATTTCCCATTACTGTCATCTGGTCCCCATTTCCGACATATTCGCTCGCCCCTTCATGCTGCAGTCTCTGTCTTGGATCGTCAACGTTGGGCGACGTCGGAGCTCAATCGCGTCAGATTACTGCAAATGGAGCACACCCGATTCGTCAGAGAATACCTTTCCAGTGCTCCCCTAAATCCAATACTTGGTGACGTGCCCCCCCCCCCGATCGATGGCTGCGAATCGGACCTACCCAGACGTACACGCGTCATCCTGTCAGGTCTAAGATGTGGACACTCCTCATACCTCAAGGCCTTCGTCCATAAGATCGATTCGTCGATCCCTGACGAATGTCCTGACTGCTACAACCCAGGCCATGATTCATTTCATTGATTTTCATGTCCTGCAAGGCCGACTTCTCTAACAGTTATGGATATGTGGAAGAACCTGTGCAATGTGGCTGCCTTTTTACAGCTATGAGGAGAAGCTCTATGTGGCCGATAAGAAGAAGAAGAAACGTGGTTAGCGTTTCGTGAATTCCACCCGATTGGAGAAAAAAATACAACAAACTATCGTGGTGACCATAAAACAAGACATATTTGAAGATCTTGGACTGATATGGTTGCTTTAGCCATACAGCGCATTTAAAGACACGCGTTCAGTCGACTATTTCGGTGTCGTCTTCCGACACATCTTCCTCTCCGAAAGTAGATCGTCACTATTCAAGTCAGCTTTATCATAATCGGATTTGACCTCACTGCGCCCATACTTTTCGATGACTACATGTTAGTACAGAGAAAATTTAGAGGTCTAACAATTGGAAAGTAATGTAGTGCAGCAAATCCTGGGCTATTGAATATTCAGGGCCGCAATCCTCGCAACGGAGTCGGCCGCGGCACGCCGCTGCTCGCGCAGGAATTCCAACAGTGGAAACCAGAAACCTTCCGAGGTAACCAAAATGAGGCGTAAGCAAAATGCTCTGGCCGTACACAGCACGAAACATAGAAAAGTTCGAGCACAAGCTCCAGGAATCATTTCGGCTGCTCTTTTCAATGTTAGCATCCGGAAAAAGGCGGTTGACTTCACAACATCCAGAGTTTTCCTCCCCTTTCAAAATACGAATAGTTAGTGACTCAGAGGTTGATATATTTTACAAAGATGTTTTTCTAAGTGGGTTCATTTGACAGATATACGACTAAGATAGCGGCAGGTACGAGTGCTCATAGAATCGTGACGAAGGATGACACGCTTCGGTTCTCCGCCACTGAATGGAAGAATGGGATTTTGTCAAATTCAAGTACAGGCGTAAAACATCCTTCCTGGGTCCCTCTCTACAGTACTGCGCAATTTTTCTGCAAAAAAAAGCGTTTTGGGGCCTTTTTATGCGCTCTTAAAGCGCCGCATCGCCGTAACTCACTTTAAAATCGACGGAATGAGTTTTCTGGTAATTTTCGTGTTCCTCTCAGTGAGGCGAATGCAATGGTACGTCTAGAAAGTTTTAGTAGTAAAGAACGTGCTGCTGCAGCCAAGTCACGCTATAACATTCTGCGTGCATTTGCTGGCACCGCCTGGCAGCACAAAGGAAGTTCTGCGTAAAACGTATAGAGCCATGGTACTGCATGTTTCGAAACCTCCGAGCACTCGCGTAGAGGACCACAGATGGCTGAGCATACACGTTTCATGACAGAATAGTTGTCTGCTGCTCAGCCCAATCCCGTATATGGCGGTGCGCCTCCTCTAGTCGATGATAGTGAAGCTGACCTGCTCAGGCGTACTCGAACCATACTAGCAGGTCTTCGATGCGGTCATTCTACCTACGTGAAGGCCTACGCACAGAGGATTGACCAGTCAGTCCCCGATATATGCCCTGCCTGTCAACGTGTTGAACATGATTCATTGCATCAATTTTCTTGTCCGGTTAGACCTACAACCCTGTCTGCTCTAGATTTATGGTACAAGCCGTGCGAGGTGAGGTTGCCAACTTTCTGCGCCTCTGATGCGATGCTTTCTAATGGCTGAGAAGAAGAATAGTAGAAGAAAGAATCTTCTGGATTTCGATATTTCAATTTTGGCGCCAACAATGCTTCAAAATACATGTGCACGCGTAAACCACAGGCGCACATAATCGTCGTTTGCGTCTGCGTCGTGCACGTCGACGGAGTTTGATTTCGAATTTCGGACAAAGCAGAAACAGTGGGCAGTGGGTCAGGAATTACCTTCAGGGCGCGATTGTTGAGTTGAGTAAAATGAACGCAAATCTATACGGTTTTATCCGAAATTATCCGATTTTCATTCGAAATTAACCGATTTTTAACCAAAATTATCCGATTTTCATCCGAACTTATCCGATTTTCATCCGATTTCGATCCGATCGATTATCCGTTTTCAACCGTTCTTCTATCCGATTATCCGGTTTTCTGATCGGATCCTTCGATTTTCACTTTTCCGGATATCGGATATTTCGGATATCGTGTTTTTTCGTCTAATCGGATTTCGGATCAATCCGAAAACGCCATTTTGACGTCGGATCGGGTTTCGGATAATTATCCGATCGGATTATCCGACCCGGATATCCGAAACCGACTCCGTCGGATGGAATGTATAGTACACACTAGCCGACCATCGGCTCGAAACCAGACCGCTTTGCGTCAGCCGTTTTGTAGCGTCGCGGTAGCCACCCTCCACTCCGTAGTCCCTCACTCATACTTGGTAAGTGATACTTTTCCTATCGCAACTTACACTAATCTTCTGAGATACTGAAACTTCGGTGAATGATACTTTTCCTTTCGTAACTAACACTAATCTTCTGAAAAACTGAATCTGGTGACATCCACTTAGGCTTTCGTTGTAACTGTTTATTCTAGAACCAATAACTAAAAATCAGTAGCCGAAAGTCATCATTTAATGGAATAAAATTCATCTTGTCATAATGTCGTCTCCTCTTTGATTGTTTTGGGGCACAGCTTTTCACTAACTTCTCTCTTCTGGAGCGCTAACTCATTTTGTATAGCACCCGGGTCACGAGTCATAGCACATATCACGATTTCTCGTTGCTGGCCCTTTTTAAGTAATACTGTAATTTTTTTCGCAGTAAGGAGAACAGGAGCATCAGATACTTCTCGTTTTCAAAGCTCACTACAAATCTGGTAAGGAAGCACCTTTCCAAAAAACAAATCTGGTAAGGAAGCACCTTTCCAAAAAGTTCGAATTCTCGCAGACCGAGCATGACACACTCATGGTCCGAGAAGTTCGCCATCGAATATAACTGCTGGTAACTCCTCATTTAGCTTTTGATTTCAAGGTACCTGCCCTGATACCCGGATTGAGATCTCGCCCACCTTAAAGGCAGTGTTCACGAAGGAAAAGTTGCCCGTTTTTTTGGCTAAAACGTAAGATTCGGGTCCCTCTAAGACGATTAAGATCGGAAGTGCGACGACAAACGGCCGGTAAGTGGGTGGAAATCTCGTGGGCCAGTCAACCCATTTGGCCACTCCGCCCACATATTATAACAGTTCCCTTTTTTCGTGGTTAAATGGGCGATGGTTTCCGATCGAAAGCCCAGTTCTTTCCTTCATTCTCAACGTCTCTCTTTACTCAGGTCAGCTCGCACACATCGGCTGCGAAAAACGGGAGTTACAAGCCTCGGACAACTCGTCCACAATGCTTCCCTAGCTGAATTTTGAGGGGCCATAACTCCGTTTCCAGGAGGTCTTGTAAGATTCCAGGGACATCATTGAAATCAGCATGGGACCGTTTTCAAGATAGGCGGAAAAAACAGAAAAACGACTTTTACCGTCTTTTATCGTTAATCGCCTTTAAAGGCAGTGTTCACGATAATCTTCAATTTTGAGATTATTCGCAAAATTGATTAATTGACTTCCGGGTAGAACTAAAATGACGGATAAACTGAGAAAGACGAACCAGCTCTCACAGGAACTGTTCGTTGTGAAATATTTTGTGGACCAGTCCTCTGTCATTTTCTGCTTTCTGTTGCTCCGTCCCTGCCTTCGGACCCTAACTAATACTGTTTTGCATAAAATGTTTTGTTAATTTTCCACTGACCCCAATTTTCATCGGTCCCAACCATCTGGAACATGTTCATTCAATCGGACAACTAGTCCAGGCCAGAGAATAATGTTACTGAAATACGACGTTTTAATGCGTTTCTCGCCGCTTCTTCGTAATTTCGGTAACACTTGGAGACCAACGCATTGTTTTACGTGGAAAACTCGGAAATGAAAACCATCTTGAACACTGCCTTTAAAGGCAGTGTGCACGATAAATTTCGTCTTCAGTTTTCTACCGGAAATCTAAAGGCTGGGGTCTCACTGAAGCACTAGGGGGTGAAAGAACGAACAAAAACGAGCTCGAAAGAGCTGTAATGGGCTCCCACATCCGCTTCTGCTAGCTATACTTTCCATCCGATGGCCAAAATCGCGTCGGATCGGATTTTCGGATATTGCCGATTTCGCAAAACCGACTCATCGGATAAAACGGGTACTGGCCCAAACGAAAATTTTGGATAACGGATCTTATCCGAAACGAGAATATTTGATCGGATCGGTTATCGGATATCCGACCGGATGAAATCGGATCCACCGGATGATTCGGATGAAAAAAACGGATAAGAAAAATTTTCAGTAGAATTGAAGAGTCATATCCGTGTATTCAAGCAAATACAATTCTAAACCCAGTTGTAATCTTCCTATATTATTCGTAGAAACAAACTAATCACCGGTTTCGAGAAATTTGAAAGCAATAGTTGACATGAGCAGTTGAACCGGTACTAGCAAACCCTCAGTGCTGGAATTCACGAAACGATAACCACGTTTTAGCCATGGTTTGGGGCCGATCGAATTGCGCACGATGTGCATAGCCATGGCTACGCTAGCCATGTTTGAAACGTGGTTAGCGTTTCGTGAATTACACCCCAGATTGGAAAAAAATTACAACAAACTATCGTGGTGACCATAAAACAAGACATATTTGGAGATTTTGGACTGATATGGTTGCTTTAATCGAACAGCGCATTTTAAGACACGCGTTCAGTCGACTACTTCGGTGTCGTCTTCCGACACATCTTCCTCTCCGAAGGTAGATCGTCACTATTCAAGTCAGCTTCATGATAATCGGATTTGACCTCACTGCACCCATACCTACATGTTGGTACAGAGAAAATTTCGAGGTCTGACGTTTGGAAAGTAATGTAGCGCAGCGAACCCTGCGCAATTAATAATTGGGGCCGTATTCCTCGCAACGGAGTCGTCTGCGGCACGCCGCTGCTCGCGCAGGAATTCCAACAGCGGAAACCAGAAACCTTTCGAGGTAACCAAAATTAGGCGTAAACAAAATGCTCTGGCCGTACACAGCACGAAACATAGAAAAGCGAGCACAAGCTCCAGGAATTATTTCGGCTGCTTTTTTCAATGTTAGCGTCCGGAAAAAAGCGGTTACTTCACAACACCCAGAGTTCCCCTCCCATTTAAAAATGCGAATAGTAAGTGACCCAGAGGTTTGATATTCTATACAGAGTTGTTTTTCTAAGTGGGCTTATTTGACAGATATACGACTACCTAAGACAGCGGCGGGTACGAGTGCTCATGAAATCGTGACGAAGGATGACACGCTTTGGTTCTCTGCCACTGAATGGAAGATTGGGATTTTGACAAATTCAACTACAGGAGTGAAACATCCTTCCTGGATCCCTCTCTACGTTTCCACGAGAAGACACGTAAACTCTGGTACCGCCGTAGTGACCTGTTGATTTTGATCAATACCAGCAGCGGAGCGGTGGGCCTCGGTGAAATATAACTAGTGATAAGGAGGTTCCGACGAAAAAGCCGCCGCTCCGCGCTGTGATAATCGAAATCAACAGGTCACTACGGCGGTACCAGAGTTTACGTATATGTGCTGCTGCAGCCAATTCACGCAATAACATTCTGCGTGCCCTTGCTGGCACCGCCTGTGGCAGCACAAAGGAAGATCTGCGTAAAACGTACAGAGCCATGGTACTGCATGTTGCGGAACCTCCTCGCTTTCGCGTAGAGAACTAGAGATGGCTGAGCATACACGTTTCATGACAGAATAGTTGTCTGCTGCTCAGCTCAATCCCATATATGGCGGTGTGCCTCTGAGTCGATGATAGTGAAGCTGACCTGTCCAGGCGTACTCGAACCATCCTATCAGGTCTTCGATGCGGTCATTCTACCTACGTCAAGGTCTACGCGCAGAGAATCGACCAGTAAGTCCCCGATAAATGCCCTGATTGTCAACGTGTTGGACGTGATTCATTGCATCTATTTTCATGTCCCGTTAGACCTACAACCATGTCTGCTTTCGATTTACGGTACAAGCCGTGTGAGGTCGCCAGCTTTCTGCGCGTCTGATGCGATGCTTTCTAATGGCTGAGAGGAAGAATAGTAGACGAAAAAATCTTCTGGATTTCGAAATTTCAATTTTGGAGCCGACAGTTCGTCAAAATACATGTGCGCGCGTAAATCACAGGCGCACACTATCGTCATTGCATCTGCGTCGTGCACGTCGACGTACAGTGATTTCGAATTTCGGACAAGGCAGAAACAGTGGGCAGTGGGTCAGGAATCACATTCGGGGCGCGATTTCTGAGTGCTGCCGAGATGTCGTACGTTCGTACCGTGGCAGTGTAGAGGAAGGAAGATCGCCTCCGTGCAAACCGACATCAACCGCTCCGAGAAGAGGGTTTTTGTCATGGTAGAGGTGCTGGTCGGCCGCAGCTCTCCTGAGAATTCTACTACAAAGGGCAGGCGTTGAGGGGAACCCAGGTCCAGCGCAGAAGTATACATGTGCCACCTCCAGCAAGGATGTTACCTGGCATCTCTCCAGTGCTTCGGATGCCAAAGGTGGGTGCATCTCTCCCGTTCGGGCCTCAGTTCTGTGAGGCATCATGACTCAAACGCATATCGAACGCAAATGTAAACGGTTCTATTCGAAATTATCCAATTTTCATTTGAAATTAACCGATTTTCAACCAAAATTATTCAATATTCATCCGAAATTATCCGATTTTCATCCGATATCGATCCGATTGATTATCCGTTTTCAACCGGTTTTCTATCCGATTATCCGGTTTTCTGATCGGATCCTTCGATTTTCACATTTTCTGATATCGGATATTTCGGATATCGTGTCTTTTCGTCTGATCGGATTTCGGATCAATCCGAAATCGCCATTTCGACGTCGGATCGGATTTCGGATATTTATCCGATCGGATTATCCGACCGGGATATCCGAAACCGACTCCGTCGGATGGAATGTATACTGCTAGCCCTTCCCGCCCGCGGCCGAGTTTTCCGAGTAAGAGTTTGCTCCGCTTCTTCATTAGCATTGGAGCGCGAGCGCGGTTGAGTTTTAGCATTGGGGCGCATTTGCACACGCTGCCTACTTCAGGCCAATGCCCGCGCAACTGATCCCCCGTTGAAATGTGACTTTCAAATAGAGAAGCTAATTTTGGATGTTTCGCAGCGTTTTTCATGATTCATTCTTTACTGATGAAACGGTCAGACTCTAAACCTTCATTCTCTGGTGAAAGCTCGAAAACGATTTTCATCGTGGACACTGCCTTCAGAGTTTCGCGACTCGTTCGAAATCTCCAATGATATGAGTTCTCAAACTCAGGCACCGTTTCGATTCGAGCGCCGTCAGAACGAGGTTGGACCTTTGAACCGCTCTGGCTCGCAACGAAAAAAGGGGCGGGGACAACCCGAAACGTGGCTCGTTCGTTTCGGGAATGACATCGGTCCACCTCTCAAAGCCGGGATTGCAGTCTCGATGATTTCGTAATTAATCCGAGGACCGTGTGTCGGTCGACCTGTCATAGCCGGGACTGCAGTCTCGGTGATGACGTCACGCCTTCGTGGATCGTGGCTCGCTTTTGTTCATCCGTGCCCTGTTTTTCTTCTCATACTGTCGTTTTCGGAGCTAAATTCCGGTCCGCAAATGCGGATTGCCGCTCTTTCATCATGCAACACGATAATCGTGCTGGAAGAAAGGTGAATCGTGTCGGACCTAACAATAAAACTATTTACAGTCAACCTAGCCATTCCGGATAAAATTACTTTTCTAGAACCGTTTTTGGCATAGAATCCGATAACTATCTTCGCAGCTGCCTAAAACCACTCTGAAAAAAGTTGTACGTGTTTGTCTAAGCCTGGGGGCAAGGTAAGGGGCGGCCCTATGAAATTTTCAGAGTGTTTTGCAGAAAAATTGGGATTCGGCTTGAAGCTTGTATGCAGGGATAGTCTAGGGTGCTGAACACGAATCTGGAGTCCGTTTGTCAAAATTCTGAAGTTTCTTAAAGGCAGTGTTCACAATAAATTTCACTTCCGATATCTCCACGGCTTACGGAAGGTCTGGTGCTCTACATAGCAAGGCATGCTTGAAAAGGACACGAAAGACGTGTTTTTGAGCACAAATAGACCCTCTCTTGTTTACGTTGATTTTCGAGCGTGGAGGAATTGACGGCTAGAAGGATACCCATTGGTGCAATGAAGCGATCAGCTCACTTATCAGCACTTCCTTGACTTGATCATTCCTGTAATCTGAGTCTTCATTTGTTCATTCCCAGGGTGCGGATCTGGGGCACCAGGCGTGTCTGGGGCACCAAAACGCTTGTTTGAAGCCGTTATTTTGCCGCTCCTGTCTCGTTTTCTACCGTTCTTTCGACACTGTGAACCTAGGATCCTTCTCGACTATCATTTCACTGTGGAAAGTAAACGAGGATGATCATCGTGAACGCTGCCTTTTAAGGTTACGATAGGTACCATGCCATTTAGGCGGCAAAACCTACCTTAGTATTTCGAAAATCGACAACAGGACACTAAATCCGTATTCACCACCCCGGATAACCCCCGCATACAAATTTTGAGTCAAATCTGAGAATCTGATCGAACTACCGAAGACCCATACGTTATCTACCGTAATCTGCCGAAAATCAATAAGCGGACCTAAGATTCGTGCTCAGCACTCCAAATAACCATCTGAGAAACATTTTGAGCCAAATCTATCGTAGCACTCCGGAAATCGTCAAAAGTCGCGATTTGCAATAAAATTTTCCCACGATGGGAAGCTTTGAACAAATCTAGTCGAAAACTCCGGAAAATCGACAAATAAACTACAGATGTGTGATCAGCGCCCCAAATAATCCACTTGGGAGAATTTTAAGTTAAATCTGGAACATTTTCCTGAAACGATACCAGAGCCTTGTAGTTGAAATAAATGAACACCCAACGAAAAATTCCGCCGAAGTCCAAAACGCTATCAGTCTGCACTAAATTCAGAAAATGTGCCTTCACCCAAAGTTACCTCAGGGGTAGTTTTGGGCGCTGAGCACAACATACTTAGCGGTGCCTGAAGGCCACAACTGCGCACTGAGCGGAGTGATGCTGGGGTCCTCCCGATGGGTGAAATTTTCACTTGGGTGCTCATCTCTTCCGACCTTCTCCCCATGATGGGAACAAGCTCAAAACGACGCGGTCATCTCGCGACGCTGAGCAAAGAACAATTAGGGCGAAATTGGTGCAGTTCACTGCGTTGTCACCATGGGTTAAATCTCATATAACATCAAATAGAGCAGAACGGCCAATTTCGCACTGAAAAAAGCGAAGAGCTCGAGGTTTTCTCGCTTTCCCATATTGCTTCTTTTCTCACTAAAAGAAGGAAAAAATCGACTCACACACACTTTCAAGTAGTAGGCTTTTATTAATATTTTTAATTATGTACTGTTGTTCTCGCAACCACATTCCGGTACGCACTTGCGGACAACGGCTGTTGAGTATCACATATGTACAGTCGACATGGATCCTAATTATACCTTGTGTTCCCTAATGAAGATTGGCGCAAACTCAGTGCCATATGCTATCACATAGGCGCACCGCCCCAACCTTCAATAGGGAACGCAAAGTATCATTAGTGTCCATGCCGACCTAAATCTTAATCACTGACTCCTGACAACGGAATGTCAATTTAATACAAGAAATGAAGTCCCGAAATGCTCGATTATCAATAATTCTTTGGTTTCTGTGTCGGGGTTCGCTGTAGAAAGTTTTAGGTCCGCCGGATAGAGGACCACTTTGATAAATCCTCTTGACAACAGTATTGGGGAAAATCAGCAAGAAACTGGTGAGAAAAATATAAAAGGTCTTAATTTTGAGAGTGATAGAGCTCACAGCTATTTCAAAACACGGTCTTTCTTTTCCACCCAATGCCTACCATTTTAAGTGCAAGTAGCATTCAAGAAAACTTGCCATTTGGTTGTGGAGTACCAGTTTAGAAAGGTGTAATGCCAGAATTAACAGGACGTTTTAATTAGTTTTGAAACTCTTGCAGCAATCCTTTCCAAATTTTCCCTGCATTATGGATCAGATCTGGATCTTCCTTCAAAAAAAAAACTCAGAATTCTTTTCAACGCGGCACTTAAACCGGGTCAGGATAACATTCTTTTCGCTTCTCTGATGCACAAAAGTAGAATTTTTGACTGGAAGGGATTTGACTCAAATCATACTCCTAGCCGCCTTGTTAGAAAAATGATTGAATGACTTCTGCACTAATGAAGGCATCAAGATCTATTTTTTAAAAGCCAAACGCTAGAACACCAAAAGAAAACATGAAAAGTTCCATGAAAGAAATACACGGAAATCAGTAGTGTGAGAATGCGAAAAAGGTGGTTTTAAGGGTCAAATAGAGTCCTTCCACTGAAAGGCGCGGCAGCGCGCAATGAAGGAGTATCGATCACGCGGCGCGGCTCGATCGATTCCCCTCCATTGCATGCTGCCGCCCCTTTCAGGGGCTGGGCTCTATTCGGTCCCTTATGCGGGTCGAAATAGGATTTATTCATGCGATTGAGGCGAGAAATGGTTCGATTTAGCGAAAAAAGTTACTCAAGTTTGATCGGTAAAAATTTCGATAAATTTTGGGATCAAGTCGGTATGTGGGTAAATCAAAATTTACCGAAAACGACCGGTAAATCGGTAAGGCTGTGAACGGTAAGTGCACACCCCTGGTGGGGAGTCTAAGCGAAATTGCCATGCTTCACACCCCGTAGACCTGCACCCTTGTGTTCGATTACTTTCCGCTTGTTTCGTGATTTCTTACATCATGGAGCAACAGAAGTTGGCAAACATGTTTCAAGAAGATCTTGAAATATTATTGCCTGGGGTGGGTGTATATTCACCGAACGGATCCAATTTTCTTCATTTTCAGAAGAAATCAAAAAGAGATAAAGATCGGCCGATCTGACTGACTAACGGTAGAGAAAGAAAATAGTGAACACTCCTTTGTTTAAGGATTTGAGCACATTTCGTATTGCAGGAGACAAGAGAAGTCAACGACAGTTGCATCTGTTCAGAATGTGTTGGGAACCCTTCGCCAAATTCGCAATGTTCCGTTTCGCTGTCGGTCCAATCGAGCTGATTGATTAGTACGGCGCCAACCCCCGACGTCTCCCGTTTCTCTCGTGGAAAACGGAAAGGCGGAGCTTTGCCGAAACGTCTCTCGTTTGCCCGACGTGGCAGAAAAAAGCGGTTCAGCCATCAAACTGGTGCCTCAGAAGGTGATTTAAAGTGTGCCCGAATGAGAATGGCGGCCCACGCGGCCGGCGTGCTTGGCAGGCGGCCGTCGCATGTGCCGTCCTCGGACGAGTGTTGGATTTCAACGACGGCCGTCCCCTCTCCCACCGTCTGCAGAGATTGATCGGCGCAGTGCTTGCTGCCAGCCTATGCCGGCCCCTTTCATAGTCGATGGCGGTGGGGACGTTTCGCATGCTCGTCCGAGAGCGGCGAACGCGACGGTTGCCTGCCAAGTCCGCCGGCCGCATGGGCCGCCATTCTCATTCGGACGCACCTTACCTCTCACTGACATTCTTCTCAATGTAGGATTTTCCGATAAAATAGAATTCGTGCTTGTGAATTTGTGGAAGGGTTAGGAAATCATGCATCGTTGCTAAGCTCAATGTGAAAAAGGATTTATCCTGGACATCATGGACCTCCCACAACGTCCTTCTTCTTGCGCTCCCCTTCAGGAGAATTTACAATTATTCGTCAAATTCCGATTCCGACGAAAACAAAGAAAAAACTAATTCAAATGCCACAGGTAAAGGGCCATAAAAAAGAAGCATATAGGGCGAGAAAAGATGGGACTTACAAAAGAAAAAATTTAACCAACTGAAACAAAAAATGATGCACCTTTAACTTTTGGAGCTATGAATTTTTGTGCGAAAAAAGTAGAAAACCATGAGACGAACATCATTATGATATGAAAATAGTCGAAGAGGACAGAAACGAAGTTGTTCGTAGCAATAAACGAAAAAAATAACAATGAAATTAGCAAAAATATGTGAAAAATAATGTCGAATCGCTTAGCAGTAAAGGGACCGAAAGTACAGAAAAACGAAGAAGCCGCGAAACTAAAGCTAGAGAAATTAGGGCACATATAAAAATGAAGTATTAACTAGATAATAGAAGCCTAGCGACGTAATTGATTTAACTGTCGCTCGTGATGTTTCGAATCCGAGCCGTGACCCGCTAGGATTGGATGATTAGGGCAGTCTTTCCTTCATTTGAATAGCAGAATTGGTTTCGGCGCCAAGGGCCGCGCTCATCAAAGGTAAACCGAGGATTAGGGATAACCAGAATGGTGAAGCAGAGGCAATTAGCGAAGGAAGTCGCTTGTAACGCGAATAGGGCGAACTCGTGGATGGTCCGTTGTTGAATCCTGCCTCAGGAGGATGAAAGTGACCCCCTGACTGTATTCATATGGCACTTCGGTATTTATTTCTTATATAATGCAGTTACTTTCATTATAGCCGTATGTTCTTGTAGTGAGAGTTTCCTTCCTCTGAAACACATGAATTCATATCAGTGACACTGCGTAAATCAGAAGTTCACATGAGAAAAGTCGTTTTCAGGGTCGTTCTGACTTTTCGAACACACTCGTATGATCGCGTTTTTCATCACCATACACCACACTCACAGATGTGCCTCCAAATCAATATACTGGCTAATCCTCTCCAACGATTTCCGGGAAATCGCCTCACTGCAAACGGTTAAGAAAAGTGCATTGTAAGCACTATTCTTTAAGGCTTTATGAACGCTTGCCAATGGTATGAAGACAACAGCTCGAACCGGCTCGTACCTCCTACGGCAACGCCAACGATGTTGTAAGCCCTGAAACCTAGTAAGGATGAACCTACTTGAGCATTGCTTAAGGGTTAGCTACCCCTTCCAATATCAATTAAATGCGGAACCTGCAAGAGCGACTGGTAGTCAAAAATCACATGAGAGTTTCCAAGAGAAGCAAGTTGAGAAAACGCGTTTTATCACATCTGCCTACCGCTTAGCGGTCATCTCTGGTAGATAAAAGGGGAAGGGGAGTTCCGCCTGACTTTATTTAGGTAATTGTACTGCTTTTCTGTGATCATAGGCATTTATCAATGTTTTGAAAATTTGTTATTTCAGCAGAAACTGTTGAATTATTCTGCTTCGTCGGCTTTTCGTCCTTAATTCTACTCAACTTCTATCTCTTTCTTCACTCTCGATGTCTTCACAATCCCACTCATAATTAATCGCATTTCTAAGCTCGACGGTCCGAAGAACGTCTGGCTTTCCATCCTCTCCGCGGAAGGCACAATAAAAGTTCATGCGAAGCTGAGTGATTAGGTTGTGCGATGCTCATTCATTTTTTTCACGTGTTTGTCATCTACAAACAGTGCACTTCATAAGCTCATTTCTTGAGCTATTACGGAGATTAAAATTGAGTCCTTGTGTACTCTTTTCGAGAATAGAAATACTGGAATTTGCAGCTAGGAGGCCAACCCCGCAACAAGGACATCATCTTCACTACCTCTGATGAACTCTTGGGACGATCCCCAACCCAAACTCATTCCATCCCCACCGACAGCTGGGGACGATCCCCTAAAGTGGGCGGAGTTGGTCCCTTCTAAGTTTGCTATTGGGAGGGACAGGGTTGAGTTTTGCAGGGACCTGGTTGGCCGTGGTTGGTCCCTCCTAAGTTCGCTATTGGGAGGGACCAAAGTTGAGTTTTGCAGGGACAAGGTTGGCCGTGGTTGGTCCCTCCTAAATTTGTTATTGGGAGGGACCAAAGCTGAGTTTTGCAGGGACTTAGTTGGCTCTGTAAAGCCGATCTTAGGGAGCCGGGTTTAAAAATACTTACCATACCGCTTACCTTTCCGCTAGCTTCCTCGATCGCTACGTGTGTACTGTGCTAAAACTGCTCAGTAGACTTACGCATTTCCTCACCTTTTTGTAACGAATCGCAACAGTTTCAAAACGTTAATCAACACAAAATCCATTAAAAATTTACTTCCAATGCGATTTCCTACAAATTCAAAGCCGAATCCAAAATCAAAAACTGAAAAAACGCTAACAACACAGTATGAATCTCAAACATGAAGAAAATGAGGTCTTCTCACAAGCTGCAAGCAGCAGTAGTACAGGTTTAACATATACAGGATGAACGCCATACAGAAATAATATTTCATAATTCCACAAGAAAACCAGCGGTCATGGAAAGAAAATCTTCAAATAAAAGGCAAACTATCCTGGGCAACCCGAAGGCTGCATTTAATGCAGGTCCCACAAAGTGAATTAGAGAAGGCTAAAAACGTGCCCAAAGTGAGAATATACATCAAAATCAACAACAATATAAACCAAATTGTAACGATTTCGGCCAAGACGAGCTCCGTCTTCGACGTACACTCATCATTACTGCGCAGTGGTAGACGGCTCATTCGCGACTACTCTCCTCTTCTGAAATTTTTATTGTTACATGAGAGACAACTCTGTGAGTTTTGACCGAGAATTAGCGGCAGAAATGACTGCTTGTCGCGTAATAGCAGTGAAATAAAGGTTGCCGCGAAATAGACGCGAAATATGTGGTCTGCTTGGGTCTGCTGAACCGTGCCCTACTCCGGAAAGGGAAGGGTAAAATCGGGTTTCTTGATCACCCACTATTACTGCTTCCCCTTACATGAGCGTATTTTCGTTATGATTGACGGTATTGTTGTCTGTAATTTTGAATGAAGGTAAGATCGACAATAAAAAGTTTGCAGCGTCATTTCTAGATTGGTGGCTATGTTAAAAGCACCAGTTGCCAGAAATAGCCGAGAAATAGCCCCTTCCAGGATCCGCAGCGGCTCCTGGTGGGCTATTTCCCGGCTATATCTCGGCCGAGCAATGGCCGCGAAATAGTCTGGAAATAGCCCACCAGGAGCCTCTGCAGAGCTATTTCGCTGTGGGCTATTTCGCGAACAATGTGGTCTTGGCCGGGCACTGGCCGCGTAATAAACGAGAAATAATCGAGAAATAGCCGCAAAGTAGCCGAGAATTAGCCCATCGGGAGCCGCTGCGGGGCCTGGGGGGCTGTTTCTCGGCCAAATCTTCCAGAGAAATAAGGAAAAACAAATTAGCTTACCGGCTTAGCAATGAGATGATTTTTTTGCGAAGGGTGAAGTGGCGTACCTCAGCTCTAAAAAAATCAAATACTCTCAATCTTTGGGCCATACTCGTTGAAATGACTATGATTTTTTCCTTTTAAAAGTCTTTCGATATATGTGCCTTTCGATATACTTCTGGTCGCTAAAGTTTCCACCTACTAGATCACAACGCAACGTTATGTAACTAGCTACAGATTGGCAACGCCGCTAGCCCCCCCCCCCTCCTTCCTCTACACCAACTCTATCTCCATGGATTCAATCCATCAGTTTCTTACGCAGCTTCTTTCGAGATTTAATAGCTTTCTACGGCTCATTTCAGCTTCTTTCCTAAGCCCGTTTACTCTTTGAGACATCTATCGCATTACTTCTACAGCCCATGCTGCCCTGTCAGCTCTCACGACGTTCTGCGAACCCTTTTTAAAGCTCTCCGAGGCATATTGCACGCTCCCTTAGGGAAAACCTTCTTTCATCCCTTACATTTTTCAACTGCTTTCTAGAGTCCTGAAAAGATAACATGAACTCCATGACTTAGGTCTATTTACAACAGAGTTATGGAATGAACACAACCTGACTGGGGACTGCTTTAAACATACCGTGGAGATTTGGAAAGCATATGATCCGTGCTTGAAAATCCCTAATTGGCAGCGGGGATTCCAAAAAGAGCATATTCATTGCTTTGCAAAGAGATGAGGGTACCCATCCGTGAACTTTTGCGGTGTTCAGAAAAAGTTCTTGGATTTGGCTCAAAACTTGCATCTGGGTGTTGTTTAGGGCGCTGAACCGGAATCTGGGGTCTTTTCTTCGCCTGACTTAGGGTTACGGTGGGTTACGGTAGGCAAAATGCCGTTTAACTGGCGTTACTTACCTTAAAATTTCGTAAATCGAAAAATGGACCTCAAATTTGTGTTCAGCGTACCAAATACCACCCACAGTGAAAATTTGAATCCAATCTGATTGACCGAGCTAACGTATACCCACCGTAATCTACCGCAATCTATGGAAAATTGATAAACGGGTTGCAGTAACACTCAAGAGACCGCGCGCTCCACGGCCAATCAAATCGGTGAGTTTTTAAACTGAATTTTTGTTGTAAACGACTATGCCAAAATGAGATATATGGCGCTTATTGCCTGCTTACCGGCTATGGAAGTTGTATTAAGCATGGACTAGCGAGACCTACCGGAGTTTTTGCTCAAGAAAACTTTTACGTGTGCCAACTTCTTGAGGTAAAATAGTTTGTCAAAATGGTGTTGACTGACAACCGTCTACCCGAAGTTTGATGCCCGTATGAACTCTCCTAAACGGAGCAGGCTGCTGGGGACTCGCAGTAGGGCGTGATGTAAGAAAATGTGAGATCAAAAAGCAAAACATCCATTTTTCCCATTTTTGAAGTTCGCATGGGTATATTCTCACTTTATCATCTCTCATGCTAAGGAAAACGCAGGTGATGTTTCCCTAGTTAAAGGCAGTGTTCACGATAATCTTCGATTTTGAGATTAATCGCTAAATCGATTGTTTGGCCACCGTGTAGAACTGAAATGACGAAGAAACCGAGAAAAACGCATCAGAAGGGCACGAAATCCTCAAGTATCAGCCCGCCTCTTAAGTATCAATGGAACTGTTCGTTGTGACAATGAAATATTTTGTGGACCCGCCTTTTGCAATTCTCCATTCTTTGTTGCTCCGTTCTTTCCTTCGGGCCCTAACTAATGCTGTTTTGCCTAAAATATTCTTCCATTTTCGATTAGTCCCATTTTTTACCGGTGACAACCACCGTGAACATGTTCATCCAACCAGACAACTAGTCCAGGCCATAGAATAATGTCCCTGAAATAAGACGAATTAGTGCGTTTCCCGCCGTTTCTTCGTGATTTTGGTAACACTTGGTTGCCAACGCATTGTTTTGAGTGGAAAACTTGGAAACGAGAATCATCGTGAACACTGCCTTTAAGCAACACCATGTCCTTGTTATTCTTGAGAAGTGAAATATGTACGTGGATAATTATCTATCGTTAAGCAGATTTTGATAAACTCAGACTTTCAGAGTATATAAAACTGATTTATGGAAGTAAATCGAAATGACTGAGCGGTTGTAATGAGTGACGAACAGTGAAGGTGCTGCACTATTCCCTAAATTGACATGGAAAGTCTTCAGAGTTCTGCACTCTCCTTGAAACGCGTCGCATGCTTCTCACAAAACACGTTTTCCTCTGTTTTCATCGCTACAGAAAGGTTACGATTTGGCATGAGACAGTTGTTTATGTTTCGTTTTCTTTCTAAATGCTACACTTTCGATGACGTACTGCACACTCCCACTGTGGCCCTGCGCACTTTCTTTGAAGCCCTGAACACTCCCACTGGGGTCCTGCACACTTTCTATGACGCCCTGCACACTACCCCTGACGCCCTGCACACTCCCACTGGGGTCCTGCGCACTTTCTTTGAAGCCCTGAACACTCCCACTGGGGTCCTGCACACTTTCTATGACGCCCTGCACACTTCTGACGCCCTGCACACTCCCACTGAGGTCCTGCACACTTTTTATGACGTCGTGACGTTTCTATTACCCATGCAGCACTACTTTCTTCCGTTTCCGAACCCAATAAGTCGGAAACGGAAGTGGAACGGAAAAGCTCAAAAACACCGGAAATACGGAAACGGAATCCGAAACGGAACAGTTCCGCACAGCCCTGATGATAGTGACTCGCGTCAAATTCACCCTTTGTGCGAATAGGCTTCGATGACGGCGCTAATGATTGATTTCCTAGCTTATGATAAAAGAGGGCGTAACAGGCCGCTTCCCGAAGCACGAAATCTCGAATTGGCAGAGTATGACAAAGACTTCAGGTGTATTGATAATGTGTGGCGGGGGAGGGGACTCAGCGTTTTTCAACGTTCCAGATGCTTTTCTTCAGAATTTAGAGAAAAACTTCCCCATTCGATTATGTCTCAGCGTACAGTATGTTTACCGCAAATACGCGAAAACACAACGGGCTTTCTCCACTGCCATGCACTGTAATCTGACTGCGCCTCCGTACTTCAAAGGCAGTGTTCACGAAAGAAAAATGTTTCCGTCTCCACTAGAAATGGGTCGTGGAGGGGCGCACTGTAACGTTGACGTCGAAAGTACGCTTGAAAACGAGCCAGGGAGAGCCCCAAAAAGTCCGAAGTTGCCACATTGAGCGCAAAGCAAACCCCAAAAGCGTAATGCCCGCCCTTCGACGTGACCAAATGAAGACTCGAGATCGTGAGATGAGCAATGGTTTCCGAATCAATAGGTTGTTCATCCCTTTATTCTCATCTTCTCTCTTTACTCGGATCAGCTTGCATACATCGGCCGCAAAAGACGGAAGTTACAAGTCTCAGACAACTTGTCCAACATGCTTACTTAAAGGCACTGTTCGCGAGAAGAAACGCTTCTCTGTTTTCCTGCCTATCTCGAAACCGGTCCCATTCTGATTCGAATGATGCTTCTGGAATCGTGCAAGACCTTCTATGAATGGAGTTATGGTCCCTCAGAAATTGAGCTAGGGAAAATGGTGGACGAGTTGTCCAAGGCTTGTACAGGCCATAAAACGGCCAATGTCTCACCGTCGACTGCGAGCCACGCGCTGCGCGACCGCACGCGCGTCGGAAGCAGACGGGTTTTGGCCGCCGCGCGACGAGTTTTGGCCGCCGCGCGACGAGCAGTTTCTAGCCGCCGCGCGACGGCCGAAACTCGTCGCGCGGCGGCCAAAACTCGTCTGCTTCCGACGCACGTGCGGTCGCGCAGCGCGTGGTACGCAGTCGACGGTGAGACATTGGCCGTTTTATGGCCTGTAACTTCCTTCTTTTGCAGCCTATGTATGCGAGCTGACCTGAGTAAAGAGAGAAGTTGAGAATGAAGGGAAGAACGGGGCTTTTGGTCGGAAACCATCGCTCAACTCACGATTTCGAGTGTTCCTTTGATCACGTCGAGGGGCAGAAAGGGGCGGGACTTGCCCACAGCGGAGGGGTTTGCCCACTCTCATAAGCCGTTTTGCGGCTCTTAGGTAGCTTTTCATCCCGTTTTTTTTACGCTGTTCTGTTTCTGAGAGCCACGAGAAGCGTTGGTCATGGAAAATTCAAGGATGAAGTTCATCGCGAACAGTGCCTTTAACTCAATTTTCGAGGGACCATAACTCCGTTCACAGAGGCCCTGTACGATGCCAGAGACATCGTTGGAATCTGCATGGGACCGTTTTCAAGATAGGTGAAAAACAGAAAACGATTTTATCGTGAACACTGCCTAAGGTTCACGATAATTTGCGATTTTGAAATTATTCGCTATATTGATTAAGCCAGCTAGCCGGCAGAACAAATGGCAGAAATTGAGAAAAACGCACCAGAAGTACACGGAATGCTCAAGTATCACTCCGCCTCTTAAAGGCAGTGGTCACGATGAAAAACGTTATCGAAAAAACTACAAAAATCAGCTTAGATCAAAAACAGCTGAAAAACTATGAAGGTAGCGCGGTGAAAAACGGTCTAGAATTAGAGTTTCTAGGGCCCAAAGAAGCTAGTTCGTGCACACGTGCACAGCGATGACGAAACAGATCGCAGTCTCATGCCGAGCAGTCAAAAATCATCGACATTCAGAGGGAGAAATAAATGCAAATTTAACGAATAAAAACAGTTGAATAATGAAAGCATCACTTCAGTCAATGTTTTTGACTAGATGTGTACATAAGGTTCATTGATTGACATTCAATTTCAAGCTAGCTGATGTTCTTGATATAAGAGGTCATCGATGCCGATGATGTGGAGTGGGCTCGTCCACCATCAAAAGACAAGAAAGTTCAGGTTTCAAATTTGGTCCAGAACAGTGGTTTTTTCACGATTTTTTCTTATAGGTCCTACTACTCGAGACCCAGGAAAGGGTTTGGAGAGAAAAAGACGACAAGCATATTTGATCGCGACCACTGCCTTTAAGTATCACAGGAAGTGTTTGTTGTGACAATGAAACCTTTTGTGGGCGCTTCCTTTGCAATTCTCTACTATCTATTGCGCCGTTCTTTCCCTAGGGCCCTAACTAATTCTGCTGTGCATCTTCTATTTTCGATTGATTTTCGATTCTCCACAGGTGACAAACACCATGAACATGTTCATCCAACCGGAAAACTAGTCCAGCCCAGAGAATAATGTCACTGAAATACGACGTTTTAGTACGTTTCTCGCCGTTTCTTCGTAAATTTGGTAACACTTGGAGGCCAACGCACTGTTTCATTTTAAAAACTCAGGCACGAAAATCATCGTGAACATTGCCTTTAAAGGCAGTGTCCACGATAAAACCGTCTTATTTTTTGGTGGAGATCGGCAGCTGCGGGGCCTAGCGCCACCCTAACGTTGAAAAAACTAAGGAAATTGAGCTTGGAACGGTCCCCTACGGCCCCAAAATTGGACACCCGTCAGCTCGTCACACCCCAGATGCACTTTCCACGCCTACCGACGTGAACAAATGAATGCTCGAGATTGTGAGATGAGCGATGGTTTCCGATAAACAGCCCTGTTCTTCCCTTCGTTCTCAACTTCTCTCTTTACTCAGGTCAGCTCGCATACATCAGCTGCAAAAGACGGAAGTTACAAGCCTCGACAACTCTGTCCACCATGCTTCCCTATCTCAATCTTGGGGGACCATAACTCCGTTCCCAGAAGGTCTTTTACGATTCCAAAAAACATCATTGGAATCAGCATGGGACCGTCTCTAAGATAGGCGAAAAAGCAGAAAAACGATTCTTATCGTGAACACTGCCTTTAAGTGGAACTGCTTGTGGGGACGAAGGAATTCTTTCAAAAACTTCACGGCTCTGTTGTTCCATTCTAACCTTTGGACCCTACCTAATGCTGTTTTGCATGATATAGTCCTTCACCTCCATTCAGCGGTCGCGACCGCCGAGAACTCATTCATCCTACCGGACAACTAGTCCAGGCCAGACACGTCTTTCACTGAAATGAGGCGTTTTAATGAGTTTTTCGTCGTTTCCTCGTGGTTCCTGCCACATTTGTCAGCCAGCCCTTTTTTCGAGTGGGAAACTCAGATAACGCAGCATGGAAAATGTGCAGAGTTAGTTCGAACGAGCCCGTTCGCCCACGCGGTCGGTGTAGGTGTTAAGCGACCGTCGCGAAGGCATTTTTCCGAAGAGCCTTCCCACGGCTGCAAACAGCTAAGTGAGATTGTATTCCCTATCTGTGTAATATTCCCTCTAATCGATTTACACATCCGAGAAAATGTCTTCGCGCCCGCCGCTCATCATGCAGGCTGACTGCATGGGCGAACCGTATCATTGGCACATACTATAAGCAGCGGCAGCTCTCCAGTTGCCGTGAACCTCGCTGCTAGCCCCTACCCCCATACCAACTCTATGTTCACGAAATCGATCGAACAGCTTTTTATTTGGCTGCTTCTGAAGACCTGGTATCTTTATGAGACCTCTCTTACGCTCCTTCTGAAGTCCTCCAACCCTTTAAGACCTTTAGCACACTCTTTTAGAAGCACTTGTCCATTTTTTCTTGCAGGCTCTTCATGGAGCCCTGCTCTAGAAGAAATTGTGTGGAAGCTACCAAGAATCTATCGCGAACCAGAATTTTACCGAGAACTTGAAAAAAAAACTATCGCTAGGTAGGGAATTCTGCGAATATAACGCGAATTCACCGTAGAACTACCCAGTGGCTGCCGAAAAATCATCGGAAAACGAAAAAAATATGAGAAGTGTGCCGCGTTTTTGCCGCGGATTTACCGCAAAAATACGGTGATAAGACAGCCATCATTGCGACGAGAGTGCCCCAGTGCAACATGAATGGAAAAAATTAAAATACCTGATAAGTTGTCTCAGCCCTTTTGTGCTCGAGATTAATACTGCAGAAATTGGTTGCCATTGTTTGTTTTTTGATCATTAATGGTTTCCCTAAAAATGCTGATTGAAAGAATTAGCTAAATTTCCTATCAGGCTACAAGCTCTGCGTGAATTCCAATAAAACTTCAAAAGTACAAAATGGACAAGCAAGAAGCTCAAAAGTTCTCAATTTCAAAACAAAAACAAAAAATGAGCAATCACCAAAGGAGAAATGAAGAATTGCAATCGATGTTTTGGCGATCCACATGATTGGTCCACGTGTCAGTTTGGGGATGCTCCTGTGTTCACTGGGCATTTGAGTGAGCCCGTAGGTTTGGGGACGCTCCCCCGCAATCGATTGAACACATCCAGCAAAGGAGGGACGAATACCCTACCAAGTCCCTCCCAAAGGGGCGGGGCTAGAGGATGCATGTCGGCGGCCAACCAAGGTTGTGTTTAGTCCCTAATGACGTGGCCACGGCCGTCGGGTTGGGGACGATCCCCCGAGTACATCAGAGACGGTCCACAACGACGAAGCTTTGATCGCAGTGGACCGTGGGGACGTCCCCCTCAACGTCAAAAACCAACGTCCGGATAATGCCGCAAAGTCGAGGCATTGAATCCCACGACAAAGGAATCAGCAGACACTAGGAAAAAGAGCTACCGATCTCACAAGTGCTAAGAAAACCGGTGTGTAGGGATTGGGGTAGCCAACGAAGGGATCAGCAGCACACCAGCCGGAAGAGCTGCCATTTCGCAGCAGCTGCTGGTGTTAGCAGGAGCTATAACATGTATGCTGCAAAACTGGTAGTTATTGTGCCGACGTATAACAAGATGAGTGCGTGAAATCACGCAACGCTCAACCATGCGGCCACACAGAAGTTTTAAATCAAGTTAAATGTTGGTTTTGAGTGTGTTACGTGGGGTCTTCAACCAAATTACCTCTATGGCATAATAACTTACATTGTGTCGCAAGTTACTAACTTCCATGATGCAATTATCTTGTTTTTAGGATGCAGGAAACTTACTCCTACTATGGACGTAACCTTGTTGTATTATGGGGGCAAATTATTCTGAAGCTCTGAAGTTGCAGGTAGTTTACCTTAACGAAACACGTAACTTGCCTCTGCGTTACAAGTAATATATAGTTACGTCCGTGGCTTGCCGCGAGCAAAAAAAAATAATCTCACCGGCGGCTGGCGCGGGCGTTTTGGGTCTCACCGGCGGCTGGCGATATGGTAAGCCGATCAGTTGCGCTCTTCACTCGGCATGAATCGATTAGCGGACCGATACCGCTCGCGCCTGCCGCCGGTGAGGTTTAAATGTTTTCGCTTGAGGAGGCAAGCCACGTACCTAACTATAAGTTTGGCTCGCAAGTATGTTGTTCCCAACAAGCATGCAATTCAGAACAGAAACAAAGACTTGACTGCTGGCTCGATGAGGCATAACAAACCTAATCATATAAACAACCGTGAAACGATGACTTAGATAGAGAATGAGCAAACGAATACAATCAATGTACATGCTCCAATCACATAAAAGATCGTTAAGCGTTGACAAACAGGTAAGGAATCAGCGAATACAATAATTGTACTCCGAGCACAACCGTAATCAACGCATGAGGATCTTCAAGCTGATGACACTAGTTAACGTAACGATAAGACCATTCAAGGACTGAATTGAACCGCATTAGCAGGTTTGCTCATAGACGTACAAAAACCCATGAAAGCAAACAGAGTAATTGAAAAATCATTGTAGAAATTTCCTCAACTGTCAGAATCCTTTTGGACCATTTTTGCTTCTAAACATTTCAATAGAGGATGTATTCCCGTAATTAATGCGGGTTCAATTCTGCTCAGTGGAAATGCTCGTACTCACCCAGTCCCACCAGCCGGCTGGACCTTCGTTCGATGTAGCCAAAGATACAAAGGAGACACACCATCCCGTTATAGCTCAACCTCGCCATATACATATAGAGGTCAGCAGAGTTCAAGTCGCGCCGTTGCTCGCAGCGAAGAACAGCGCTGGGTGATGCAATATCGATCATATCGATCAATCTGGGAGATCGGCGCACGATGGGCCACGAGAGGCACCGCAGTGTGTTTTGACGCCGCGACGGTACTGCGTCGCTGTCAACGAGCGTTAACGGACACCGCAACGATAAATGTTTGGAAACATCATCGTCGCGGAGTCGGTTGCCGCTCGCTCCGTCGCGGCGTCAATACACTCTGCGTGGCCTTCTCGTCGCCCTTCATGTAATCGATATTACATCACCCAGTGCTGTTCGTCGCTGCGAGCAACGCCGTGACCTCAACTCTGCAAACTTCTTTACACCCTCTATCACATATTCTAAGGCAGCGAATAAACCCTTGCACCGTCATCGAACTTCGTTCCCCCAATAATAAGTTGCAGGTCAGTTGGGGATCAATCAGTGCAAGCAGTGAAATTACCGCGAGTGTTGCTGACCCCTTTAGGCGCTATTCATTCTACTCAACGCCAGCGCGGCACGCGCGTGACGCGCGAGCGTGGCGTTGGAGTATGAATTGCCTGACGCTTCTCCCGCTCGGCACGCGCGTGACGTTCGCTTCTCCATGGCTCATGGCGGCCGTAATAACTTTTTCATCATTTTCGTTATCAATCCATCTCCAATTTCTGTCCGTTCCATATTGATTAATTCCATTACTATCTCCTCCTACCGCTGTTCCCACTTTAATCCGCTCCGCCATAGCGTCGCCGACGGAGTATTCATAGTCTCCAAAAGCGCGGCAGGCGCGTGGCGCGCTGGCGTTGAGGAGTATGAATAGCGCCTTGCGACCGAGCGGTTGTAGAACAGTATCACAGCTGGCTTAATAGAATGAAAGGCAAGAATTCGTTAGCTATCACGATGTATTCGTTCTTATTATACATTTGAGGATCACTCGAAGCCAAAACGACTTCAGAGTTTTTTATGTGCAAATTTTGATTCAAACTCATTTATGAGTCATCAGGTCTTTTGTTTTGCACCGAGAGCCCTGAAAGGCGCAGAAATCAAAATTGTTTGCACGAAAAATATGCCAGAAAGAGACTCTACGCAACTTTTATATTGTTTTCTTAGAAGGAAGAATGTTGATTCGCCGATGGTTTCAGTCAGGCGTTGGTCAGCATCCTATGTTTCCCCGATTTTCAGAGAATGAAAGGGGAGCCGCAGTGGAGAACTCATTAGCCGGAGAAGAGCGATTGCACCATGGAGATAACTGAGAACATATTAGTTTTTCGTTGATCTGAACTCTTTCAGGAATAACATTCCTGAAACACAATATGCTGATCAAAAAAGAATGCCAATAGATTCATGAATCGATTAATTAATTACTAGAAAATTTCCGAATTCTTTTTTTGATCATACTGTCAATATCGGAAGACATTCTGCTTCAAAGCTCCAAACAATTATTTTTGCAGCACATATGTAGCTCGAAGATTATTGTGCTCGGACAAAGATTATTCGTGCCGGGACTCCGTGGTACTAGCGCAATTACCACGGAGCCGCGTGTCGCAACAGCGGTCGTCTGCAACTGCGTGTGTGTATTTCGCTCCGACATACACATTATATTGTTTGTGCAGCCAAGCTTCGACAAGAGGTCACAGTAGGCACTGAGCGCACTAACCGATGGTTCACTCTGTAAGGTGTCGTTTGCGTTGGCGCAAACTCGGTGCAAAGATCTGGTTCGGAGTCAATTTTACTCTGTTCCTTCGCGCGCTTATGCGGAGCAAGGGCAGAGACAGCGATGGAGTTTGGGAAGAGGGGACGCAGCTCACAGACGCAGACGCAAGCAATGAACGGAAATGAATTTACCTCCGAAACAGAGGATAATAATGTATCGAATACAAACTACTAATTCTACAATATCGCTCGTGAGATTTGGTCAGAAAGCACGCTAGGAAGCGTTTTCGCGTCTTTTTCGTTTTTTTTTTCAATTACTCGATTCGATGTCAACGTTGAGCTCTGGTGCTATTAATGACCCAGGCGTTGAGAGCTAAGAGAGCTTTCCAATAGTCTAGCCTTTGTGGTGGTTTCGCTAAGAACCTAGGAAGTTTATAAATTTTCCATAGTTCAAATTATGATGCTAGGAACGCGCTTTCGCCACAGCACCGTAATTAGAAACCTGACTAGTTGCGAAACTTAATTAGCTCTCAACGAAACCTCTTTAAAGGCTTTACCTTTGAGTAGTCCGCAACGCCAGATGAACATCACCATAGTTTCGCCCTAAGTTGAGTTTGACACGTGTTAACTAAGAAGGACAAAAAGGACGCAGAAACGCGTCGTCGCGCGCTTTCTGACCGAATCTTAAAGGCACAGTTCAACCTCAGAATCGTTTTTCTGTTATCGTGCCTATTTTAGAAACGGTCCCGCGCTGGTTCCCTAGATGTCTCTGGAATCGTACAAGACCCCCTAGAAACGGAGTTATGGCCCCTCAAAAGTCGAGGTGCGGAAGCATGGTGGACGAGGTGTCCGAGGCTTGTAACTTCCGCCATTTGAAACCGATGTATGCGAGCCGACCTGACCAAAGAGAGAAGTCGAGAATGAATGGAAGCACGGGGCGATTGATCAAAAACAATCGCTCATCTCGCCACTGCGGAGCTCAAAAGATCGTAAAAGGGACGTGCCAAAGTGGCTTGGGCACCCCAGGGTGGCTTCCTACTATATCTCGCTTATTTGAAGGAGCTGAGAGCTCGCTTTTGGCAGGTGTCATATGGGGTGGGTCTACATCTAAATTATGTGGAAATCTCATATTTCATCCCTGAGCTTGAACTGTGCCATAAAAGGCAGTGTTCACGATGATTTTCGTTCCCGAGCTTTCCACTCAAAACAATGCGTTGGCCTTCAAGTGTTACCAAAATTACGAAGAAACGGCGAGAAACGCATCAAAACGTCGTGTTTCAGTGACAATATTTTAAAACATGGACTAATTCTCCGGTTGGTTGAACATGTTCATGGTGGTTATCACCGGGGAAAAATTGGGTCAATCGAGAATAGAAGAATATTTTATGCAAAGCAGGATTAGTTAGGGCCCTAAAGAAAGAACGGAGCAATAGAGAGTAGAGAATTGCGAAGGACGGATCCAAAAATGATTTAGTTGTCGCAACAAACACTACCTGTGATAAATACTTAAGAGGCGGGGTGATACTTAGGGATTTCGAGTACTTCTGCTGCGTTTTTCGCAGTCTCTACGTCATTTTAGTTCTACCCGGGGGACACTTAATCAATATAGCGAATAATCTCAAAATTGAAGGTTATCGTGAACACTGCCTCAAAGAGCGGTGTTCTATGGTTTCCGCATCCGATTAAGTCTGAAGCATGGAGCAAGCGGCCGGCCGTGAAGTGTTGGCGGCAGCACTGGCCAACGGGGTTCCAATTCGCTCGCGGCGATCTACCGTCGCAGCACCGTTAATTCATCAGACTAAATTTATTACGTGGACTCCATGTGCACCGACTTGGCGCCAGAGCAAGCTCCACCTCTAGGAGGGAGTCAAAATGGTCAATGCGGTACGTGCCGACTGTATGTAGCGGTTTGAACGGGAACCTTGAGGTCATGGTAGGTAAAAAGAGTATCCTGTTTTACATTTCTGCGATACACATCGCGTAACCCTTCATAATCTTTCAAAAGTCCCTTGATCATACGTTGTTAAGAAATAAATGTTAATCTAGTGGTGATTTTGGCAAAACAGGGGTCTTTTCTCGCCCAGACGCCTTCGTACCGGTGAAATGTCGACTATTTTTCAGGGTTTAAAATTCGAAGGTTTCCTTATTTGGACCTATTCGAAGAACTATTCGAATCTTCATCTTCAAAGAAGTTCCATCTTATCAGTTCTATTAAGAACTCACACTCCGGAGAACAGCGTCAATCGAGTCCGCATGGTTCGCCGCTCTCATTCGAACACACATTGGATGGTGTATTCGCAACCTTCACTCGTCTCGCTTACTGCCCTCCAAGACAATATTTACGATGACTTTAGTTCTTGAGTTTCCCACTTCAAACAATGCGTTGGCCGCCACGTGGTACTAAAATCACCAAGCGTTAAAAAAACGAAAAAAAACTGATAAGGTGGAACTTCTTTGAAGATGAAAATTCGAATAGTTCTTCGAATAGGTCCATATAAGGAAACGAAAAACGCACTGAACCCTTCCATATCAGTGACATAAGTTTTTAAGCCGAACTGTTATTTGGTGGTATGTACGGGTTGTTTGTGGTTGCGACCGATGAAAAATGCGGTCAATCGAAAATGGAATAATATTTTGTGCAAAACAGTGTTAGTTAGGGTCTAAGTGAAGGATCGGACCAATAAAGAGTAGAGAATTCCAAAGGACGGGTTCAAAAAAGGTCTACCTGTCACAACAAACAGTTCCTTCGACCGTGACTAGAGAGGCGGGCTGAGAGTTCAATTGCTCATGTACTTCTTGCTCGTTTTTCCCTATTTTTTAGTCATTTCAGTTCCTTTTTTGGGAACCAAGTAAGCGTTTTAACAAATCATCCCAAAATTTGAGATTATCGTAAACACTGCCTTTGAAATGCAAGAATACGAAGCTCGTCGGAATGATTCAGCTTGTTTTCCTACTTGGAAGTCATTAATAGGGCCCAGATTTTCATCTATTCTCATTCATGAAGTTAGGGGCGTGTAGGGGCACATGTTCAGATTGTTTACTTGGTAGCAGTTCCTGCACTTGACGTTTGTGGCTGCAGTTACAGCTCCTCTAATGACATCAATAATTCTCTTTTAGTGTCGTTCCAACTTTCTATTTGTACGCCCAGATATCCTTTATGTTATGCTTTGATTCCTTTAACTCTCGCATCCTGTTGTAACTTAACACCCTTGAGAGGAAAGCGACGACATCCTTCGAATATCGGAAATTGGTCACTTGAACCTCATGGAACAAATCGGTGAGTTTGTTCAAGGAGTAAAGTCTCTCGGCCTCCTGGACTTTGACGAACATGGCTTCAATTTTCTAATAGAAAAAACGTCTGATACAGAAAACGAGACATGAAGCTAACCCTCTATTATTAAGCAAATTCAAGACTTGGACAGGGTATATTCGTTTCCATGTGAATCCATTCTCAATCTACTGCAATTATGGCTCTATTCCTGCTCGAAAGCTTTCCACACTCTCTTTAGAACACGGCATTTATGACAGCCCACTCACGGTTTCTTAGACTACAAAAAAAGTTTAATATGGCACATCATCATAATGATAGGGCAACACGCGGGGCGTTGGAAATCGAAAAAGAGGAGGGTGTTTCCGCAATTTCGAGGCAATCGTAGAACGGAACAGAAATTTTATAGATGGCATTTTCTTTCAGTTTCTCATTTGTACTAGGTCATCGCTAAAGGATATGCATAATGGACATCGAATGAAACCAAACTTTTATTCAGAACTGCAGGTATTTTTCAGGTTAACACTCAAAGGCATCGTACGCGCAGAAAACCGTATATTATTTTTTCATGTTTTGTGTACCTTGGCCTCTGTAGTGAATGAAAATGTCGATGGTGCCCATGAAAAACTATTATTCATAAAGAAAAGTCAATCGGAACACATTGTAAATACGAATTTGAATTTCGCTCCAAAATCCTTTTTGAAGTTTTCTGCTTTTGGAGGCCTCTTCACTGTCATTTTCGGAGTTTTTCTGCATGTGGAGTTCGTGCCGTAACTATTTTTCATGTTGCCTTACGGTCGCACTAACATTCTAGGAAAATGTGCTAGATGACTGGTGAGAATTGGTGGCGGATCTTCATCTTTGACGCCTTCCAACCTCATTTCCCAATGTTTTTGACGCGCCAAAGTTTACCAATGTGGTCTACCGGGCTAAATCATGAAATTGATTTAGCCCGGTAGACCACACTCCGCTACATGAGTTAGAAGTTGGCCCCGCCCTGTATTTTCACGCCCCCTGTATTTGTCATTTTCCTCCAACGCAGAGTTGCTGTGTCATCTTCGCCGTCAGTGACGTGTGTGGTTCACTTGTTCGGCAATCTACCAACAGTACCGACTGTGAATATGACCCAGCATCCTTGCGTTGAAGGAAAATGGCAAATACAAGGGGCGTAAAAATACAGGGCGGGGCCAACTTCTAACTCATGTAACGGCATTGTGGGTCGTTTTTGACATTTCAAAATGCGTAGGCGTTGTAATCTGGGCCATACCATTCTATTTCCGTAGTTATCTCAAATACGTTTACGAGCGTGTATGCTGCCTTTAAAGGCAGTGTTCACGATGAAAATGTTTTTTAGTCTCTACTAAGAATGGGTAGTTGAGGGCACACTGTAACGTTGACTTCAAAAGAATGCATGGATACGATCCAGAAAGAGCCACAAAAGAGCTCAAAGTTGCCACTTTGAGCGCAATGCAAGCCCCAAAAGCGCAATGCCTGCCCTCCGACGTGAACAAATGAAAACCCTTCCATCGATTTCCGATGAAAGCTCGAAGAGTGATTTAGTCGCCAACATTTCTTCAAAGGCAGTTCCACGATAAAAACAGAGTGCGATTTCCGGAAGTAACCAGTTGGGAGATCTGTTGCAGCCAAAAACTTGAAAAAGCCAATAAATAGGCCCGAAATGACCCCATTAGATTCCAACGTTAGATGAAGGATCACTCGCAGTGCTACAAATGGCATGTAATCGATGAAATAGGGGGTGCGGGGAATGTACGGCGCCCCTACTTTGCGGCCCCATGTTTCGGTTTTTTTTCAGCATTATGTCTTTGATAGGCAAAAAAATCGGTTCCGGCTGATATGCTGAACATAGCTTTCGTGAAGACATTCATGACGCAGGATGTTCCTTTTATTCTTTTGTCGGTTCTCAGAAAAACTTTTCCTCAAAATACCATGTTGCACTGTGGACAAAACCCAGAAAGACGACGTTAACTCATAGTAACAATGTC
Organism: Aplectana chamaeleonis; assembly: GCA_029168955.1. NCBI lineage: Eukaryota > Metazoa > Nematoda > Chromadorea > Rhabditida > Cosmocercidae > Aplectana > Aplectana chamaeleonis. Next base: position 273,257 of record JAPDOI010000743.1, read on the forward strand.
GAATAGTGACGATTTCGGGTAGACAGTGTGTATCGCAACACAAAATCAGGAATTGTTTCCATCCATTTTATCTTAACCCTAAATTTTCAAGGGAACATAAACTGGACGCTTCTTCTAGTCCATTTGTCATGGTTTCCCCAAGGGAAAGTCATGCTTGTCACAGTGTATGCCCTTTAGCGACGGCAATTGCTTAACTATGTATATCTTCGATGGGTTCGAGTTCATTCTTCTCTGTGACATCTTCCTTCCGTCAGTGACGTCGATGTTGGGTCATCGGTCGAAAGGAAACCGAATTTTTTCGAAGCATCTCTGCAAGACGGAAACATACTCCGCTGCAAAGATCCCCCCACCCTGTCGCGTGGCTACGTACCTAAACTTACTTATATGTCGGCGCATGCTGAGTTTAGATTCGGTTCTGGCTTCCTTTTTTCTTACTTAGTGAGGCAATGTGCAAACACTCCGCGAATTGTTGTTGTTTAACATCCTGAACGGAATAATCGACGGCGAAATCCCGAAGGAGCAGCTATATGTCAAAAATGCACTAATAGCCCGGCGCCCACACGAGTGGTGCCGTTCGCGATTGCACGGAAAAAGGCTGGACTACCTACTTATCGCATTTCAACGCTTTCTTTTCCCATCTATTATTTTCTAGGTCTTGAATGCCACCTCAAAGCATGAACTCCTGGCCTCAGGTTTCCGATTTTTCACAACTGCACTCGACAGTTCCTTAAAACATACTCTATCAAATTTGAGACTTTGATCGACCAAGGACGGATAGGACCATTTGACAGTTCCTCGATCATCTGACATGGATTTGCTTCCACTTCCGCCCCCCCCGTCGTTGTCTAGCGTTGATGGTCTTCCTGATCGATACGAGTAGTAAAGATCAACATCGCTTTGAAGTCGGAAAACCACCTTCGGCATTTACGGTTGTCCAATGCATTTGGATAAACATCGCAAAGGTTTTCGGTAGCAATTAAAAATGGTAATTGTCTATAATCTCACATTGTCTTTGGCACACCTCTGAACCAAACAGTGAGCTGATATAAAACAATCAAGAATTGACAAGCGCAGACTAGACATTATTTTCCGGTCCTTCAGATACATTGGTGACCATAGTCTCAAGATCCTGCCATTTCTATGATAAGCCAGGATCTTAACTAATTTTCCACCAGGTAATGTTTTTTTGAAGCTACGCGGGACTAATGGCGCTCAAAAAGTTAAAGGCAGTGTTCACGATAAATTTCACTTCCGGTATCTCCACGGTTTACGAAAGGTCTGGTGCCCTATATAGCAAGGTATGCTTAAAAAAGACACGAAAGACGCGTTTTTGAGCTAAAATAGGCCCTCACTTGTTTACGTTGATTTTCGAGCGTGGAGGAATCGACCGCTAGAAGAAGGATACCTATCAGAGCAATGAAGCGGTCAGCTCACTTATCAGCACTTCCTTCACTTGATCATTCCTGTAATCTGAGTCTTCATTTGTTCATTTCGTGGAGGCGGATCTGGGGCACGGGGCGTGTCTGGGGCCCGAAAGCGCTTGTCTGCGGCCGTTATTTTGCCGCTCCTCACTCGTTTTCTACCTTCCTTTTGACACTGGGAGCCTAGAATTCTTCTCGCCCATCATTTCACTGAGGAAAGTCAAGGAGGATGATCATAGTGAACGCTGCCTTTAAGGCACAATCTAACCTCGGGGGCACTATTTGGTATTATGGTCCGGCAGCCGTGCGTAGCAACCCTGCTGAGCGCGAAATCTCAGTTGGTTTGAGCAAGCGGGAAAAAGCTAGGAAAATTTTGACCACGCCTCGAAAAACAAAAGAGGGCTCCGCCTAGCGGCAAGTTTCTGATCTCAATAAGGATGAGACGTGCGACGTATTTTATTCGAAAACTATTTCCTTCCATTTGTTAACTGTCTTGCTTTATATTACGCTCAGCTGCAGTGTCAATGAATGACGAAAAAATTAGGAACGACTCCTCCACGGAGTTCACACAGTTAAAATTCACAGTCTTTCAGAGTCCATAACTTTCTTCGCAAAATGTGATTTACTCCCGAGTAAACACATCCTACGTGCCCGAGTTTGCACTAAAGCATAACCTAGTTCCTTCATTGCAAGCCGGACAAAGTAAGGCGTATCGGGCTAATCATGTCAGAATCTCCTTATCGCAATTATATTTTGCCATGACCGACCGCTCCTCCGCTTGCTCCGCCCGGACTCATTCGAGCAAGCTGAGTTTTAGTGTGCGCCGACAAGAGGCAACCACGACTGTCACTGCCGTTCGTGTCGGCTGTGCTTGCTATACTATAGCAGTTCATCACCTTTCAGTCTTTTACGCAGGCTGACCCATAATGTGAATAACGTTTTCAGATCCATTAAGCTTTGAGTACGCTGAGAAGTTTTGAACTCGGCCGTGCCTAAGTGTTCCACTTCTTTCCCGGAATTCCTACCCTTTTTGGCTCCTCCGTTCCGAGTTCTGCTTTCCGGTCTGAAGGCAAAAGATCTGAAAATGTTGTTTTTATTCCTTCATTCTTCTTGGAACTTTTACAATGTGGAATGAGGAGGCATTCGCGAATCGATATAGTACACTACCGCTCGTAGAATTGGGTCAGAAAGGCCGGAGTTTCGCGTCTCTCTCGCCTTTTTTGTTTAACTCGCTTCAAAGGGGTGGTGGCCATCGTGTATCAACACCCCTGAAGAGGCTGCAGAAACGGCCCATGTTGTAGGGGCTAGCCCGTGTTGCGTCCAATCAGGAACCTCGCTCCTCCTCCGTTTCTCCCGCCTCTTCAGGGGTGTTGATACGCAATGGCCACCACTCGCTTCGAAGTCACCTTCTCAGAAAACGAAAAGCATTTAATGCGTGTCGAATATGCATTCAACTCGAGTGACCACACTCATTGAAAGGATAAGGGCTACGTGCTCAAAACAACAGCACGTGCCCTGCGAAAATTTTATAGCAGGAGCATATGCCATAAAATTCAATCGCAGAAGTACGTGCTGCAAGGTAGTCCAGCGTTATCGTAGTAGCACACACCAACGCGCAACGCGGCCAGCTCGCCGAGCACCATCTGGGGCCGTCAGCGGTTGGACGGGGCCTCCAGCGGTTGTGCAGGGGAAGGGGACAGGGTCTCTCTACACACTGAGGGAGGAGTCCCGCTCTTTGCGGCTCTAATTACACTCGGGACCACTTCGCTTGCATTGAGTAGCGTGACGTTTCGAACTGCAAAAAGGGGACAATTCCTCCCTCGGTGTGTAGAGAGCCCCATTCCCCAGGGGAAGTACCGCAAACTTGGGTAATTAAACCGGCGAAGCTGCCGACCTCTTAGCTCCGTCTCAGGAGCACATCGTGTACTTTCCTTTTTTTATAATCGTTTTGTCATCGAGTTGAATGTATATCATGCGCGCATTGGACGGCTTATTTGTTGGGGCACGCGTTGTAATTTGAAACACAATAAGAGTACGTGTTTCCCTAGTAGCACGTTCCCTGACTGTGCTCGGAACCACCTGGTTATCGAGTTGAATGCGTATTCGACACGCATTGAATGTGGCGATCAACTGAGTTTGAGCGAAACTAAGGAGATCTTGACACAAGGGAGCTTTTGCCGGGTTCCGTTGAGAACCATGGAAGTTTCAATAAGCCAACTCCCTATATACGGCAGACACAGGGAAACGCAATCAGCGACGGTAGCGCACCATCGCCACGTTATCGAAGTTACCTAGCTGATTGCGAAACTTCTATAGTTCTCAACGAAACCCCTTAAAGACTATACCATTAGGTAGCCCTGAAAGCGAGGATCATGAATATCACGTTAGTTTCGGACAGTTGAGTTCGAAGCGAGTTATACAAAAGAGACGAAAAAGACGCGAAAAACCGACCTCAGTCGCTATCCGACCAAACCTTACGAGCGGCATTGTAGAATATTTCATCGAAGACGTAGCAGTTAGAACTTTACCAGAAAGCCTCTAATCTTCGGAACCAACATGATCAATTGCTAAGGTGGTAATCACGAAACAGTATTTTCGACAAAGAACCACTGGATCAAAAACTCTGACGGCTAAATAGTAAATTGCTCAGAAGATCTTCAGTTTACCAAAATTCGACCTTCTGTAAATAATCGGCAACGTCGCTTTTGTCGCTTCTGCTTTCAGACAACTCGAGGCTGCTAAATGTCAAGCTACATAATTTTATGATCAAGTTCTTGTCACTATTCACTAATTTCTAATTTTTGTCACTAATCGCTGTTTGATATTTTTTCTGAATCGGCAATAGTATTAGCTACGATTAAATTCTATTCTCATCTAAGCTACTCGGAAATTCGGAGAGGGAGGGGGACTAGAATTTCTATTTAGAGTCATATCAGTTCCCCTCCGTCTCCGAATTTCCAGTCCCCAAAACTGCTTTACGGAAGCCTGTACATATAACACCTCATCGGAATAAATCTTGTCTGAATGGCGATTCCTCATTTTAACCATGAGCTTCGAAGGTGCGTAGCTTTCAGATAGTGGGCGTGGCCCGCAATATTCCAGTGTAGTGATAACGCGAGATCCATGCCACACACTGTTTTATTGCCTTTCACTAGAATTTCGCTGTCTCTGATTTATCTTCGAAGATTGTTCTTATTGTAAATAGACAAGTGGTTATGCATGACTCACTGTTACTGTCACTCATGAAACGATCTCTGCAAGTGATGTATTGGTAAGGTTTTTACATTCTTGAAAGTATGTTTGTTTATATTGCTATGTACTTCTTGATCTATTTGTAAGCGTTAGTAAGAAGTGTTAATATTAGTATGAACAGACGAATTTCAAGCACTTAATTGCCAGATTTCCTTCAGTGAGACAACACATATCCACTTTGGTTCTCACGAAAAAGAGCAGCGCATGCTGAGTAGATATGTGCATAGGTCATTCATTCTTAGAACTAATTTATTGGTCTAATAGCTGTTCTGTGGAGCAGGAAAACGAATATTTTTCTCAGAACTAACTTGCTCTGGCCGTATACATAACTAGCATTGTTATTTGCTAGATGTTCTCAGTCCAGCAAAGGAAAATCGACGACTTCCCTCAAACTCTTTATGGGCTTTTGCACGTAGTCTTGAGTAGGTGAAAGTGGGATCGAATCGAAATATCCATAAAAACTTATTTCAGTATCCTGGAGCACGGCAAAAACATAAAATAATAATTTGGATATGTGAGATTTAAGGTATTCCATCATTCCGGAAATCTGACTTTTGCCCGTGCTTACTTGGTTCACGCGTGGATCGTCTGATTTTGCGAACACTGATGTATTTAGAAAATTGAAATGATTGTTCAATTTGAAAACTCACATAATTAGCTTTCAAATAGACTGGTTTAATCGTCAGTGACAGTGTTCTCGATAGAAAAGTTGCCCGTTTTTTGGCGGAAACGTAAGCTTTGGGTCCCTCTGTGAAGAGTAAGTACGGAAGCACGAGGAAAAACGGACAGGAGAATCGGTGGAACCCTCGTGGTCCAGTCAACCCATGTCATGTATAGTTTGCCGCAATGTTAAAAGGACATAGTGCGGTTGCAGTCACACACTAACTACGGCGGAAAACCTGGCTCTTTGCCAGATTTCACTATCGACCGACAGTACAGCTGATTTTTTGGGGGAGTTACGGTTTTTCTTCTTTTTCCTTGATTTTTTGGCATTATTTTTGTTTCGGAGTGTATAAATGCTGCCAATAACGTCTATCTCTGGGACATGAGGGAAATTAGCCGTTTGTTTTTTTTCAAAATTCTGTTTTGAAATCGAAAATAACGGCGAGTTCCTTCCGCACACTAAAAAAGCCCCTATTCGTTATATTATAAGAGTCGGAAACAAAGGTAAAACAGAATCAAGTAAGAAGAAAAAGAAAAACCGTGACTCACCCTGAAAATCAGCTGTGGTGTCGATCGATGGCGAAATCTGGCAAAGTGCCAGGTTTTCCACCGTAGTTTTAGTGTGTGACCGCAACCGCACCATGTTTTTTCAACGTTGCGGTAAATTGTATGTAACAATTGTCCTGCGTTCTTTCACCAGGGGTTCCGGAGACCGGTTTTTTCGAAAAATCTTTGTCGCGAAAAATATTCTAGCATCCAAGCACCCATCTTTTCCTTCAAGAGTTATTGGTAGGGGAAAAAGAAAACAAAGAAGTCACTCAGGTATGAATTTCGAATCATTGCCACGTTTGGTTTGACATTTTGTACGCAGTGCACAATACACACCAGCAGGGGTTAATAAATCTTCCAAAGGTTTTCTAAAACAGTTTTCTCCGATATTCGAGAGTTTCGTGGGGGCTTTTCCTCACTATCACTACTTCGTAAACTTGCCTCCTCAGAAACATATAAAAATTATTTGGCCAATTTCAGGAGTGTTTCTAAACTAAAAACTTATTCTAAACTAAAAATCAGCAACATAAATAAGTTGTACCGCACAGTATTTCGAAAATCGTTCAGTCTCTAACAATTACATAATTTCCAATTATCCGGCCAAATTAAATATAGGATTTATCATTTTTCCAAATATATGAATCAAAGGATTGACCATAGATTATGAAAAATGCTTTAATCTGAGAATTTCTAGAAAAGAGTCAGTAGAAGAACTTGTTTCGCTAAAAGGTATTTGTTTATGGTAGCAGATGGAACAAGAATTGCCCGATTCGCGAAATCCGAATTCAGAAAAATCGCTTGAACTGAAGAATTGTTTTTTTTTCGGTGTTCAGAAAAGATCAAAAGACTTTCGTTGCCATTGATTTTTTTGGAAATACTGCTGTTCTGTCCTATGTTCTCTTTGTTCTTTCTTATTCCCGTTCATTCTTCGAGTGCCACTGGCGCTTAGTTTTCTGTTCTATCACTCTCGATGAAGCACCTTGAGTGCAAGGTATAAATAAATAAAAATAATTGAACAAACACATGCTTACCTACGAGATCACAAAATTTCTCGAAGTCCTTATTTCTGTTCTCATCGAAATCATGGTCGAGCGTTCAATGGGACAAAGAGGATGACGTAATTTTTTTTTTCGAAAAATTGGAAATTTGTAGGGGGGGGACGTATACATTTTGGTTCAAATTGGAAAAACGCTATTCAAGCATGATCAATTGGTCAGCGCCGATTGCAAAAATGTATAGGATTTCATTTCGAGCTTAGTCTTTAGTACAATTGGTCAGGGCACGGTACAATTCCTCATTTTTTTCCTGTGACAACATTGACAGTTATCGTTTCTGATTTGTTTTTAGCTTTTTTCTACTCTTAATTATATTGTTTTTCATTATTTATGAGCTTTCGTTTTCTTTTTTTATAGAGCGACTTTTGGGTCACCACTTCAAATGTTTGATAAGACAACAAAATTTTTTTGGTGCTACTGCTCTCTTTTGATCAGAATAGAGTGTTTATACACACTGTTAGTGTTGGTGGCGCGAAATGAATTCTATCTAGTAGTCTGCAGTTTGCTAATTCTTGTATATCACCTTTTCAGGCTACAGTTATCGTAGTGGCAAGCGCCTGAGAGTAAATGAGAAGTCTGCCAAAGCCAGAGTAAAGGGGACAAAAAAGTTCAACACGGAAATAGTTCCACCTGCCGCTGGACATGTATCTGTATCACCGAGTCTAATGTTGACTCGTATAACTGAAGTTTTTTTTGCTCTACACTTTCCTCGTGTTCCATTTTGTGACTCGCAGTAATAGAGAGAAATTGAAGAGAAGCCATTTACATAGACGTAGAATCCGTCTGCAATTTCTCTTTGCATCCTCCCGCTAATGCGATTCAGGTAAGAAAAACCCACGATTCATTACATCTTAGATAACTGAGCAGGATGAGGGGAAAGCATTGGTATTCCGCTGCCTTCACTATTCCTCGCTCTAAGTCTCGTAGAGGATATTATGATCATTGTTGTTTTGCTTCTGCAACCGATTATGGTGCAAATTTATTCGGTTTATGTGATTTTGGCGCCTTCGACTTTATCGGAGCCTATATATTCTAAAAGAGTTAAGAAAGAAGAAAGAACTGTTCCAACGTATATGATCTCTTTCGATGAGAATCAGTATCATCTACAATGTTTCAAATGTAACAGAAATGTAGACTGATAATAGATAGTTTCAACACTGAGATTTATCGGAAGCAGTTCGTGGATGGCATTATCGTTGTACATAAAGTGTGAGTACAGTTGGTGCGCGGCTTATTTCCTCAAGAAAAAAAAACATTTGAATATCACCCGCGGCTGGTGCGGGCGGTTTAAACCTAACCGGCGGCTGGCGGAATGGTAAGCTGACCAGCTGCGCTCTTCTCGATCTTAATCAATTGGCGGGCCGGTGCATGCGACCGTTGCTCCAGCCGCGAGTGAGATTTAATTGTTTTTCTTGAGGAAGCAAGCGATGGACCTAGCTAAACATGTGGTGAGTCACATGTGCACGCACAACTTAAAGGCAGTGTTCACGATAAAAGTCGTTTTTCTGTTTTTCCACCTATCTTGAAAATTGTGTCCCTGGAATCGTACTAGATCCCCTGGGAACGGAGTTATGGCCCCTCAAAATTCGGCTAGGGACGCATCGTGGACGAGTTGTCCGAGGCTTGTAACTCCCGTTTTTGGCAGCCGAAGTGTGCGAGCTGACCTTAGTAAAGAGAGACGTTGCGAATGAAGGGAAGAACGGGGCTTTTGATCGTAAACCATCGCTCATTTAACCACGAATTCAGGCGAACTGTTATATTACGGTTCTAATCTTCGTAGAGAGACCCAAAGCTTACGTATTAGCCAAAAAAACGTGCAACTTTTTTCTTCGTGAACACTGCCTTTAAGAACTGCTACCAGAGTACTACTGCTGTAGAGCGAAGGACAAAACATGACTAAACGTTCAGTGAATTCTATTCTCAATGCATCCGGGGGACATCGCTGGTTGTCCTTTACCATGCATCCGCAGCGGAAATAATCTGGACAGTGTTAATCGCCTACTCAACTGCTTTTCTGCAGATAGCTTCTTGAAGTTTTTGCCTTATGCGTGTTCCATTCGCTAGCAGTTAATCACCATAGAAGATTCCCTCAGGTATTCGATCAAAGTCATGCTCTGATTTGGTAAGAGGAGACTATTACGCTCATTTTTATTTTGAGGGTATACAAATGGGTTTTAGTCAGGCGCTCAACCGATATTTTAAAGGCAGTGGTCGCGATCAAATATGCTTGTCGTCTTTTTCTCTCCAAATCCTTTCCTGGGTCTCGAGAAGTAGGACCTATAAGAAAAAATCGCGAAAAAACCACTGTTTAGGGACGAATTCGAAACCTGAACTTTTCTTGTCTTTGATGGTGGACGAGCCCTCTCCACATCATCGGCATCGATGACCTCTTATATCAAGGACATCAGCTAGCTTGAAATTGAATGTCAATCAATGAACCTTCGAATTTATGTACACATCTAGTCAAAAACATTGACTGAAGTGATGCTTTCATTGTTCAACTGTTTTTATTCGTTATATTTGCAATTATTTCGTCCTCTGAATGTCGATGATTTTTGACTGCTCGGCATGAGACTGCGATCTGTTTCGTCATCACTGTGCACGTGTGCACGAACTAGCTTCTTTGAGCCCTAGAAACTCTATTTGTAGACCGTTTTTCACCGCGCTACCTTCATAGTTTTTCAGCTGTTTTTGATCTAAGCTGATTTTTGTAGTTTTTTCTATAACGTTTTTCATCGTGACCACTGCCTTTAAGGCAGTATATACGATAACTCTCGTTTTAGGAGTTAAAAGTGTGAAATACTACGCTGGCAGATGCGGAGGATAAGGTCAAAGAAAGCAGCGAAAACGGGCTAGGATCCCATATAAACGGTCGCGAGGTAAAGATTGCGTTAGCTCAGTACGCCTGCTAAGCACGCCCTGTTTTGGCGAGCTTGTGACGTCAAAAACGTTTCCTATGGCAAATCGGCAAGCAACTCCGTTGTCCATCCCGCTCGATTCGCGCACATTTCGTCATTGGCGTGGTTTTGCAAAAACTATCAGAGCGAGTAAGCTCGTCCGCTCCATGAACCTGCACGTACTTTAGAAACCGCCACTTTAGATCATTCTGAGATCATGCCCACACTGTTTCTTCACTATTCCTTATCTCACAACTAATCAATCCCATTTGTGAGTTGAACTCAAGAATGATTTCATCATGAATACTGCCTTTAAAGCGCTCAATGTTAAAAATGTCGCGACACGGACTTCAATGTCGGCTGTGGTAGTGAACTTCGGGTATTGGAAGAGAAGGATTCGTTCCGCTGAGGCAGTTTTACTCTTTCAGATCAAATAGAGTTTTTCTCCGAGAAGTCAAAGGATGGCGTCCTTTGCTTCCAAACCCCGAGAGGCAGGGTTCATGAGGCTAGCATATGTAATCTGCCGTTCTACTTGTGATACCCGAGCGATTTACTCAGCAAAAAAGTTCTGCACCTGAAATCCTGAAATTCGAGAGCTTTACCACTCCTTTCTGGCGGAATTTCTCCCAAAAGGATTCGTAATTTATTCGTAATTTGTTAGAATTTTCTAGTAATCTGCCAGAAATCTTCAGCATTCTGCCAGAATCTATACCCTGACTCTCCAGCTGTTGATACGGCTTATTAAGTCTTAATACATACAGCCATACTCATGTACAACTGTATGCACAAACCAAAATTCTCGGGCTTTCAACCCACCTGTCCGCTGGGACAGTAGAGGAACCCATCGAACCCAGTCCCAGTCTGTCTGTACCATAATTCTCATCTCTCACCCCCCAATCTTAAAGCAAAGAGCCAACTTTTGACGTCGGCAGACGGCGCAGCGTATATGCCGTGGGTCAACAATGTCATTCAACATGCGCGATCAGCGGCCTTGTCCAGCAGCAGTGCGCTATCAATGGGGCCGTTTCAGAAACTAAAGTTCAAGAGCACACCTTACAATAATGATTACGGAGGATTCATTAATGTGTTATATCTCACCCTAGTTTATAATTACTCACTGGTTAGTGGTATAAAGTCATTGTACTTGAACCTTCGGTCTGATTTAGATTTTTTCTTTACGCTTCAACACGATTTTTTCTGATGTGGCAACGTCAGTCCTACACTCTCAAATGAAAATCTCGAAAGTGTCTGGCTCTACAAACCCAATCTTACCTTAACTTCAACAGCAGCGCCCTGATGAAGCTTTTCGAAAATGTATAACATGGGATTCTCACCTAAAGAAGAACAATAATCTTTAGGGAATTTTTTTCAAAGAAAACCGAGACAGGTATTTGCAAAAACAAAAGCAAGTCATTTGGTTACCGGGGTGTCTTTTCTACCGAAGCTAGTGTTTTCCCAGAATTATTTTTAAATTGAGTTTGTTTTTGAGAATTTGTGAACGATTTTTTGCAAATTGATTACTGCCGCAGTTATTGCATTATGGGCAGAAGCTAGCTATAAAAATTCTGATGTGAGGTATCATGATATATTATTATCCTTTTCTTAAACTCTGAGTTGGCGATAAAAACGATTTTTGAGCTCTCTTCATGAAAATGGTGGATGGTAATTACCAAAGTTAAATTAAGTGAGAATAAGCGAAATTTTTTTGAGAAAACGCCTGAAACAAGTCCAGACATATTAGTTACAGGAGCCCGCAAGCCCCCTTTAATTAACGAGATTTTCATGCATGCTTGTTAATCCATGATTTATTTTGCTCCTAAAGTAGTCAGTAGTCTCTTTAGCGCCTAGCAATTACTTCAGAAGCGAAATGGAAGACGGAAAAACAGGGAAATTATAGAAATAACGATAATTGGAAGCGGGCGGATACCAAGCGAAAATTTGTTCCTGACCGTTTTTTCTCCAACTTTTTTTACTTTGTGATGGCTGGATCTAGATTTTCACTAGGACAGCACAAAAGCATTTTTTATTGCAAACATTGCCTTTGAGTCATTTATCAATCGTCTTTCCAGAAATCGCTTCTCGCCTCTAAAAATTTCGAAAAAAATATTATATTAAATACAATCTGCTCATAAAACCTAAGTTTGAATGTAGAACAAAATCACGGATCCAATCTTGGGTTGAAATCATCTATCGGGAAAAATTTTGTGAAATGAATAGAAACTTTTTTTTTCAAAAAAGTAGGTTGGCAAATTCCTGACATCCCATCAAACGCTTTCAATAATGTTTCCTTGGAGGCGAGATGCTTTCAGTTTTGTAAAGTCGTCAGAGACAGTAAGTTTGGCGGTGCTGGGGTGTGTAGGTATAATCGTTCTCTAGATCATGGCAGTCACTATGAGTCCGGGGTTACTCGTGTCGAGCTTTGCGTACCCCCATGGAAAAAACCACTACTATGGAGGAGTGTTTTGATTTTCCCTCGGCCAGCACTCTCTCCTCATCTCTTTTCCCGTTCTTTCCTTTCCATCCTCTTTCCTCCTATTTTCATATGTGAGAACTAATTTTGAAAATCGGAAATACTTTGTTCATCTCCCACTTTTAGGACGATTTTCGTTCAGGAAAATGCCAGTGATTTAAGAAATTCCTCTTTCTATGATTTCTAAACCTTCACTACTCATGTTCTATCTTCTCATTGCTTTCTCATGTAGTGAGTTTGCATTCACCGATTCAAAAATCGTTGTGTATTATTTGTGTTTCAATGTAAATATGTTTCCTGTGTAATGTATGAAATTTCTTTTCCATGTTGAAATTCACGCTGCGCCATATCGACAGTTTTTTTCGCGCAACCCCGGGATTCGACGCGGCTGCCCGCCGTCTAGAGAGCGACTATAGACGTAGGCGGCCGTGTTGCGCGTTTAGAGCGGATCGAAGGTGACTGGAAATCGGTTTTCTAAGTGTCACCAAACAATTCCCTATTAATTCGAAATTCATTCTCATAAGGATCAAGTCCGGTAGATTAAAAATTTTTTCAAAAACGGTATTCGAAAAGTCACCGGCGAAACACCTCTAAATCCAATTCTTCGGTGGCTTCTCATCTGCTCCATTTGTGCAGCGCAGCCGGACGCGTCAATTTGACCCGGCTCTGGTCATCCTTCAGTGCTGGAGAAAGACGATATCTCACTGGCTTGCATTTGTTCGTTTCTAACTGAGTTTGTTCCGAGAGAGATGTAAACAAGCTTGCGATTATAAATTTAAAAATAAGTTTGACAATTTATAAAAACAGAAATATAAAGAAACAAGCAAAAGTTGCCATCAATGTTTCCGAATTTCCTGATTCGTGTGTAACTTCATAAAGTGTAATAGATAAAATTATGATTTAAAATACTAACCATGAAGTCCTGTACGCGTGTCCTGATATTCTGCACACTTTTCTTGAGAGATCCTTCTCATTTCATGTGAAGTCTTGCACACTTCTTGTCAGGTCTTGTGACACACTTCATGTCAGGTCCTGCATACTTCCTGTGAACCAATACACACTTCATGTGAGGTGCTGCACAATTTCTACGAGGTCCTGCTCTCACTTTCTGTGAGGTCCTGCACACTTTCTGCGAGGTCCCGCACATTTTCTGTGAGGTCCTGGCCTCACTTTCTGTGAGATCCTGCACACTTTTCTGCGAGGCCCCGCACACTTTCTGTGAGGTCCTGCTCTACTTTCTGTGGAGATCCTGCACACTTTCTTGCGAGGTCCTGCACACTTTCTGTGAGGTCCTGCTCACTTGCCGTGAGGTCCTGCACACTTTCTGTGAGGTCCTGCACACTTTCTTGTGAGGTCCTGCCCACTTTCTGTAGAGCCAAGACACACTTCATGTGAGTTTTATGGTGCCTGCCCAGGACGAATTTCAAATTTACGGGAAGTTTAACACTAGTCGCTTGGAAAATCACTCTACCAGAAATCGCATTTTTTTCGGCGGATTACGTTGAATTTCGGAGAAAATTCTTTCTGGTACAATTTCTGGTAATTTATTGGAATTCTGGCAGAATTTCTGTCAGAACGCCATTCAGACGTAACCCTGTGGTAAAAAGCAGCATTTACCACTCAGGTAGCGGTAATTCTCCCGTAAATCAGCCAAACCGCCAGAAAATTTTCTGCTGAGAAGTTCACGGTTACCCAGCATGAATGAGGACCCACGTGGATGACTACTACCAATGCAGATTACAACGGTTTTCTCATAGGAGATGTCGAGTAACCATTTTTCCGGACCAATCAAGCACAGCATCTAAAGCCTGCTGAAGTATGTGGGATTTATTGAAAGAAACAATTTGGAGTCGTCGGCATAGATAGAACACTCAACTCCCTGCGGAAGATATTTTGGCAAATCATTAATGTAAAGCAGAAACATTAACGGTCCTAGGCATGTGCCTTGGGGGACACCACTAGGAGTTGGGTAAGTATCGGAAAGAAACCCCATTGATGAAAACCTTCTGAGTGCGTCCGCTCAGAAAGGACTGAAGGAATTTCAGCAGACAACCGTCTATACCATAAGCTTTGATTTTTGCAACGAGGAGGCCAAGATGAATAGAGTCAAAAGCTTTTGAATAATCCAAATAACATGCTGTAATATATCCACGTGAGTCCACTGTCTTCTGCCACTTGGGAATCGTTGTGATTAATGCCGTAATGGTGGACTTTGCTAGGACTGCGTGTTGCAACTTTGTAATTAGACTGTTTTCACAAAGGTAATCATAAAGTTGTTTACAAACAATGCGTCCAGGAACTTTGCTAGTGGATGAAGTCAGACAGATTGGTCTATAATTCTTAACATCTGTTTTATCCCCCCTTTGAATAACGCTCCACAAAACTGTCCTTCCATAATGAAGGAACTCCTCACCATGAAGAAGACACCAGTTGAAAATAGGTGTAAGCGCAGGTGTTAACCCAAGAGCTGCCTTTTCAAGAAAATATACGGGATGTTGTCTGGTGAAGTGGAGTACCTGGGTGGAAGCTGTAGCAAAGTCGTGTAGACTGTTTCACTGGTGATGTCTAAAAAGTCGATTTTCGAGGAAGTGAACGCGGGGCAATTTTTGTCATTGTGGCAGGAATGATGTTTGTAAACAGACTTGAAAAATGTTGCGAAAACTCTCGCTTTCTGCAGCTCAGTCTTGCAGGGTTCACCATTGGTATTCAGGATAGATAGAATACTGTTTTTCAGCTTTAGTTTTCTGTTGATGAATTTGTAGAACCCCTTTGAATTACGAGAAGAAGCGACTTTCTCTTCTTTGCGCAGATTGAGCTCCCATAGTTCACGCTTCAGTCTTCTAGAAAAACGGAAATATTTCTGAATACCAATGTCGGAACGAGCATGGTATAGTCTCGAGACCTTCTGCGCAAGTTTTCGAATGTATGAGGGATAGCGAAATTCAGTTTGAGTTCGTGACTTGATTGGAATAAACACCTCGATCAGCCTTCTACAATGCTCTAGAAAGATAGGGTAACACTCATCAGCGGAGTTGCAATGTGATATGATGTCGCGCCAATTGATACTCAAAAGTTGCTCGCAAATGGCAGAGTACTTGCCATTGGAGTAGAGACACTTTCGTTTTGTTCTCTGATTTTTAGTCTCAAAATTGTTGAAAAACGCTCATATAGAAGGAACACCTGCTAATGTTCAAAATGCTCCAAAAATTTCGGTCACCAAAGGAGGTGGACTTTACTTCATCGAGGTTCGAAACAACGATTTACCTGAGCCTGCTACGAAGCCTTCTTCTACTTCGCTTTTCAAGCCTTGCCAGGGTGATGCATGGCGCTGTGATCAATCCGTATGGGGTGCGTCCCCCTCTCCCCTCTTCGGATTTTCGCGCAGTCCCTCTCCTTTAGGCATCGTCCATACGTGGCGAGAGCGTGCGATTACGCAAAATCGATGTTCATCAAGGGCACACATTTTGCTTGCCGCTCACGCGCGCTCCCTCTCGCGCGCTCTCTCGCGCCCACGCCAGCTCAAAGAAGGAAGCAACGAGTTTCGAGCTTACTTCTCAATCTCTAAAGTAAGAGGCATCAGGCCTGTTGCAAAACTAGCTTTGCTCTTGTATTCCATAACCCCATGAAAAAAAACACAAACGAAAGGAAATGGTCAGCCGTTGCGCCCATTCGAGCGTTTGATCACCAGTCAAAGATTGTCAATCGAATCGAAACGATGTGGGGGTGTTTGCCAATGCATACTCAGATAAAAACAGCCCACTTCCCGCCGGCCAAGTCGGGCTAGTCGACTTCGCGCGGCTCCAATTTTGTGGGCGTGGCACAGCGCCCCACTTCCCGCTGACAGAGAGGCTTTCCCGTCTTTCCGCGGAGTGTCGGCTGGCAGTCGGCTATCCCTGGGGGTCATCGAACACTCATTCATCGATTCCCACTTTGATATCATCATTGCACCACCCACTAGAGTGGAGCCAATGAACAATTGCTGAGCAGAGAACGCTGTGTTGAGACTCTTTCCGAAACCCGCGCTGTGTGCGACGCTGGCCTTGGGCAGGTGAACCACTGTCCGTTAATGGCATCTGCGAATGGGAAGGCTGCAAGAAGCAGTGAGTGTAGGAAGCTTCCCCGTAGAAGCTCACTCCTTACTTGTCAAGAGCAGTTCAGGATGAAATCCCCAGGAGCGGATTTTTAAAATTTTGTTTTAACAGACC